>JANHMN010000016.1:3432408-3488063 GCA_030674055.1 Rhabdomys pumilio
AATAAAAGAACTTATTAAGATTTCACCATGCCTGAACTCAAGACATACTACAGAGAAATAGTAGTAAAAAACTGCATTATATTGATATGGAAACAGTCAGGATGATAAATGGAATCAAACAGAAGACTGAAATAAACCCATTTACCTTTGAACACTTCATTTTTGACAAAGAAAGCAAAGCATAAAATGGAAAAAAAAGCATTGTCAACCTATGATGCTGGTATAACTGGATGTCTGCAGGTAGAAGAATGCAAATAGATTCATATTTATCACCTGCACAAAACTCAAATCTAAGACCTCAATATAAAACTGGATGCACTGAATCTAATAGAACAGAAAGTGGGGAATAGATTTGAACTCATTGGTAAAGGAGTACAACTTCCTCAACAGGGAACCAATGGCCCAAGCTCTAAGCTCAAACGTTGATAAACAGGACCTCTTGAAACTGAAAACCTTCTGTAAGTCAAAAGATACTGTTAATAGGACAAAACTGCAACCTGCAGATTGGGATAGGATGTTCACTAACCCTGTATCTGAGAGAGGGTAATATCCAAAATTCTTAAAAAACTCAAGAAGTTAGACATCAATAACCCAAATAACCCAATTAAAAATGGGTGCAGATCTAAACAGAGAATTCTCAGCATAAGAACCTCTAATAGCCAAGAAGCACTCACAGAAATGGTTAATGTCCTTAGTCATCAAGGAAGTGCAAATCAAAACAGCTCTGAGATTCCATCTTATACCAGTCAGATTGGCTAAGATCAAAAACCCAAGTGGAGCAAGGGAAACACTCCTCCATTGTTGGTGGAGGTAAAAACTTGTACAACCACTTTAAAAAGCAATTTTGTTCTTCTCAGAAAACTAGGAATAGTTCTACCTCAAGAAGACAATATACCACTTCTGGGTATATACCACAAAGATGCTCTACAACTGAACAAGGACACTTGCACAACTATGTTCATAACTGCTTTATTTGTAATTGCCAGAAACTGGAAACAAAGACATCATGAATTTTGCAAGCAAATGGATGGATCTTGAGAACGTCCTCCTGAGTGAGGTAACCCAGTCCTAAAAGGACACGCATGATATGTACTCACTTATAAGCGGATACTAGCCATGAAATACAGGATACCCATGCTATACTCCACAGACCCAGAGAAGCTAAACTAGAAGAAAGTGTAAAAATAGTAGATTATTCCTCTCTGAACTCGCACTCAGAGGGTGGAGTTCTTCACTGCCAGCCCAA
The DNA here is from genome assembly GCA_030674055.1 of Rhabdomys pumilio. Lineage (NCBI taxonomy): Eukaryota > Metazoa > Chordata > Mammalia > Rodentia > Muridae > Rhabdomys > Rhabdomys pumilio. The sequence goes on from JANHMN010000016.1 coordinate 3,433,655, forward strand.
ATGATCTAGATTCTTGAATGAAAGGGACATATAACACAGCCTTATATTTTAATATGCCTAAATCAGCTCAATGGCTGGGCCATTCCCAGACTTCCACATTGCTAACATCTCCCATCTGACACTCTTGACTTACTAAAATCTATATTCCATCTTTGGTACCCCAGACCCAATCTGAGGAGGGGCCCCTGGAGTTGTTCTTCACAGTCTCTTACATGACTGTATGCTTTCTCTTCTGAAGCTCTCAAGCCTTATCTTTCTGCTGCTCCCACATGGTGATTCTAAATCCTTCTTCCCTGGGTTCCCTTGCCTGGAAATTCTAAAGTCCTGCCTTTGTCTCTCTGCCCAGCCATTGGCCATCAGAAAGTTTGTTTACCAATTAGAGTCAATTGGGGACAGGTACCGACAGTATCTTACATGCAGATGTTCAAATTCCCAGTAAATTTGGGAACCTAATCAACATAATGTAAGCAATAGACCAACTCTTCAATAAGGAAGGCCCAAGCCAGGATTCTTGAATTTCACTTAGAAGAAGGAATACAATAGTTGTAGGAGGAAAATGAAGGGAGGGAAATGGAGAGTTGGGGGAAGGATTGAGGGCCCCAAAGGCCATAGAATTCTATAGAACTACCAACAGAATCAATTGACCTGGACCACTGGGGTCTTTAGAGACTGAGCCACCAACCAAAGAGCATACATGGACTAGACCAAGACCCCTGGCACATATGTATCAGATTTGCAGCTAGATCTTCATGTAGGTCCCAAACAACTTTAGGACAGACCACAACAAAAGCTGTTGCCTATCTGAGGGATATATTCTTCTAGCTGGCCTCAGTGTGAGAGGATACATCTAGCATTGTAAAGACTTGATTTGCCAGTGTGGGAAGATAAGGAACAGGTCATTCACCCCTGAGGAGAAGGAGGAGTAGTTGGGGAAGGGTTGTGGGAGGGGGTAGCTGAGAGGCAGACCAGTGATCTGGGGTGTAAAGTGAATTTTAAAAATAGAGTTTCCTTGGTCATGTTATTCATGTAGACCAGTGAAACACTAACTGAGACTTGGCGATATTTTGATACATATAGTAATGATATAAACAGGAAATGGAACAACAGGGAGGCAGCTCCAGCTAGGCAGGAAGAAGAGAAGTCAATATAGAAGAATAAGGATGTAATATGGGAGGGACATAAAGCATCAAGGTTGCTTAATAAAGCTTCAGTAAGCCATATTATTCTACATCTATCTATAATTATAAGCAAAACACAGATACACAAACATACTTTAAATGGTTGTTTAGGGTAGTCCAAGTGGATTGCAATACTATTGATACAGTCCCCGATTGCCTCTCCGACATCAAGAAGAGTCACATATTGCTGAAGACCCTGAACATTTAGGACACAGGTCTTGAGTGATTTGAAGTGGATTTGAAGTGGATATGAATTAGAAAGACTTTTTTTTTTTTTTTTTTTAGCTTCCATGACTATAGACTCAACAGGATGGAAACCATGCCTTTTTTTGGGAACTTAACCCTCTCCCTGAGACTAATGAGATTATGGACTTAAAAACAAACAAACAAACAAAAACCAACCAACCAAACAACAGCAACAACAACAACAAAAAAACCTTCTGTAGAGGAATTTTAATCCAGCAATATGACTGTTCTGGCTGAAGAAAAGGTTAGTTTGTGGAAAGAAGCAGCCATATTTGAAAATGACCTCTAATTGATAGGCAGACAAAGTATATAATCAGAGAGAGGTTTGATAGAATAAATCAGAGATGAAATACTGCAAACTCTGATAATAATAGACAGGAAAGAGAGCTGACTTAAGAGAGCAACTCAGAGACAGAGAAAAAAGGGAGGCAATTCTATCTGGTTCAGTTTCACAGAGACAGACCCAAATGAAGACAGAAGGAGCCAGAGAATGAAAAAGGGCCAGGTAATCAGAAGAGATTGTCAGAATTAGTTTGAGGCCATACAGAGCAATTCAGTGAGAAACTGAGAGAAGTCAAATTAAATCAATTAGCTTGGATAGGAGTTTGAGCCAGACCAGTTAAGTTGAATCATACAGCCAGAGTTCAGAAAGAACAGGAAAGGGTGAGCTTATTTAGAAGTAAGCCTCTGAGACAATTAAATCAGGCACATAAAAGTTACTTATATAACCTACCACCACTACTTATGTTTTCAGTTGAAAACAATGGTTCCTCTTCCCAACAAAATTTCAATAGTCAGTAGTTTTTTCGGGGTGACAAGGACTCTTGAGCATTACTGCGATCCATGATTGACTTTTCATAGGGTCCTGGATTTCATGCTACACTCTAAATCTTATTCTTATATCTACAGATAAACATAGACATTAGCCCTCATCAAAGAAGTCTCTTTTTATGGCAAATGGAAACTATTATAGAAAACCACAACTGGATACACTGCAGAAACCAACAGATTGGGGGGAACCCAGACACAAAAAATACATATACGTCGTAAGTCTTGCATCTGTAGCACAGGGAATATTGCAGAAGGAATAGAAAGATGAAAGGGCCAGAATACCAGGAAGACCACTACGATATAATCTCCTAAAAATGTTTGCATAAACAAGATCTAAATAATCTGAATATCAATGGTTATATTAACATGGAATGGGGAAAATATTATGGGATGCCATACTTAGAACTACACACAAGTAAGTACTGATGAAAGAATTAATCTTTTACAGGGATGGAAACTTTTATCAAGTGTCCAATGCAGAGTGAACAGCAGCCATGGACTACACACACATAATGAGGAAAAGACCATATTCAAAAAGAGTGTGTGTGTGTGTGTGTGTGTGTGTGTGTTTGCATACATATATGTATATAGTAATCAAAGAAAAGAAAAATTTTATCTTCAGAGTTTAGGGCATAGAAAAGAGTTGAGGGAAAAATAAATGGGGAAAATTGAAGTGAGAAAAAGGAAGGGAGAGTGATACCATTCTACTTCAATTAAAAAATTTTAAAGTATAAAATAAAACCACAGAATAAAAATCTCTAAATGAGAAGGATTTCCTAGGAATACAAACAATTTTTTTGCACAATAGCAGCATCTGTGCATTGTCTCTGTTCAGTTCAGAAATTATCTAAGAATGGTGAGCAATATGTGACAGAAATATCACATTAAAAGTATGCAACTCAAATGGAAGAGTGTAGACTAAAGCAAGAGCAAGTTTGAGAAGAAAATGACCTATTAATAAACCTCTATTAAACATAAGAGCTTGAAATTGTACTTTGGAACTTGGTGGATACACCTCCAGTGAATATTCAGCTGAAAACAATGACTCCTCTCGTCAACAAAATGACAGCAGCCAATAATTTTCTAGTGGGAAAAGGGACCCTTGAGCATTGCCAAGATCTGTGATTGACTATTGAGAGTCCCAGTCATGTGCAGGCCCAAAGCAAAGAGACTGTGATTAAAGTCGCTATGTTATGCCAAGAAGATGGCATTCCACAGCCCTTCTACTTGCCTTCAAGCTGTTGCATTATTTCCACCATATCTTCTTTATTGATAGTCCCTGGATCCAAAGGGGTATGATATACATATGGCCCTGGTTAAACTCAATGAGTCATAAGACATAAAGATATGAATGTGAGAAAAGAATATGTATGGAAAGGGAAGGGTATAAATAGATGAGAGGAATGTGAGAGAACATCAAAGGTGAGACTTTTCAAAATATATTATATGCATATGAAAAATTTATTGAGATAATTTTTCTAATTCAGTCCAGATAAGTTTCTTTACACGTTACAATGAAAGTGTGTAGTGTCCTCAGCAGGAGGGTTGTACCATTTATTTTGATGGACAACTAAGAGAAAATGCAAAAAATTCTGATTATTTTTGGAGCTGCGGGGATGGTGTGGACAACCACTCATAAAAAAGCACCATACACCTGATGTTGAAATTTTTATTAAGTGTGCAATGGTTTATAGAAAGAGATTATTTGAATGTTCTTTCAACTCTATTTTTATTACTTCTTTTATTTTTAAAGACTGTAATATAATTACATCATTTGCTCTTTGCCTTGCCTCTTTCCAAACCTTATCTTCTTGCTCTTTTTCAAACTAATAGAATCTTTATTCTATTAATTGTTGTGACATATGTGTAAGTGGATATATACATATATACATACATACGTACACACACACACACACACACACACACATATATATATGTATATATATACATATATATACATATATATATATATATATATATATATATCTTTTATTTTAAACATTGGCTTGCAAAGTAGTAGATGTGAATATGATTGTTCATATGCATTTTGTTTTGGTTAACACTTCCTCAACACACTCTCATGTCACATGACTGCCTACTTAATACTTGATTTCTATCCACAATATTCACTTTCTCTAGTTTCATGCCCTATAAGTTCTACTAGTCACACACACACACACACACACACACACACAAACACATGCATGCAAGTATACACACACACACACACACATGCATGCAAGTATGCGCGCACACACACACACACACACACACACACACACACACACACACACAAACTAAAAGCAGTTTAAGGCAGCAATTCCACAGCAGCCCTTTTCTAGATTCTTGCTCTCTACAGATGTTCCAAGTCAAATAAACTCATCTAAAAATTCAAATGTAGGATTCACCTGTGAAAAAGAACACAGTATTTGCCTTTCAATTTGGTAAGATTTCAAAGACATATGCCATGCAAGACTTTGTGATTGGGAGAAAAGTGTCTTATTAAGCTTAAGTCTACTGAACTACAGTGCCAATCTGTCATACAAGATGTGACCACTGGTACAGTAGTCGGTCAATATTATAGGGTTAATTAACTACTCTCAGATTAGATTTAAAGCCTACTTAACGTAAACAAACACATGCCTGGTCAAAACATTCAAAGACCTGCCAATAGGAAGGTCCCAGGCCTTAAGGGTGAAAGTCACTATTGTTTAACTAAAATGAAATGGCACCAAAAATGCCTTCTAAATATGTATGGCTAAACACATATACATAGACAAAGTCTACTCTCAGACTTAATCAGAGAAATTTCTTTGTAGTGAACTATAGTGAATGCACAGATTCAGAGCTACTTGATGTGCAAAGAACAGTGATGAGTGACTGGTCAGCTCTAAAAAGAAAAAGTATATCACCCACTTGAAGGTTCCTGTGTTCATCTAGCGAATGCACCATATTTGGAAGGTGAGGCAGTCTAGAGATGAGTGAAAGTATACAGAAGAATGGATATGTCATTTTATTTTTTATCATTTTATTTGAAGATGTCAATGTATCTTAAACTTTTATTTAATTTAATTTTATTTTTATTACTCTCTATTCCTTTACAGGGTTTCTACAACCACTTCTTTTCTACTCTAAACAGTCTCCCACTTTTAATCCATTACTCACTCTCATCAAATACTGGGTCTCCCATTTTTCTGGAAATAGGTGTACATTAAGATTTTCCTTCATACTGTCTGTTACTGGCAAGGCATTTTTATTAATTTACCCATGCTTTTTATCATTTCCAGAGGTTGCATTGGGGCTTCCTTCTTTTTGATGTACCTCAACTCTTTCATCTATTAATTCAAAAACTATTTGTTCTACTTTTGTTTTGAGCCAAGAATTAAGAAAGGGACTAGGAATTCAAAGGAGAATAATGTCTCTCTGAAGGCACTCCTGCCTTGTGGTCTACCATCAATCACTTCTTAACAGCTTGCCTCCTCAGCCTGACCTTTTCACTGACTCCCTTCCTTCTGCATATAAAAACATAGGGTATAAAATACAGAACTAGTCCCTCTGTTCACTACCTACTGAACCATTACCTTGCCTCCTTCCTATTTCCTTTCAGTGTGTTAGTCGTGTTGCTGAAGTATTTTCAGTATGCAGTATGGAGGATGTTTTACATCTCACATTCTTGCTTTCATTGTGCCACTCTTCTCTAATTCATTAAAAGTTACTTATGGCACCACAATGGTCTTTCTTATAGTTCTTTCCTTTATGAATTATTGTTAATATGTTTGGTAATTTATCAAAATAATTCCTTTCATTTCTTCATTCCTGATGATAGCTTTCAGCATTCATTCTCTCAAATTTTATGTCTCTTTCTATTTTGTTTAGTGGCAGGTAAACATGTTAATACAAAAATTTATATATTTTTCATTGTGTGTTATTATTAATCTTCAAATGATAGAGCAATGTAATATCTTATCAAAATCTTTATGCATGCTGTGTGTTGGGGTTAGTAGAAATGAGTGAGTTCCATGAGGAACTGGACTGCATGTGTGTAGGCTATGGAATAGGAGAGGTCAAGAGCTGCATAGTCACATGGAGAGCAGGTTTTGTGGTAGATGAAAAGTGGATTACAATTAAGATCATGGTGCATATTTGCTTTGGGAAGTACAATGACGGGGAGGACCAATGATTCTCTTTTGTTTATAATGAGGTCAATATGATGAAAGCAATATTTCTATGAAGACCTAACTATTCAGGAAGAGTTTAAATGAAAAAATAATGGAAACAGGGAAATAAGTATTAAGGAAGATTTTGTTCTTTTTTGTGGTTTTTGTTAAAAAACCAGGTGTAAATACAGTTTTTATTAAAAGTCTATGGGTTGAATACATAAGAAATATTAAATTAAGAATAAACATACATACATACATGAGCACACGTGCGAGTGTGCGCGTGCGCGCGTACACACACACACACACACACACACACACACACACACAGAGAGAGAGAGAGAGAGAGAGAGAGAGAGAGAGAGAGAGGGGGGAATAGAGCACACATACGCAATACTGAAGAAATAAAGTAGTTCTGAAGCAGAATAATGGGTCCAGCAAAGCTCATTGGAAACAGACATTCCTCTGGTAGGTATTGATTCCAAGTGGAGATAGGTGTTATAAGTTTGTGATCAGAAAGGATTATCTGAGCAAAGCAAAAGAGCCAGATGAGAATGCTTAGGGAACATGAGAACATGCAGAAAATTAGCAAGATGGGAGATAGAAAACTAAGACTCATTTGTACCAAGTAGACTCCTTGCAAAGGGGGTGAAGGATTTAAAAAGAAAACAAAGCCACTAATGAAAGTGCTGGGGATTTTGGGTTGAGGTGGGTATGAGTTGAAGGCCTCTCTTGAGGCAGAGATGGTGTGTAGATGTCATTCTGCCCCAGGACTGTGGTGACACATGAAGGAATTGCTTTCATGTGTTGATCACTTCATTTCTCTCAAAAATTAACTTATCTGTACACGATTCTGCTCGCACTGACTCTTCTCATGCCAGCACTTTCACCACAACAGGCCAAGGAATGCAGAGATCTTCTCCAAGGCATGTGTTGGGAGAAAAGTCTTTCATGGGATTTCAGCTTGAACTCAGTAGAGCTTGTGATCTCTCAGAGAAGAATTACATTGAATTAGGTTTAATTATTTTTGTTTGTAAAGAAGAACAACATAAAATCCAGCCACAGTCACATGCAGAGCAGTGGGAATAGTTTCATACAGTATTAATGTAATTACTAGTAAATATTTGAGAAAGATGCAAAGCAGGTTTTTAAGACAACCAAAGGAGAACTCCTTAAAGTTCAGCAGTGATGGTAAGCAGCAATCTTTGCAGCTTATAAACAAGCACAAGTAAAATGAGAGAAAGTGTCCCCTACAGTAACTTCAGGTTGGCAGTGTAGCTCAGTGTTGGCACACTTGCCAGGCGTGCACAAAGCTAGAGCTTCAACCTCTATTACTGCAAACAATCAAACAAATGAAAACAACAAAACAACTTCCTAAATACTGAAATAGATTATTATATGTAGCTAATATTATAGACGAAAATGGTCTTCTTTGCATTGTTGCAAGGGTTCGCAACTGATTTTAATTTTACTATATGTTTACTATAGAGAAAACTATATGTGTGAAACATTTTAAAATATTATAAAATATTGAAATTAATTTAACTTTTCCCCATTGTCTTAACTTCTAGAAACATAAGAGTGAAAATCATAAAACATAAAAAAAATCATTCAATTAAATATTTCTAAAAAGTTTTATCAGAAGGGATAAACAAATTTTATGACATTCATTAATGTGTAGTTATTTAAGCTATTAATAAAGATACATAATATAGAATTTCACAATGTATTTTCAGTGAAAAAAATAGTTGTACATTGGATATGGTCTCATGCACATGTGTTATACTTGTAATAGTGTGTGGTTGCACTTTGACTAGAATAAAAATGCTAAAATTCAATGTCTCTGCTTCCTCACCAAGATACTGTGATTTCAGTATGAAACAACCCCCTTAGGCTCATATACTTCCACATGGTCCCTAACAGGTTGTTTGTTTTGTTTGGGTAGATGAGAGGCGCGATTAAAGGGTCACTGGAGAGCAATTCTTGAGGTTTACAGCCACCCACTCCTCCCCCTGTTCTGGGTCTGGGCTGCCAAAATCCTGTAACCAAAAGCTATGACATGCTTCAGTAGTTACTTTGTCACCTGCCACAATGTCCTTCCAGCCATGATGGACTGTATCTCTGAAACAAAACCAAGGTCAGTCCTTCCTCCCATAATTTGCTTTATTCAGCTTTTCCTTTGGTCTTTTTTACCAAATGCCTGATAAAGAGAAACATACTCCCCAGGCAGCCTTCTTGCCTTCTGTTGTGTGCAGAGCTGCCTTAGGAAGTTCACTAGACATTTATCAGAAAAGGAACCCCCAGAGAGTTTACTCAGTGAACAGCTTAGTGGGCAGAAAGTGGAAAGTAGAGGAGAGAAAAAAATATTGCAAGACAAAAAGCTTATGGAAAACTTGCAAAATAAACATCGGGGATTAAAGTGAATGGGCAAATTATCAAGAGATGAGCAAACCTAATATAGATTAAATGTATTGTGGTGGTTTTAATAAGAATGACCTCTATGGGCTCATGGATTTGAATGTTTGCTCATTAGGGAATGGTGACAGAGATTAGTAGGTGTGGCCTCATTAGAGTATGTGTGGCCTCGTGGGAGGAAATGTGTCACTGTGGGCTTGGGCTTTGGGGTTTCCAAAGCTCAAGTCAGCCCCTATGTCTATCTCTCCCTGCTGTAAACTGTCCAATCCACATGTACAATGTAACTGTGGGCTTTTCCACATGCCCCAATTCGTAAAATAATGTCTCTGAGACTTACTATCTACAAATAAATACCTAGGCCACAGATTTTTGGCTCATTACCAATAACTCATTGCTCAATTATCCTGTTTAAACTACCATAAGTTGTGCCAAATGGCTGGCTACCTCTCCTCAGTTTCATGGGTCTGTCTCCTCAAAGTTTGGGTAGAATTTCTTACTGTGCCTAATTCTAATCCAAAGTTCTTCTCTCCCTACTGTAATTCCAACATCCTATTTCCTACCTTAGCTAATGGTCAATCAGCTTTTTACTGACAAAATATGCTTTCACACAGCACACAAAATAATTCACTCTACAGTAGAATTCTTGGCTCCTTCTCCAACATCATGTCTGCCTGTGTGCCACTATGCTTCCCTCCATGACAATACTAAGTTAAACTCCTGTAGTTTAGCCCCAATGAAATGTTTTCAGGGTTAACATTAGGGTTAAGGTCATGGTATCTCTTCACAGCAATAGACTCACTTAATAATTAAGACAGGTCGGTGAAGGAAAAAAAACTGAAACAAGTTGTGCATTAAAAAGTATACTCTGATTGTCAGTTTTTTTTTTTTACCTAACAGAATTTCTATGATGAAGTAACTCTTACATTTTTACAAGATACTTTTTCACATTATAAATGTAATTAAAGCTATATTGTAAAGAACCTTCAAGTTAAAGGCCATTAGATGGTGAGATTAGCTAAAGCCAAGGTCTGTATATCTCAACTAGCTTCTGAACTTCCATATAGTTAGAATAGTTGTTCTGGAGCTGTGTAGCTTTGCCTTAGATAAAATGCAGGCAAAGGCTCCATTTGTGCTGGTTTTGCTGAATTAGAGGCAGCCCCTCATGTTCTGTGGCTGGCCTTTAACTCATTATTTAGTAAAGACTTGTCTGGAACTGAACTTTAGATCTTTGTACCTGAATCATCCAGTCTCTGGATTAGAAGCATACCTACCCTGCCTTTACAGATGGACAGTATTTCACAAATGTATTTATTTATTATTGTACTAGTATGGATGCCAGCTATTTTTTATATGTTTGTAAAAATAATCTTTACAGCTAACTATTGAGATGCTTCTTTTTTATTTATTGCATGACTAAGAGATTTGAGATATGCATATTGTCCATTGGGTGTGTTCTACGATCACTTTCTATTTATTTTGACTTTCTATTATATAGGGTCTCTCACTGAGCCTGGAGTTTTAACAATTTCTAAATATATCTATCCAGCTTACCTTAGAGTGTACCTGTCTCTGCCTCAGCATGTGGGCATTGTAGACTGTTACCATACCTGCCAGGTTTCTATGTGGGTGTTGGAGATTCAAATGGTATCAAGTGTTATATCTACAAACTGCTCTTTAGATATTTCTTTTCTCTTCCTCAAATATTGGAAAAATTAGGTGAATTTTTACTCTTTAAAGATAATAATTAACCATAATTTGTTTGCATGCTGAGTATTTATGCAAATAAATATTAGCACACATGTGTAGGTGTCAACATATAAAAGCAGCTTGTAAAATTTAAAAAACATAAATAATTTTTGCTAATAATAAGTAAGCACAAATCCTGGAAACATAACAGCTCCTTACTAGGGATATCCTTATAGGAAACTGAAGGCTATGGCCACTGAACCTTCTGTATGCTATAGTCATTTGTACCTCATCTTTTGATCATTGGCTATTTATCAAGTTAACTCAGCTATTGTTGTTTGGTTTACTGGTATTTAGTTTCTGGAGAAATTTATATGTTCTAGATATTAATCCTCTGTTATATATAACACAAATAATGATTTTCCCCCATTCTTTAAGATGTGTCTTCACTCAACTACGTTTTCCTTTGTATATAGATCAGTTTGCAATCTTTAATTAAGCTAATTTTCAAATATGTGCACAATAATAAATTACTTATTTTAGAGAGCCTCCCAACCTATATTCTATTAATTTGTCTTACGCTCAGTAAGTTTTAATATTTTGGAGAAGTGGATCTTCATCATTTACTTAGCATAAGCCTTGGTCTCCTAATTTTACAATATCCCATTCTTTTGTCCCAACAATTATTCTGTGAATATGTCTCTCTCCCTATGACTTAGTTAGGGTTTTAGTGCTGTGAACAGACACCATGACCAAGGCAATTCTTATAAGAAGAACATTCAGTTGGGGCTGGCTTACAGGTTCAGAGGTTTAGTCCACTGTCATCAAGGTGGAAGTATGACAGCATCTACAGAGCATGATACAGGCAAAGCTGAGAGTTCTACATCTTCATCAGAAAACTACTAGGAGAAGATTGGATTCCAGGCAGCTGGGAGAAGCTGTTCAAGCCCACTCCCACAGTGATTCACCTGCTCCATTAGGGCCACACCTACTCTAACAAGGCAACACCCTTGGCCAAATATATACAAACCATCACACCCTAGATCACAAGTCTCAGGACAAGAACTTCTACCATGAGCCCACTTGCATGGGTTTATAGCTTTTGTTCATTCTGAAGTTTCTTGAGAGATAATAACAAAAAGTATATTGTTTTGTTTCTAGCAGACATGATATAGGTATTTCTGTGCTAATGAATGCAATGTACGATGGGTAAAAAGTCTCATTTTCTTCTTTTCTCTGGATGATAATAAATTCATATATGTTACCTCTCACGTTGGTAAGACATCAGTATATCAACTTGTACTCATTTCATAATTTTTCCCCTTATACTATCTTTAGATTGTTTTGAGTTGATTGTTATCTCTATAGATTAAATGAAGACTATCCTTACTTTACCTCTGTACTTAGAAATTCAATTTTGTGGGCTTGCAATGGTTTTTTTAAAGCATCCCAGACATATGATCCCATGTTACAAACCTGACATTTAAATTATCTTGTTCTCAGGTGCATCATAAATGGACTGCAGCACTTAGTTTACAATGTTCATTTCTACAATGATGTTTGAATATTTTCCACTTAATATTTTGACTCTCAACTTTTCTGTATAGGGATGAATGTATGAAAAGAAAGTGATTGGCACATCAGGATACTTTAAAGATTAAACTTTTAGTCTAAGATTATACATTAAATTTTGAACATTTTATGATTACACAGAAAACAGCTTAAAGAAGAATTTTACTGAAAAAATGTTGATGTGTTTAAAATTAAAAAAAAAACATTAGACCTATTTCATTAAGATATAGGCTCTTCTTATTATGTATGAATATTAACATGCAGAAAGAAAAGAAAAAGAATGAAAGAAAATAAAATAATAGAATATTCTTACTCTGATATGAGAGAGAGAGAATAATAGTGTGCAAGAAAAAATAACCTCACTGTAAACATTTCTGGTGTTCTGTATTAGCAGACAAACAATGATCTCCAAAGGGAACTTAAGAAAGAATAATGACCAAGATACATTGGAGGATTTGATGTTCCAATGTTTTTTAAGTTGGTTGCATTCACCTTGATAGAATCACAGTAACAAAGGTAGCAAAATATATTTCATTTTATACTGATACAAGGTATTCAGTTAACTACACTAATACTTTATAAAAATTACTTTATCATTGAATTTTCTTAATTCCCTTTTGAATTTAGTGTATTTCACCACAAGCTCACTATCATTCACTGAAGACATTTTATATATATATATATATATATATATATATATATGTGTGTGTGTGTGTGTATTTTGTTCGCTTATTTATTTATTTATTTAGTTAGTTAGTTAGTTAATATGTGCATGAGCATGTGCATGTGTGTGTTTGTTTGCTTATTTATTTATTTATTATTTATTTATTTATTTATTTAGTTAGTTAGTTAGTTAGTTGAGACATAGTCTTACTTTGTAGCACAGGCAGTCTTGGAATTTGCTGTGTAGTCTGTGATTTCTAGGCTAGATATAAATTCATGGTAATCCATGTGCCTCAGCCATCTGAGTGCTGGAATTCAATTTTGAATCACCATATTAACACCCTATCACAGATCTGCACCTTCCTGAACTATAAGAAAAAACAAAGTCTCTTGTTGAAGTCCTCCAGAATTACTTATTGCTGTGGCAGCCAAAACAAGTCATTCTATTATTTAAATTACATCCAAATAGTTTTTAGATTCTTAGTAAGACTTCAGAGTTATTGAACTTTGGAAATTCCGTCTACTGAATTGATTGTAATCTACTAAAACAACTTATACTGTTACCTATAAATTCCAAATAATGCATTTTGGAAAATGTATACATTTTTTTTTTGCAATAGTAGTCAGATGATTTTAAAAATCATTTAAAGAAATACATTTGAATAATTAATTGTAATAGATCAAAGGACTTTTGAAAGCTTATGCATGGCATAGCAAAATCTATTCCTGCCTTGTAGGCAGCTGCTTCTTCACTCTATGCTGTCATAGCTGATAGAATATGGTGACTGGTGTTTGTTTTTGTAGAAATATGAATCACATGATCAAGACCCCATCTACATATAAGCTTACTTCTTAAAAGGCCTATCACCAAATATTAGCAAACAGGGGCTTCAGCTTCAACACACAAGTTAAGGAACAGCAACGCTCACTCTTATGTATTATACTATATTTTAATAATTTCCAATTTGCTCTCAGCTGTTCAGCTTTAAAAAAAAGAATAACTTTCGTGTATACACAAATATTAATTTATAGTTCCCTGTCAATAAAATAAGATACTTAGCACAAATACCTGTTTCAAACACCTGCAGCAATCTGTATTTTACAACTTTATAATTTTATACATTTTTATATTATTATATTATTTTATACTTATATTAGCAATCCTACACTTTTACTGTTCACCTTTTCACAAATGGATGTGGAATATAATGAGAAGTAAATTGTATCTTAATAAAAATAGAGCTGAGTTAGAGATTTTTATTTGACTTTGGACCCAGAGGAGGTTTGCAGTTTGTGATCTCCCGAAGATCCAAGCTATACACTTATAGTTTGAAGATCTACAATGGATTTAAAATGCCTTAACAGGGTCAGGGTTGATTTGGTGATTTACATCACGTAAGTCATGTGAGGAACAAAATTAGCCTGAGTAAATTGCCACACAATGAATCTCAAGAAGTATGAGACATGTCTTCCTAGAAACCCTTCTTAGGTTTATAGATTAAAGAAGTCATTTATCAGCCTGTGTAGCACAATAATAGTCTCACCTACTTACTGTATGTAAAGCCATGTGTTTGATGTGAGTACTGAGACAGAAGAACAGAACAGATGCTTCTCTCCTAGTTGGACACCAAGGATAACATTAAACCTGCTTCTGAAACAGATTCTTGTTTGAATTTGTCTGAAAATTGAATGAATGTCTCATAGCCTGTCTAGCTTCTAAATACAGAGCTAACAAAAGTAAGAAGAGACTTCCGTGGTACTTGTTTTTCTCCATCACATACATACATGTGTGGAGAATAAAATGATTAGATGTATAGAACTTGAATATCTTTGGTTAATTTTCTAAGATTGCCTGGTCTTTTATTGGAATCAAATAATAAGGGATCAATACTCAATAGGCTTACATTATACAATGAGCAAGGAGAGGGTTAACTAATAGGATAAAAAAAAGCTATGATAATAGATAAATTGAATTTAAAAATAAAGATTTTGTGTTTAGTTAAATACATTGGCAATTAACCATGGTTAAAAATAAATTAGACTATTAAAAGATTGATAGAATATTATGTCTCTAAATGAAGTAGGAGTGTGGTCAGCACATCCCAGAGGAGCAGGTAGAAGTTTGGGAAGAGTGGGAAGAGAAAGTTATGTGAAAATAACCTCACATAATGAAAGTGCTGCAGAGGCAGATATTTCTATCCTGAGAGTTATAACCTAAGTACAAAATAGCTACAGGAGATAAAAATGAACACATTAACCTTAGCAGGGGTAAAGCTGGATTGGAGAATGTGACTTTAATGTGGAACATTCTGTTCTCCACTGGACTCAATCCTGCACAAACAAACTAGAAAATTTATAAAGGATAACTTAGTGAAAAAAGAACATAACTTGTGTCAAATATACAGTCTCAAGGTGGAGATAAAGCTGTGCTCCACTGATGGGCCTAAATCAAGATTGCATAGAAGATCCCAGAAGTCCAAAATAATCCTGAGCAGAAAGAATGGTGATGGAGAGGCTACCATTCCAGATCTTCACATACATTACTGGGCCACAGTTTAAAAAAATGTAATAATGAAATACAATAGTGTTGGTAAAAAAGCAGACATGTAAACCAATGGAACAAAAATCAGAGACCCAAGCATGAGTACATGTAGCTTCAGCCATTTAATACTTAAACAAAGATGCCAAGAATGTAATCTAAATAAAAGAAAGCATCTCCAACAAATGGTGCTGGGAAAGTTTCATGTACACATACAAAGAACAAACCTAGATCTAAATCTATCACTTCGCACAGAGATTAACTCTAAATGAATCAAAGACCTAAGTGCAAACCCTGAAATACTGAAGCTGTTAGGTGAAATCATATGCAGTCCCATATATGACATATGTGGAGGAAAGGACTTTCTTAGTAGGTCTCCTCTGCCCAGAAATTAAGCCAACAACTGACAAGTGGGACTTCATAAAACTAAAAATCTTTTGCACTGCTAAGAAACTATCAACCAGGTGACTATCCCATAGAATATCTGCCTATATACGTTAGACAGGAGTTTAATATTCAGAATATACAAAGAACTCAAAAAACAGTATCAGAAAGGGTATAGCTATGGACAGGTTTAGTAGACCTGAAAGGAATTAGGGGAAGGGAAACAATAATCCAAATATATTGTTTTATCTTTTAAATCTATTTTCAATGGAAACAATAACAAGAAAATGTGATAAAATAAGTGAGTTTATTCACACAGCTGAAAAACAATAGAGTAAGGAATCCCAATGCCTTTTGATAAATAGGTCTGGGACCTGGATAGAGAGTCTATAAAGAAACAAGAAAGTGGCTAAGAGATATTTCATAACATATTTGTCATCCCTAGAAACCTTCTGAGAAGTGCAAATCAAAACAAGCTTGAGATTTCATCTTACTCCTGGCAGAATGGCAGAGATTAAACATAACACCCAGCAACAAATGCTGATGGAGATGCAGGGAAAAGGGAACCTGCATTCACTATTTGTGGGATTGCGGACTAATGAAGCCACTATAGTAATCTTCGGGGAAAATTCTCAAAAAGCTAAACATGAATCTACCATGTGACCCAACTATACTTTTTCTGGGTATTTGTCCAAGGGACTTGATATTCTACTTTGCAGGTAATTGTTCAGCCATTGTTCAGTCATTGAGGATCTGTTGAGAAAGGCTAGAAAATGGGAACTACTTAACTTTCCTTCAACCAAAGAGAAGATAAAATATAGCTGATAAAAATAAGTTATAGTTGCAACAATAGCTGGAAAATGATGCATTAGTTCTTTTCTTGAATAAGCTCTTTTCAAGAAAGAACTGTACTAAGAATACAGTAATTGAGATAACTAAGAATTTATGGCTTGCCATGATAAGAGAAAATTGATTGCACAAACTTAAATAGGTTATTTTGTCTAATATCATTCTTAAGAAGTTATCATACATATGTTTCTATAACTCTTAATATGATTACTGAAATATACACTATAAAAGAATATCTTTATCTTCCGGTATGTTTGCTGTTGTTTTCTGTGAGCACTATAATGTGGTAGGAATCTTGAAGACAAGTATATTATGTTATTTTGACCCTTGCCCAAACTTAAATGTGTGTGTGTGTGTGTGTGTGTATTATAATATTCTTAAAGTAATGTAGAGATGGGGGAGGCTGAGTCCATATTCTTGTAACAGTGTGGGGGAATGGGATATGGAGTAGACAGATGGGGTTGTTTGTTTACTGAACAGAGTATAATAGCATAAGTTACATTTTGAAAAAGCTCTTTGTTAGTTCAAGGTTGAGAAAAGAAGTTGCTTTAGGGATTTTGATATTTACAAAGCATGCATGAAGTAGTTTTGTTTATAATATTTCTCTCTTTGTATATCTATTATGGGGTTTCTGCAAAAAGGTTTTAGATTGAGCAAGTTATATTTAAGAATATATATGTCTATATGCATATATCAACAGTTTGAAAGTCCATGTCAGCAAAAGGTTCTGGTTTCAGATTATACTTGATATCACATTCTGATTACAAATATCTACAACAATGTATATTTTCCTAAGGAAACATGGGCTATGTATGAATTTTCAAACAGTATTGTAGATTATTTGCATATTCATATCCAGTTTTATTTACATACCTATGCTGACATCACAATGAATTCATTGAAAAGGAGTATATGTGGAAGAAAGACACCCAAGTACCCACCCCAGCCAGAGAGATAGCAAGGTGGAGCAAACAGTGGAGAGATGGAAGAGAAAGCTAATCCAAGGGGTTCATACATTGTAGAGAAAGGTGGGACTGGTGATTGACAATGGTGAGGAGCAACAGATGCGAAGAGGGCGTGGTGAGGTATTGGCTCAGGCTGCTACCAAGGGCCATGTCTAGGTCCATAGTCCTGATGCACCTGAGTCTGTATTGATGCATGTGGCCTCAACACAAAGGCTAAAAAAGGCCAAATGAATGTTCATAGTCTGGGCTGCAACAGGATATCATGTGTATATGAATGCTCCACTGGTGTCGGGAATGGGGAACATGTTTATATGAGTGGCCTTTGCTCACACCTGAGGCCATGGGCATATCTGGGCCCATGCTGCTGTTGGGGGCCATGTCTGGGTCCATGGTCCTATGGCAGCCAGGTCCTATGTTATGTCCTAGGCTCATGTTACAACCCAAAACCATGCAGATGTCCATGGTATGGACTGCTGCTTGACACATTGTACTGAGCTGGCCCTGACCCTCACTGACCACCACACATAGGAGCGGTGCCCCATCCCCACCTCCTCTCCTGGATAGCACAGTAGGGTTGACCCTACTGTGCATGGTAGATGTGCATGAATGGGTGAGCGAGCCACAATGACATGAGAGCTGGCCCCACCTACAGTCTGCTGTGAAGTAGTGTGGGAGAGGGAGAGATTCCCTCCTGCCCATCATCCCTCACCATGTTGAGGGTGGTTGGGAGCCCAGGTAGTGAGACCAGTAGGGGAACTTGATCCATCCCCCAAATGGGACAAGACAAGTGAGAGAAGGCCTTGCATCTCACCTGAGCTGCACAGTTGAACAGGTTTTGATGGTGAATGTGCAGATGATCCAGGCACAGGTACATGAGAGCAGATGAGGGCAGGAGAGATGACCCTACCTTTGCTTCCAGTGGCATTGGGTGAGCTAGCATTGGCAGTACCAAAGAGCTCACATTGGTGATGTTGGTATAGGAGACCTGGCAGGCTGACCAACTCAGGTGCTTCCAAAGCCCAGATCAAGGACTTCAATTTAAGTAAGCCCATTCTAACATCTATCGCATCTATGATCTACTAGAACTCATGAAAAGGCTAATTCTGCAGATCCAAAGTTTCAGAATCTCTGGGAAACAGGGTAACAACAGTGTATTCAGAAAGAGTCCCCATGAAGATCCAGAATTGATTGTGTAACAGAAGCCATAGGCTTTGAAACAGATCAATGACTCATTCCAATAAACATTTGGAAGTAAAGATTTATAAACAAAAGTGCATACTTTGTGGCACACCGTGACACACTACAGCTTCTACAACAAAATGTGTTTTTGTTTATTTGTTTCAATGTGCTATCTTCTTTTCTATTCTTTTGGGGAGGAGGTTCTAGGGTGGAGGGCAGATGTAAAGAGATGGGAAGATGAGTGAGATTGCAGTGCATATGTTAACTTCACAAAGAATCAATAAAAATATTTTTTAAGAAGTATATGACTTATTAACAGAAGGATGCGTGCATTACATCTGTATCACCCACCCCACCCCACAACACACCCCACACATGAGGCTTTGAGAACATCATGGAAGTGAATAGGTATAAGGGGCAGAGGTCTGGAAGGACCACATGAACCAGAGTCTTCTGGACACAAAGTCACTGCACTCGAAAGCTCACAGAAACTATTGCCCATATACAACACTGGCATAAGGTCATACAATGTGGCACAACATTTCAGCATTGATGAGGACAACCCCCACCTCTAGCTCAGTAGCTCTTGGCAGTTGGTAGCTTCTGTAGAGGAAGAATCTGTTTCCTCAGGGAAAACTGGCACCTAGTCGTCTGTCAATGTTCTACAACCATGTACACAGGAGCAGTGTTAACCAGACCCACTGCTAGAAAGATGGCTGGTGGGTGCTAAGACTTGATACTCTTGCAGATGACCAGAATTTAGTACTCAGTATCCATGTCAGGGGACTCACAACACTATGTAACTTCAGCTCTGGGACACATGACTCCTCTGGTCTCTGCAGGTACCTGTACTCACCATTCACCCACACACATCCACATGCACACACACACACATGCACATAATATAAAATGATAAAAATAAATTGTTTTTAAAATCATGATAAAAGCATTCTGATGAAGTAGAACAGTTTTCCAATAGTGTTAACAAAGCAGTAAGACAAAGGAGGTTGAAAAGTTGACAGATCCCAGATATTTGTTTCTTTAAAATCTGAATATTATTTTTATAAAATATAAAATCATATTCAGTTAAGTTATATGCTACACAGATTTTCTATAGTTTTAAATATTTTCTAAGGAAATATTTTCTAATTTAGTACAATGAAATACAAAAAGCCTTGGAAATTTACATTTTCTTTTATTTACAGAATATTTTTTGTTGCTACTACTATCATTATTACTATCATAAATATTTATGTCATCATCATTATTATTATTCTGTGCTATATGGTAAAAATGAAGTTTCCTGCATGTAGATATTACCATTAGCATAAAAGTCAAATACAATTCAGTGTACATGTAACTAAATTTGTATATTAGATAATTTGAAAGAAAAACAAAAGTCAGTTTTCAGTAAACTACCAAGTTTCATTGTATTCCTTTTATTTCTGGAAGAAAAAGAATTCTTTAACTGTATTTTTCAACATAAAGTCTTAATGTACTCTTTGGTCAGGCTACTTTCTCAGCAAGTTTAAAGGTTGTTTGATTAAAAACTCATGAGGTAACAATTTAACTTCTGTTCTGGTCCCAGGATTAACTTTGTGGCAACCTGAGCCTAAAGACTCAGTGTAAAAATTACACTTCATATTTAATGGATCTTCTTTTCTCCATCTGTAAACTTCTAACTATTGTTTGAGCTGCTTTTGGGTTGGGGGCAGGCTTCTTTTAAATGGACAAGTATATAAGGATCTCAGAAGCTATCTCCTGCGAGTGCAGTTGGATATGTGTGTGGGATTATGTCTGTCTTCCCCACAAATATTCACATTCCTTAATCTGAGGTGTAAACCAGTCACTTTGATAAAGAAATCTATGTTGAATAATCTGAATAATTGCTGTGATGTTTACACAATAATGAAATATTTTAGAAAATGTGACACATTGCAAACTTAAGTGTGAATCTCCCTTAAGAGGTAAAAATAAGGACATGGTAATATTAAGAATGAAAGTCATTAAGAAAGCAGATTTGGAAGACTGTCTGATTAAAAACCTTGAATTCCATTCCTAGGTCTTGCATAGCAGCCTTGCTTTACTGTGGAAAAACCATTCATTTCTCCAATTCTAGGAGGCAGATTTCCTCAAAGGAGAGTTTTGTGACTTAATTGATCCTTGATGGGGGTGCATGCAATTTAGGAGCCGAAGTATGCTTTGTTTCAGATCAAATTCTAAAGCAGACATTTATGAGGAATTCTTCCTCTCTGTTCTCAGCTGCTAGGCCAGTTGGTTGCAGTTTGCTGCCAGCCAGTCAATGGTCAGAGACTTGCTTACTTCGCTCTGCACAAAGAAAGTCTGTAACAAAGGATTAGATGCAGCCTTCTTCCTGCCAGGGCCTGCTGAATGTGGGGTTATTCCCTGAGGAGGTACAGACTCTCCAAAGGCTGCTGGTATCCCCAGAGAACAGCACAGTCTCTTAGTTATCACATTATTTCTCATGTCAAGGGAACTGTGATTTAATATTTAGTATTTTCTGAGAAAGTAATTATTAAATCAACCTTAGAAAAATGAGATAACTGTTTTTAAATTCAATAGTGTCATTAGTAATGCTTTAAAAAATGCTAGATTAGCTGTTTTTAAGAAGGGGTAAAATATTTTTGCCACATGTTATTAAAATTAGTATGTTAAGCACAGAAATCAATAGTTTTAAGAGAATATTTTCAAATTGTATTCATGTGTGAATTTAAGAAATGTGTGACTTATTTATACCATAAAGTGGAAATGCCTTTACCCGTTACCATTTTTGAAATTATTTCACTTAATTAAATCAGGATTTGTTATTTCAAACAAAGACATTCTGTTTTTAACTTTTCATTGTACATTTTCAACCTGCCTCTACATACAATACTGAGAACTGGAAGATACCTGAATGAGTATACATATGGATATAAGTATATATCCATACACTCTGCCTCATAATTACAGCTGAAGCCTCAGTTATCTTCAGCATCTCTGAACCCAGTACATGCACACCATAGCTGCAACCAGTGTCCACCAATACCTCATTGAAACTATACATTATCCCTGCCATTCATCACTGAAAGGTATATGAATATTTTCAGAGTGATCTTCCTAGAACACAATTTTATCATATCATTAGAAAGCTCTTTTCTCTATAAGACACAAAACTCTTCATGATTTATGTCCACTCACATTCTCTGAATCAGTGACTCAGTTATTTTGAGCCAATTAAGTTACAAACTGTCTGTAATCTGTCTACCAACAGTTGTCTCTATACCTCTTTGCCTTATAAAAACAAAACCCATTGTTGGACTTCCTCCATGAAACACAGACACCCCTGCAAGTTTCAAGGATATTATCCAAAGCCTGCCAAGGTTCTCTATTCCCTCTTGGGTTCTTCTTGCACTAGACTGAGCAATATTTCAAATACCATTTGTTATACTTTTAGAAAATATCATCTCTAAAAATACTTTTATGGGGCAAATCCTAGCTATGATACTGAAGGAGCAGAAAAATATATCCATTTTGAAATACTTGTATAAATTAACATTGTTTTTTTTTTATTCTTTAATCTTTTTTTTACAGTCCAGTCATTATCCCCCTCGAGGTCTGCCCTCTGACAGTTCCTCATCCTATTTCTCCTCCACTGCCTCCAAAAGTATGTCCGTCCCCTAACCCCACCAGACTACTTCATTCCCTGGAGTCTCAAGTCTCTTGAGGGTTATGTATATCTTCTTTCAGAGGCCAGACCAGACAGTCTTCTGTTGTAAATGTGTCGGGGACCTCATATCAACAGGTGTATGTAGCCTGATTGGTGGCTCAGTATCTGAGAGATCCCAGGGATCCAGGTTAGTTGAGACTGCTGGACTTCCTATGGGGTTGCCCTCCTCAGTTTCTTCCAGGAACAAAAATGGAGAAGAGATTGAGGGAAAAGCAGTCCAGTGACCGACCCAAATTGGTATCCAGCTCAAGGGGAGGCTTGGAGGCCTCACACTAACACTGATGCTATGGTGTGCTTACAAACTCAACATTGTTTTTAAAAAGTCCTTTCACAGCAAAATGGAAAAGGTGGCACGGGATAAGGGTTTTCTAGGGAGGGGAAATGGGGAAAGGGGATGATATCTGAAATGTAAATAAAATATTCAATAAAAAAAAAGAATGAGAAAAAACAAAACAAAAAAACAAAAACAAAAACAAAAACACAAAAACAAAAACAAACAAAAAAAAAGTCCTTTCACATTTTTGCCTCCACCATGCCCGGGGTTTCCTCTCCTTCCTTTATTCCTAATATTCACAGATTTGATCTTTCATAATTTTTCAGATTTGTCTGAATTTGAGGGAGGGGGAGATCAGGAAATATTTTGATTTAACATTCTCTTAACTGATGTATATTTTTTCTTCCTACCGTATCTTCAATACCTGAGATTCTTTCTCCCATCTCTCCTTTTTAATTGGCTATTTTATTTATTTACACTTCAAATGTCATCCCCTTTACTGGTTTCCCCTCCGCAAACCCTCCATTCAACAATTCCTCCCTCCCCTTTACCTCTAAGAGGGAGCTCCTCCACTCACCAACCCCTCCTGCCTCACCCCTCTAGCATCCCCCTACACTGGGGCATCAAACCTCCACAGGACCAATGGCTTCTCCTATAATTGGTGGCAGATAAGGCAATCATCTGCTACATATGTAGCTGGAGTCATGGACCCATTCATGTATATTCTTCAGTTGGTGGTTTAATCCCAGGGAGCTCTTGGGTTTGCAGTTGGTGGTACTGCTGTTCTTTCTATGGGGTTGCAATCTCCTTCAGCTCCTCCAGTCTTTCCCCTAACTCTTCTATTGGGGTCCATGAGGTCAGTCCAATGATTGGCTGTGAATATCTGCATCTGTCATTGTCAGATGATGGCAGAGCCTCTCAGAGGACAGTCATACTAATTTCCTGTCTGTAAGCACGTCTTGGCACCAGCAATAGTGTTGGGGTTTGGTATCTGTAGATGGAATGGATCCCAAGGTGGGGTGGTCCCTAGATGGCCTTTCCTTCAGTCTGTGCTCCATTTTTGTCCCTGTGTTTCCTTTAAACAGGGGCAATTCTGGCTTAAAATTTTTGAGATGGGTAGCTGCCCCCATCCCTCAACCAGGGGCCTTGCCTATCTGCTGGATGTGGTCTTTTTAGGTTCTATCTCTCTTACGTTGGGTATTTTGGCTAATGTCATTCTCATTGGGTCCTGGGCTTGCCTGGTATCTGAGATTGTCTAGTGTTTCCCTATACCCCACTCCTACATATTTTTATTCATTTTCCAGACCCTGTGGATTTTCTCCTGTGTCTTCCCATACCTGATACTGCACCCCCTTTTTTACCCTTCTCCACCTCTCTCTCTCTCTCCAAGGTCCCTCCCTCCCTTTACATTCCGTGATTATTTTATTCTCCCTTCTATGTAGAATTGAAGCATTCACACTTTGCTCTTCTTTCTTCTTCATCGTCATATGGTTTGTGGGTTGTATTGTGGGTATTGTGAGTATTCTTAGTTTTATCCTGCTAATATACACTTATCTGTGAGTACATACCATATGTGTCCTTTTGGGTCTGAGTTGTCTCACTCAGGATGATATTTTCTAGTTCCATGCATTTGCCTGCAAATTTCATGAAGCTATCGTTTTTAATAATAGCTGAGTAGTACTCCACTGAGTAAATGTACAACATTTTCTGTATCCATTTTTCTATTGAAAGACATCTGGGTTATTTACAGCTTCTGGCTATTGGTAATGCTTACCTCTGTCGCTCCTGTTTGCATCCCCAATTATTTTCTCTCCCGATTTCATTCAGTTTGAGGTTTCTTCATCAATTTGTTCTCCATCTTCATGTCTTGAAGAGTTTTCTTCATTTCCTTGCACGGTTCATGATTTCCTGGATTTTTGTAAGAGTCCCTATCATCACAGGCTCTTCTAAGGTCTTTAGAGAGAGATAATCTGTGCCTAATTTGGAAATTAATTGCCTGCTATTGTCCAGTTACTGGGCTCTTGCAGGAACATATTGTCTTAGCTGTTATTGATTTAGTTTTTATGTGGACATTTAGGCATCTAGGATTGGGCTGATGGTAGGTCTGTGTGGTGACATCTGTTTTTGTCTTTGTTGGGTATGTGTAGCGTTCCATGGTTTATCTTCCTCCCTAGACTTTTGAAGAGTATGGTACTGTGTGCTGCCTGGTAGCAAATTTTCTGTGGATCTGATTCCCTGGTCTGCTTGGCTAGTGTATTCTAAGGGTATTATTGTTGGAATTGTAGTCTGGAATAGTAGGATGACTTTTGGAAAGGAAGTTTGGAAGAGAAGATGTGGCAGACAGACCTGTAGGGCATATGGTAAGAGAAAAAGGAATGCTGCAACAGGGTTTCTGCTAAAGAACTGGAGATGAGACTTGGGAGATTAGCCCAAGCATGGCAGAAGAGGTGTGAATCTGCCACCAGCTACTTGTTTATCTGGCAGGTGTGCACTTTGGATTTTCAGGAATGCCTTCTATGGTTAGAGGTGATACAAAGAAATGAATCTTGGGAGGGAGGCTAGAAGTGGATCATCTGTTGCATCCATATGAGATAGGAACAGACAGGCAGAAAAGGCTTACTCAGGTATTCGTCTGTTGAGCAAGGGATGTGACTAAGGGTTTGGATCTGGGGGCATCTGAGGTTATATTTATCTTGCACACCCCCAACACACAAACACACACACACACACACACACACACACACACACACACATATAAACACACATATAAACACACAGACACACACTGCTCTCTGAATTAACTAAGAAAGGGCCACATGAGCTCATCAAGACTGAAACTCAAATACATGGCCTACATGGGCCTTTACCAGGTCTTTTGTATCTTTGTTTCAGCTATTAGGTTAATATT
The DNA here is from genome assembly GCA_030674055.1 of Rhabdomys pumilio. Classification (NCBI taxonomy): domain Eukaryota; kingdom Metazoa; phylum Chordata; class Mammalia; order Rodentia; family Muridae; genus Rhabdomys; species Rhabdomys pumilio. The sequence continues at coordinate 3,459,231 of JANHMN010000016.1, forward strand.
TTCATAGGACACTGAACAAGTAGGTCACTGACTCTTGTGCCTGTTCTAGGAACCCTTTGTCTCCTGTTGGGTGAGTCTGGTCGATTTCAGTATCATAACTTTTATTTCATCTTACTGTATTTTCTTTGTCACATTTGGAAGCTCATTTTTTGATGTGTGTTTTTTTTCTCTTAAGATGCAGAAAGGGATGAGTCAGGAAGGTAGAGGAGGTGGGAGGAACTGACAGAAGGAAGGTAGGGCAAGCTGTAATCAGGATACATGGTATGAGAAAAGAATCCATTTTCAACCAAAGAAAAATAACTTAGCAACTGCCAACAAAGATCTATTATTACTTCACATGTTGTGTATGTTGTCTGCTTCTCTTCATTTTCTTTCCCACCCTAGACTTCAGTGTATATCTGACCTAATCATTACTTTTGCAGGCAACTTGAAATGCTTTGGAATATTTTTGGTTTTGGTGTTCAGTCGTACAGACTACAATTCCATTGACACTTAATGATTTCAATAATTAATATTGTGTCCCTAGATCATTGCAAGTGTGGCAGTTGTGTCTCATGTGCCTCAGTAGGTTGCAGAGAAGAGAGAGTCTAGGTCTAAGCTCAGCGTTGTGGCCTGAGAACATCTGAATGATGAAGACTATAACACAGAACTGAAGGAGCTGAAGGAGCTTTCAACCCACAGGAAGAACAACATTATTAATCAACCCAGAGCTCCCAGGGACTAAACCACCAAACAAAAAGTACACATAGAGGGACTCAGGGCACAGGCTACATATTTAGCCGAAGATGATCTTGAGGGGCATCAATAGGAGAGGCCCTTGATCCTGTGAAGGCTCGATGCCCCAGTGTAGGGAACGCCATGGAGGGTAGGCTGGAGTGCGCGCTAGGTGGGGAACACCCTCATAGAAGAAGGGGAAAGAGAGATGGTAAAAGGGATTTTGTGGTGGGTGGAAAAACTGGAATGGGGACAATATTTGAAATGTAAATTAAGAAAGTATCTAAGGGGGAAAAAGAATGTAAAACACCCAGTGAAAAGCAATCCTGAAATGACCTAGATCCTGGTAGGTCTAGATTGGATTCATTGGTGTTCAACATGCTGGAGACAAGACAACCCTTCCTGTTACAATGGACCATGGTTAGAAAAGAGCCTTAAACAAAAAACTTAGAATGGAGCAAAATAGGCAGGTCTAGGCAAGGAGAAATTGAGAGACATTCACCAGTCCAGAGCTAGACGGCCTAGACAGAGTTCTAGCCTGAGATGATCATCAGTCAGGCTAAAGGTCCAGCAACAGACCCAAAGTACGATCCAGCTCAAGAGGAGGACCTGAGACCTGACACTATTACTGAGGGTATAGAGTGCTCACAAAAAGGGGCCTAACATGACCGCCCTCTGAAAGACAAACAAGCACCTGAAGGTGTCAGTTGCAGATATTTACACTCAACCAACGAACACAATCTTCTGACCTCAGTAGTTGACTTAGTGAAAAGCTGGAAGAAGCTGAGCAATAGGTGACCCTATAGGAGGACCAGCTGTCTCAAATAACCTTGAAGTCAGAGATCTCTCAGACATTGGAAACACCAATCAGCCAGCATAAACAAGCTGATATGAGGCCCCCAACACATATATAACGGAGGACTGCCAGGTCTGTGTTCAGTCCTAGAAGGTGCACCTACCCTCAAAGGACCCCAAGGAGTGGGGAGGTTTGGTGGACTAAGGGTTGGGGAGGCTTTGGGGACATTTCAGAGACACAGATGGGGAACAGGACAGGCTGTTGAATGGTAAGAGATTGAACCAGGAGAGGGATAAAATCTGGAGTGTAAAAGAAAGAGTAAATAAAATAAAAAAAAAAGTATCAAGAGATACAAATCAACTTTTTATTCATAAGAAAAAAATTAAAAAACAGGTTTTAATATGAAGGTTAATATAAACTATGAAAATCATTAGCAAAATGAAAATCAAAAACAAAAACATGTAATAGTCCAATAACATAAACAAAAAATAACAAAAAACTAAAACCATGAAAAACAAAATTTCAATCAAAACTGTAACAGAAAAAATTGTTAAGAAACATTCCCTGACTGCACATTTAGCAGCACAGACTACAGCCTGTTTCTCCTCTTGAGCACTTGCTGGTACCAGATTCATCTCAGTTCTGTCTCAAGGGGTCACACAGGAAAGAGAAAAAGACCCTGAATCAGCCAGGCTGTCTCACTGGCTACATGGTTTGTGTCTCTTCACACTGAAGAAATGATCTATGAGGAAGGAGATTCATCCAAGGAAGTCTCTGGCTGCTGAGGCTGGAGCTCAGCAGGGGGCTCCTCAGGTGGCAACTCATTCTTCAGGAGGCTCTCTTCCTGGGATGTAGCCAGTTCCAGCTCTCTTGCAGTTTCTGAGTCCTGGGAGAAGAAGGCAGAATTAAGACACAAGATTGGTGGGGACTTGCATGTCAGAAGTCAGGCTGCTGCCTCCCACCACCTCAACTAGATGTCAACATGGATCTTTTAACTGAAACCATTGCTGCTAAATCTGCAAGCAGGGTGAAATATCAAGCAAAACTAACAAACACATGGGCTGGCAAGAGGCACTCAGACTTCTGTCAGTGCAAACCAGGAACTGGGCAATGGGAAAAGAACTCACTGGGTTGCAGGAAGAAAAAAGAAGGCCACATGCCACCCAGACAGCTGACAATGAGAAGCACTTATTTGTATTTGCATTTGGCTTTACTCCATGAAAGGTGATTCTGACTTAGGAGGTCACATGACACTTACACAACTCCTGTCACAAGACCTAGAACTTTCTCAAAGCCCTGCATACCAACCTACCTATCATGCTGACATGCAAGTGTGTGACATGTAATTCATCTGTTACCCTTACTAGACTGCAGCTTCAAGCAGAGTGGCAAGGTACACTGGCCAATAATTCAGTATCTCCCAAGAGGCAAACATCCAAGAATACTTGTTCACAGACAGAGTAATGAACAACTATCTTCCATGAAGTGGGTGGCTGGTTGGGAGTGTGCATTTAAAAGATGGTGGATGAATGCCAAATGGATCCAATGGACAAATGGTATCAGAAAGTATTAGTCTGAATAAGCTGTTTGTCCCTACCTGATGTTGTTGTTCCTGGAGGTTGCTGGTTTCCTCCTGTTCATCTTCACCATTCAAGTTTAAATCAATCAAGTACTGTTGGAGGAGGTACCAATCAGCCTGTACTTCCTTGCAATCCTGCTTCACTGTGACCAATGTCTTCTTTATAAGAGAGTTCTGCAACAGGAGCCGACTGTGCAGGTTTCTGAAAACACACTCTGCATATTAAGATCCTGCAGCTGCCTTCTCTCATCCTACTTATAGGTCCCATTACCCCACCAGGACCCAGGTTCCCAATAAGATCTAGTACAATACATTTTAATACATTCATGACAACTGCACAAACAGCAAACAGACAATGCAGAACAAAATTAATCATGTCTGCAGCCCAAACACCAATAAGTCTCCATGTCTCTCCAAAAGAAAGTGGTATCTCCATGACAGCCCAGTTGCATTGCAGCAACATCAATTAGTAGGGTGCAAATACCCTCAAAGTAGGTCAGGAGAACTAAGGTGAGGGCAATCTATGCATGTATTCCATCCCACTTACATCTATAAAACCTTGCATGAGGCCCAGAGGTGCAGTACTGCATAAGAACCCTTTTATTTTGCTATCTAGAGGCTCCCATGGATGCCTGGATACCCTTGGAGGGCTAACATTCTCTTACAGATTGAAGAAAACTGAAAAGGCCCAAGGTACACTGATGGCTAAAATGCAGAAGGGATAGAACCAGACCTGCAGACTCTCCATTCCAGAATCAAAGGAACGCAAAAATGGCCATTCCACAACTGGTAGCCTCCATGACCTGTACTTACCTATAGAAGTTAATCTCCTTCTTGTGCTCCTGGAAGTTCTCACTGCCCTCAATGTTGTCCATCTCTAATTTGTGCAGAAACGACATGACCGCCTTCTCCTTTAACTTCAATCTTTCATACTGTGGATTTGGCCTGTAATAGGGTCTGGACCCAGGAAGACAGAACTCCATGAACATGGGCTGTTAGGACCACAGGAACTCAGGCTGGGTCCTGTCCTACCCAATCCTGGAAGGCCATTGTCTTCATTCTACATTCTGGGATCTACTCCAGCTTCTCCAGCTTTAGAAACTCATTATAGTAGCCCCAGGACAGCAGAAGCTAGGCATCCCGATGGAGGGTACCCTGGCTCCCTGTGTTCACTTAGCTGGCCTAAACTGGAGGTCTAGCAGGTTATGCTCTAAAGAGACAGGGCCAAAGATCTTTGTCCACCAGAACCTGTGATTATATATTTCCTATTTTTAAAACAGGGATTTTAAATCCTGGATAACTTATAGTGTAAAACATTCATTACACATAATTCTGGAGATGAGACCAGACATCAACACAGGTTTCTAATCTGCCAAAGAGATACAAATGTACAGACAAATGGCACCACACAGATAGTGAACAGTGCTGTTTACAGTAGGGGCTCCCAGACCTCAGGAGTCAAATCACCTTTAAACTGTTATACAGATAAATCCACAGGTCAAAGCACAGAACTCTAGTTCCCAAAGAGTGGAAGGAGATATATACCTACACTATGACTGCACATACATATGCATGTGAACACACACAAGCACACACACAAGGACAAGGATAGGAAACAGAATCAGAGAATGAGAAAGAGAGAGATACAGCAACAGAGAGCACACATCATGTTCAGAAGAAATTCATTCAGCATTACTGTCTCAGTGTATAAGGCACAGAGACAAAGAAGATCAGGCATAAGCTTCAGGACTTCTAGTGAAGCACTGAGACGAACAGTGTGGGACCATGTCCCTCCAGCTGCTGCCAGGACCTTCCAGCCCTCAGTTAAGAACCAGGTAAGTAGAAATTGTCACCACAAACACTGCATCTGTGATGCACTCTCCAAATGCATGCTGGGCATTCACTCGCCACTGCCTCCATCCAGAATTCTTTACTCAGACCACAAGTTCAACGTTTCAATTGGAGGAAGCAGAAGAGTCCCTTTCCCTTCTCACTCCTGCCCAAGCTTCAGGTTCAACCTCTCCTTTAATAAGCACTTAGGGAAATACAGTTGGGCATCTTATCCTTAAAAGGATAAGATGAGGGTGACATTGCAGATGTCAGACTGACACCAAAGTGTTTGGAGCAATGAGTACCTTTTGTTCATGGATCCCTCTGTGACATAGATCAAGCGGTCTCTCAAATCGTTTCTCTCCTGGGTACTGAGCTCCAGCTCTTTGGTCAGCCTCTTTTCTTCCTTCTTGGCCTGTTTCTTGCTTAGGACAGTTGCAGGGGATGATGTCTGTCTGCCAGTCCCTGTAGGCAGAAGAACATAAGTCAGTTTCTCCAAGAGAAGGCATAGAGTTTAGACAGATCACCCTGGGGTCAAACAGAAGGAGACCATGCCTGGAAACCAGTGACCCCCACAAACAGTTTGGTCCAGGCTTCAGTTGCCTCCTAAGTTAATCTCAGCTCTCCCATCACGCTATAGAGGCCAGGAGATGAAAGCAGCCAGGTGTTTTGTTTGTCTCCCTACACATGCTTATGATGACCACAGAGACAGCTTGTCCACAATTGTTGTCATTTTTACAAGTTGCAACTTAGCTATAGATTCCTCAGTATTGCAGTTTCACAAGTCAGATGGAAAACTAACTAACCCCAAGAACTTGAGTGATTGGAGATGGTCAGATCTCCTACGCTGTTAGTCAAGGCCCAGTAGTTTCTATTGAAATTTATACAGGGTGAGACCATGGTCAACAGAGTCTTCAATTCCCCCTAATGAAACACCAAATACCCCAGATTTGACAATAAGTTCACTGTCTGAGTGTATCAACACTGAAAGGTGTTTGGTTACAGTACAGAAATGCCTGCCACTCACAATGGGTGATATAGAAAGCTAAGGTGGGTACTGTCAGGGTGAGGAGGTCACAGGAGTTCTGAGAACAGAAAGTCATGGTCAGGAGCACAATTCTTTCCCTGGTACTACTGCCTGGTACAACTGTCAGATAGCCACTGAAGAAAAAAATAAAGCCATGGAAGTGAAGTACAGTGATGCCCTTCCATAAATTGTCATAGGTTAGACCATCTGTGACTTTTGGTCTCATTTTGTCCCCATGTAACTACCACAAAACCCAGTAAAATAAATACTTGGTGTTTGAAAATACTTGCTTTGGCTTTGTCATCACCTGCCTTAAGGCAGGGAGAAACTAATGTTCTGAAATCCTTGAAGTTCAAATATTTTGATAATCATGGAAATTCTTTTGCTTCCCATTGACTCCAGTTTCTGTGCTCAACTTGGTATGAAGGCCAGTTCAAGTGTCCCCTGACAGGAAGCTTAACATCCCCTTCCCAGGACTTACTCCACATTCTCCAAGGCCACCTCCTTCGTCCTTCTTTATTCCCAGATGAGAGGCCAGCTACTTTCTGCCTCTCTCTTGTTTCTACCACATCCATGTCTGCTCTTCCAAAAACTCTCCTCAGTCGGGAAAGCATGTCTACTGACATATGCTGTAGACACTGACTGAGAGAGCTCAGTGCACTGGTTGTTACTACAACACTGGTGACATCACAAGGATGCTAAGAATTCTCCAGGAAACAATAGAATGTCCAGAGAAGGGGCTGCTGATGTCATGGGGAAGAGCCTTTGCCTCCCTGCTAATTTTCTCCCTGTAGAGTTAGGAAGCTGAGGTATCCTTTCAAGAGTGTTTCCTGGGTCATAGCCATTGGGCACTTCTACTTTCCAAAGCCAGAAAAGTCTAGAGTTTGCTCTAGACTTGATTGGAAACACCTAAGTCATTTTTCTGAAGTTAACTGAGTGTTTCCTTTCAGTCCTTGCTCAGAAATGACTCATCCTTCCTCATGTTTTTATAATTCAGCAATATTAGCCATTAAAAACTGCTGAAAATCACATCAGGAAGAATGTGGGAGGAGGTAAAGTCTTCTGTATCATCATGTATAGGTGCTTGAAGTCACTTCCAGGAAGAGCCTGCAGGGCAGGTTGCAAATTAGTGTGCATTAGGGGGTATACTCATGAAGCTGTGTACTCAGCATTTGAATGTTATGCCAAGGGTCTTTAGGAGGGAGAGTTGCAGTTATCAGGTGCTCACAACAGTCTGAAGATCTGTTGACAGAGGAAGCTCTATATTGTAGCCTCCAATGAAAAAGCCCTGAGGCTGGGTATGGGGCTCTCCTCTCAGTGCCAAAGTCACCAAAGCAGGATGCCTCACAGGTCTCTGAGCTATACCATGAGATCCTTTCTTAAAAATAAAATAGTCAGTAGTGGTGGGGGTAGGCACAGTGCATAGGACAATACTATAGACATAGCTTGGTTGACAGAACAAGTACCTATCGTCTTGCATTCTGATTCCTGATTCAACCCACAAACCACACAAACTCCTATAAAAGTCAAACACAAACCGTTTATTGAGTGCACACATTATTGATCAGAACCATAGCTCAGATTTTGGGGACTGAGCCTATGCCCCAAACATCTTTGTCAACATATAAACCAAAAACAAAACAAAACAAAACAAAACCAAACAACCAATAAGGAGCTCAGATGAAGTTGCAGGAAGTATTGTCCAGTATCAGGCCATTTTAGGTATAACAATGCAAATTGACCCTTAATTTGATAGGTCCTATGTCAGTCTTTTTGGAAAATTGTAAGAATAACAAATGTCATATAGAATATAACAGGATGTGATCACCTTGACCTACCTTGCACTACTCAAGTTATTTTTATGTGTCAGGGATTAGCAGGCATAGTACAGAAACAATTTGAAAGAGGTGCCAGAGATGGAAGAAAATGGTTATAGCTCTACTGGGGGATACTTGCCTTAATATTAGAAAGCCCATCTCTCTCAGTGACTAGTCCTGTCCTCACAGTCCTTGGAAGTCCCAATTGTAAGCCTAGGTTTTGGAAAGTGGAAGCAGGATTCTCTGATCTTAAATATAATCTGGCAAGCTAGGTAGAAGACAATCTGGTAAACCTGAGATTCTATCTCACAATAAAAAACTGAAATATCCAAGGCAACACCTACCAATCCTTGTCTATTATAAAAGTATTACTATTCTCTTCCTGCTAGGCTTTCATTTTGAGAAGATAGAGCAGAAGTTGAAATGATGTTTCTATTCTAAGGACTTTGTTCTATCTTTATATATGTCTACATTAAGAATAAATGAAAGTGGGTAACACTACCTGAACAACTGACTAATATCCATGCCTGTATCATTCAGTTCCTATGACAATAGCTTTTCTGAGTGTTGCACTGGTTGAGAATCCAGCATCACTGAGTAGTGGGAAACCAGCACTGTTTCCCTTCATTTGTGGTCCTAGAACTGGCTCCGAGGCAGATGGGTGCACACTTTGGGATCCTCTTCAAGGACAGAGTAAAATGAAATGGGCACTGAGTAGGCTGATCACCATTGCTTAGCCCCCTCATTTCAGGTAACAAACACAATCTCTGTTCTCCATCTTTTTAGCATTAGTTGAGGCCATGGACTCTGCCTGATCATGGTAATGTCATACAGTCATCGTGAAAATAGAAAGCAGGAAATGAAAAGCTAAATGATTTAACTGAAATTAGTTCAATATTGGTTATGATTATTTCTTATTTATGTTTTTTACTATATTGTTATTAACCATATAGGCTTAATGTACCAGCTCAATTGTAAAGTGGATCTATAAGATAAAAAGCCTTACAAGAAAGTTAGAGAGACATATAAACAAGAAAAAGAACAATAGTAAGACACAGCCAGAATTATTTTGACAAGGACCTAACACAGTACACCATAAGGAATGTAAAAGCGACAGGGGTTTGAAGGAGCAGCAAGATTGTTAGAAAAACAACTTTACTTTATCCAGTTGTGGCATATCACTCTACAAGTTGCTGCACCAGTTATGGCACCATTAAATGAAATCCTTTAATGAATGTTAGATTTTAATAAACTTAAGAAAGCCATTGCTTTCTGTAGTATATATTCATTCTATGTCAAATTTATGGTAAATTCAATGACAGCTAAGAACAGAATTATTTCACAAGACTAGAAATGTTTGGCAAGAGCAATATTGAAAGCTTGTCTTCAGTTTCATGATAAAAAATTGTACAAAGAGGAACCTATAACTACCTAACAATAAATTGGGCACGTGGCATTGATATTACCCAGGATACATTGCTAGGTAAAGGTGCATATACTGAGTTATAAATCCAGATTGTATTGAATGATCAACTCTAGGCTCTCTGTCATTTCTCAGCATTAAATGCTTCAGATAAATGGGATAAATTTTCAAAAAAAATTCGAAGTCTCTTACTAAGTATATAACTCACAAACAATTTCTTTACTGATTGTTGGCAAACATTGACATCAGTCCCAATTAGAATAGTATACGATTTAAAAACCCAAAAATTATGAATTCTAAGTTTGTCTTTTGTGTGTACCAGAAGGTGAAAACAGGATTATACATTAAATGCAAGATGAGAACTAATAGTTGAATGGATGAGAGATACAGCTGATAGTGTATCTCACATTTGTGATGCTAATTAGATAAGAGAAGGAATTTTTAAAAATCTAAAGAAAAATCAAAATAGCAGATGTTTTCATAGTGATAAACAAAGGCATTTGAAAGAAGATTTTACTGTTGCTCTGTAGTTTAATTCAAAACCATGTATGAGGATACCTCCACGAGTTTTTTATTGCACCTGATTGTTTTAGCTATCTTGGGGTGGTTGTTTGAGTATGCTTGGAACAAGGAGGGGCATTATTAAGAAATGAGATCTTGTTGAAATAGACTGGCTTTATTGGGTGAAGGGTGTCATCACGGGGTTCAGCACTGAGACCTCCATCTGGCTACCCTTGAGACAGCCTTTTAGAAGTCACAACAAGATGTAAAACTATCAGCTCCTCCAATGTTATTCTCGTCTGAATGATGCCATGCTTCATGCCTTGATGATAATGGTTAGAATCTCTGAACCTGTACGCCAGCCCCAATTAAATGTTGTCCTGTTTATAAATGGCTTTGGACATACTGTATTTTCACACCAATGGAAATCCTAAGAGAGAAGTTGGTAGCATTAGTGTGGTATTGCTGTAACAGGCCTGATGGTGGTTTAGTTAGGGAGAATGTGGAGTTGGGTATTTAGATTTGGAATGCAGTGCAATGCTGTCAGTTGTGCTTTTGGATGATCCTAGTAGAAATGAGGAAGATATTTATGCTGAGAGTGATTTTAAGTGTAGCAGCCCATCTCAAGGGATTTGAGAGAAGGACATTAGTATATGTCCTGGAGTCAGTGTTTGTGAAATTTTGGTGAAGAATATGGCTGCTTTTTGCTCTTGACAGAGAGATTGAGTAGGCAAACCCTAGTGTGATCAGAATCAGGTTAATCATGTTAATAAAGAAGCCAAACATAAGACCAGCAAATACTAAGTCCTCTGGCTTATTCTAATGAAGAGTGTCATGATGAGGATTAGCAAGATGTTAGTGGAAAAAAAATAAAGCTCAAGTAATAAAGGAGCACTAGGAAGAGAAGAGGAGCTGACTCCATGTCGAAAGAAATAACCAGATCAAGGGGTGATGATCTCATGGAAAGATCCCATACAGCTAAGCTTGTTATTTGGATTTGCAGTTTAGCAGGGAATAGTTATATCATACTTGGTGCTATAACCTGGTTATTGTTTTCTTTTACATTTTAAATCTGGAATGAAAAACAGTCCAGTATTAGAGGGCACACTAGACATCCAGAACATGAGGCTGGAAGCACAGGCTTTTGATCCAGATCTTGAAGAATAGTGACCATAAAAACGTTTTTTTTTCTTTTTTTTTTTCAGGCCAGGTAGAACACACCAGGAGACAGGCAATGGGCTCTCTGAATCCAAGGCCAGTCTAGAACAGAGAGAGTTCCAGGTGTACAAAACTTAGGTCCAGGTATGTTTTACCATACCATTAATCCTAGCATTCAGGTGACAGAGCCATGCAGATCTCTGAGGTCAAGGTCAGTCTGCAAAGCAAATTTCAGAACAGCCAAGCTTAGGCAGTGAATGAAATAATTTTAAACAGAAATCAGATAATGATATAAAAGAACAAGGGGGCATGTTCTAGTTCAGCAAGGAGCAGAACTGGGCAGCTTCAGCCACATGGCTCAGTTTTAGAGTGAAGACGAGAAGGGGATACTGGAACAATTGATGCTACTTAGCAAGAGCAAAGAAATTAGCAGTGATCAAAAGGAGATGAGAACCACTTAGGGTAAAAGCAGCTAGTGTTTGCTCAGTGAACAGAGAAAATCTGTTCGAGAGATAGCTAAGGATATACTTCTACTGCAGCTAGATTCGGTATGTTTAAGAATGACCCAGTGGTAATGGTTTTGAATGTATGAAAAAGACATAAGAGGCAGCTCATGGTTGATATTGTGAGAAGCCTGAGAATGTTATGGCTGAAGGTAAAGTCTCAATCACAGTTGCTGTCCTAGTGCAGAAGTGGTCATGCAATGAAATTGAGGATTGGTACAATGAGGTGAGCCTGTGAGAGGATATCCATTAAGCCTAGTTGCAGCAGAAGACACCAGGATTTAATAGAGGGCAGTACTATGGGATGATTACCAAGAACATGAGGTGTAACAATTTTAATATTTAACAAAAGAAACTGAAAAATAGAACTAAATATAAGAAACTAGGAATATCATTATTTACTTATCAAAGAAAAAAATCTGCCAAGATGACATTTCAATTCTTAACATCTATGACCCAGGTACAAGAACACACATTTCTGTAAAAGAAACAGTACTACTGCTCAAGTCATCTGTGGACACTCACACACTAAACACAGAAATGCTGGATCCAGAAAATGTTATAAACCAAAGGCCTAAACAGATATTTACTGAACATTTTAAACAAACTACAAGGAATATAACTTCTTCTATTCAGCTGGTGGAAATTTTTCAAACATTGACCTCATAATCAGAAACAAAACAAGTCTCAACAGATACAAAAAGTTTATATAACTTCCTATATTTTATAAGGTCACCAATGTATAAAGCTGTATATAATGAACAACAGAAAGTCTATAAACTCATGGAAATTGAGCAACTTTGGAATCAGAAAAATCAATGTTTCATCATTTGAAGATGATATGACAGTATGCATACGTAACCCAATAAAAGTTCACCAGGGAACTCCTCTGGCTTATAAACACTTGCAGAACTCTAGGAAAACGAATAAAAAAATAATCTCTAGATCTCCTCTATTCAAATGACAAATGAACTAAGAAATCAGAAAAACACCACCTTTCACAATAGCCTCAAATAATGTACAATATCTTGGGGTAAATTAAACCAAGCCAGGGAAAGACTTGTGTCATAAAATAAAATAAAATAAAAAATCTTCATCTTTGAAGCAAGCAATTGACAAAGATGTCAGAAAATGAAAAATCTCTTATGCTCATGGATCAAAGATTTCAACATAAAGACTGATGCACTGAATCTGCTAGATGAGTAGTTGGGGAATAGCCTTTAACTCATTGGCACAGGAGAATTTTTGAACAGACCAAGGATAACTCAGGTACTCAGAACTACAAGCATTCAATAGCACCTCATGAGACAGAAAAGCTTCTGTAAGGACACCATCAATTGGATAAAGCAGCATCCTTCAGTATAGGATAAGATGTTTACCAACTCTGGAGAGAGAAACAAAATGCTTGTATTCAAAATTTATATAATACTCAAGAAACTTTGTATGACAAGAACAAGTCATTCTGTTCAAAATAAGGTAAACTTCTAAACAGGGAATTCTCAATAGAAGAGTCTCAAATGTCTGAAAGTTAATTTGGGGAATTCTTTTCTGCTCTGTTCATTCAGATACTGTTTTCTATGTTCCAACATCTGGGTGCAGACTTTATGTTTGATACAAATGATTTTCCATCACAATTGATTGGTTAGTAAAAGATTTGATCAGTTTATACACTGTACAGAAAAGAATAAAGTAGAAGCTCCAAATTCAGTCTGGGAGTAGATAGGAGTTCCAGGCATCTCAGAAGACATGGGAGTGTAAGAGAGAAGGACCACTAGAAGAATATTGTAGAGAAGCCACATGAAGAGAAAAGGGGAAATTGCCATGAGGTCACGATGAGAGAGCAGCTATAGACCAGAGTGAGCATGTGATTGGCAATTTGAGTATTAGCAGTTTGATTGAGTGACAATAAGATAGATGTTGTCTAGGTATTAGTCCTTGCAGCTGATCAGTAAGAAATACCAGGTTTCCATAACTTTTTTTTAATGTTTTTTTTTAATTACCTTTTTTTATTGGATATTTTCTTTATCTAAATTTCAAATATTTTTCCCTTTCTAGGTCTCCCTTACAGAAATCCCCATTTCACCCCACCTCCCTCTCAATCTATGAAGGTGCTCCCCTATCCAAATATCCATTTCAGTCTTCCCTCTCTTGCATCCCCCTACACTAGTGCATCAATCATGCACAGGCCCAAGAGGCTTCTCCTTCCTGTTATGACCAACAAGGCCATCCTCTGCTACATATGTGGCCAGAGCCACGCATCCCTCCATGAGTATCATTTGGTTTGTTGTCCAGTTCCATTTGAGCTCTGTGGGGTCTGCCCAGTTGACACTTTTGCTCTCTTTATGGGGCTGCAAACCCCCTCAGCTGCTTCAGTCCCTTCTCCAATACTTCCATCTGGGAAGCAGCACTCAGTTCATTGGTTGACTGAGAGCAATCATCTCAGTATTTGTCAGGCTCTGGCAGAGCCTCTCAGGAGACAGTTATATCAGGCCTCTGTCAGCAAGCACTTCCTAGAACCCACAATTGTGTCCAGGTTTATGGAATGGATCTCCACGTGGAGCAGTCTCTGAACAGCCCTACCTTTAGTCTCTGCTCCACATGTTGTCTCCAAATTTCCTCATGTGAGTAATTTGTTCACCCTCCTAATAAGCAATGAGATATTAACGCTTTGATATTCCTTCTTCTTGGTCTTCACATGGTCTGAGTATTGAATTTGAGACATAAAATCGATTAGAACAGACATAAAAGTGTGCTGAAGTTATTTGAAAACAAGGGGCCATAGACCACCTCCTTAAATAGTTATTTCTACAGACTCACCACACCGAGGTTACATGGCTAGTTCACAATGGTTGCATATCACATATCCTGTGTATGAGCTCTTTACATTAAAATTCCTAGCAGTATCACAATTACAGCTAAGAAGTAACAGTCAAAGCTATCTTATTATTGGATGTTACCACAACATGAGGAACTCTATTAAATAAATGGACAAAGAATTAGGAAAGTTGAGAAACAGAGGTTTAGAAGGTCTTGTGTTTTTTACTGGGAGAAAGAAGTTAAGTAGATTTTATCAACTGAGCAGGGTCAGGTGGAGATGTGATGGAGAAGGAGGAACAAGCAAGTGGTGAGATGGAGTGGAGAAAGCTAGAACTGGGCAAACATTTGGACAATTGTAAACCTAATGCAGTGGAAATGTTCTGGAAAGTATGATGGTGTTCCTAATGAGGAGTTTTAGTTCTGGGAAATACAGAGTCTCAACTGGTCATCTCCTCAAGTCATGAAAAGTTTCCAATGGCCGAACTTAGTTGTATTTATTTGAGGTTTTAGCAAGAGAGTCCCATGGAAATCATCCAACACCTCAGGCTGGTGCTAAGACAGAGGGATGCTATCTGCAAAATGACAGTGGGATAATTGCTTATGACAACCACACAATTCACTCAACATTGAGAATCTCCTGTTGCCTACATAGAGGCTTTCCCTTACATTCTAGAGATTTGTGAGGGATTATACTCTGCAGGCTATTAAAAGAGAAACATCCAACTCAGCAAAAAAATCTTTGACCTACAATATGCTTTGCCTAGGCAATCTGTCTATGCTAGGGCAATGGTGACCCAGAATATTTGGGAGTAGCCAACCAAGGACTATTTTGATATACAGCCTATTCTAATGGATTTAACCCTTTTCTACCAGTACTTAGGGAAGTAAGAATCAAAGACTAGGTAGCCTTTAGACCTAGATCAAAACAAAACATTGGTGATCTTTAAAAAAATTCCCAAATAATTTCATAAGAAATTCAGTTATGACCAAAAATTAGTGTCCTATCTTCATCATCAGAAAAGTTCCTCTGGTAGCAGATGTGAAAAGATGCAGAGACGCACAACTGGACATTTTGCAGAGAGATTCTCTAAATTGGAGCTCTCTATCACATCCTTCTACTCAGAGCTCAGGGGTTACAGCAAGGCTTTTGGGGTCCTGCTGGATTTTTACTAATAATGACACAGAGACATCTATATAGTTTAATGCTGTTGGCTTTGGCTTTATGCTGGGGCAGTGTCTCAGCTAGTCCTCTAAACTTAACCCAACTTCTTCACTGATTTTTTCCTACCACTGATCCTCTCCACATGGGTCTCACTATTTACCTCCATGCTTCATTCACCTCCTTAAGATCCTCCTGTAGAACAGGAGGCACAATGATTATAACAGGGGAAAAAGACATCTGAGGAATTAGGCTCTCTAAATTAACTAAGCAATGGCCATAGGAGCTCATCAAGACTGAAACTCAAGTACATGGCCGACATGGTCCTACACCAGGTCTTTTGACTCTTTGTTTTAGCTATTAGCTTAATATTTTTATGGGACACTAAACAAGTGGGACACTGACTCTTGTGCCTGTTCTAGGAACCCTTTATCTCCTGTTGGGTGAGTGTGGTCAATTTCAGTATCATAAGTTTTGCTTCATCTTCCTATAGTTTATTTTGTCACATTTGGAAGCTCAGTTTTTGACGTGTGTTCTTTTCTCATAAAATGTAGAAAGGGATGAGTCAGGAAGGTAGAGGAGGTGGGGAGGAAGTGACAGGAGGAAGGTAGGGCAAGCTGTAATCAGGATACATGATATGAGGAAAGAATCCATTTTCAACAAAAGAAACATATCTTAGCAACTGCCAACAAAGATCTATTATTACTTCACAGGTTGTGTATGTTGTCTGCTTCTCTTCATTTTCTTTCCCACCCTAGACTTCAGTGAATATCTGACCTAATCATTACTTTTGCAGGCAACTTGAAATGCTTTGGAATTGTAGGTACCAAAAGGATTTTGACTGTTACTTGAATTACATTCATTTTAAATAGATAGATATATGGAGAATTAATGGGATGATATTACATAATGAGTGAGAATTTTATGAAAATTAATACAAGATATGGAGTGTGTATGTTGATGAACAACCTGGTAAGGAGAATAAAGTAAGAAATGTCCAACCACTGTAGTGAACATTAAAGGCATTGAAATAAAATAAAATATATTTAAGAAGACATAAGAAAATGCAGTGGTCTCCTGCAGTCATAGAATGTCTGGATTAATACTGTGAAATGGGTATATTATTGACAGTCACCTTTACAAATTCAATACCATCCACAACAAAATTCCAATGATATTCTTCATAGACTTTGAATTACTTGCATTTTGAAAGCATTTTTTAACCTTTAAGATGTTAGTTTATATAATAGTAAGCAGTATTGATTGATTCCTACTAGTGGAGACAATTGCTCTGCAGTTTTCTCAAACTATTTTTTATGTTTATGAGGCTTCCGTGCATGGCCATAGCTCTGGAATCTCCTAATCTAGTTCAAGAGTCAAGAAAAGATCAGCTAATTATTCTTTGGTAATTAGTCTTTCCTTTCAAACTAGTATTTGTCTGTTTTTGTTGTTGGTGGTGGTGGTACTATTGGTGTTGTTGGGTTTGGTGTTGTACTCTTCAATCATACTGATTAGAATTCCACTGACAATGATTTTAATTATTGATATTGTCTGCCCTTAGATCATTGCAAGTGTGGCAGCTGTGTCTCACGTGTATCAGTAGGTGGCAGAGAGGAGAGAGGCTATGTCTAACCTCATTGTTCTGGCCTGAGAACAACTGATTATTTTAAGAGTCTAACACAGAACTGAAGGAGCTGAAGGGGTTTTTAACCCCAAAGGAAGATCAACAATATTAACCCAACAGACTCCATAGCTCCCAGGGACTAAACCACCAACCAAAGAGTGCACATGAAGGAACTCTGGGCTAAAGCTGCATGTGTAGCAGAAGATGATCTTGTGTGGCATCAAGAGGAGGAGAGGCCTTTGATCCTGTGGAGGCTCGATGCCCCAGTGTAGGGGAATGCAAGGGAGGGTAGGCTGGAGTGGGTGGATAGGTGGGAATACCCTCATAAAAGCAGAAGAAAGGGAAATGCTATAGGAGGATTTCACTGTGGGGGGAAAATCAACTGGAATGTGGATAATATTTGAAATGTAAATAAAGAAAGTATCTAAGGGGGAAAAAGCCTAAAACACCCTGTGAAAAGCGATCCTGTAATGATCTAGTACTGTGTAGGTCTAGATTGGGTTCAGTGGTGGGAAACAAGCTGGAGACAAAACAACCCTGCGTGTTACAATGGACCATGGCTAGAAATGAGCCAAAGGCAGGAATCCTCTGAATGGGGCAAAATAGGAAAGTCTAGGCAAGGAGCAATCTGGAGAGAACCACCAATCCAGAGCCATGGGGCCTGGACACAGTTCCAGCCTAAGATGATTATCAGTCTGGCCAAAGGTCCAGCATCAGACCCAAAGGAGGATCCAGCTCAAGGTGAGGACCTGAGATCTGACACTACTATTGAGGGTACAGAGTGCTCACAAAATGGGGCCTAACATGACCGCCCTCTGAAAGAGCAAACAAGCACCTGAAAGTGTCAGTTGCAGATATTTACACTCAACCAATGATCAGAAGCTGCAGACCCCTGTGGTCTACTTAGTGAAAAGATGGAAGAAGCTGAGGAATAGGGTGACCCTGTAGGAGGACCAGCAGTCTCAAATAACCTGGACCCCAGAAAGCTCTCAGACACTGGACCACCCATCAGCCAGCATAAACAAGCTGATATGAGGTCCCCAGCACATATACAACAGAGGACTGCCACGTCTGTGTTCAGTCCAAGAAGGTTCACCTACCCTCAAAAAACCCCAAGGAATGGGGAGGTTTGTTGCAGTAAAGGTTGGTGGGCATTGGCGACAATTCAGAGACAGATGGGGAGCAGGACAGTGTGCTGAACTGTCAGGGGGTGAACCAGGAGAGGATAAAATCTGGAGTGTAAAACAAAGAGTAAATAAAATTAAAAAAGAATCAAGAGTTGAAATTCAATTTTTTTATTTGTAAGAAATAAATTTAAAAAACAGGTTTCAATATGAAGGTTAAAATAAACTGTGAAAATAATTAGGGAAATGAAAATCAATAACAAGAACATTTAATATCCCAATAACCTAAAAAAACCAAAACCATGAAAAACAAAATTTCAACAAAAAGTCTATCAGAAAAAATCATTAAGCAACATTCTGTCACTGCACCTTTAGCAGCACAGACTACAGCCTGTTTCTCCTCTTAAGCACTTGCTGGTATCAGAGTCACCTCAGTTCTCTCTCAAGGGGTCACACAGGAAGGAGAAAAAGACCCTGAATCAGCCAGGCTGTCTCACTGGCTACATGGTTTGTGTCTCTTCACACTGAAGGAATGATCTCTGAGGAAGGAGATTCATCCAAGGAAGTTTCTGGCTGCTGAGGCTGGAGCTCAGCAGGGGGCTCCTGAGGTGGCAACTCATTCTTCAGGAGGCCCTCTTCCTGGGATGTAGCCAGTTCCAGCTCTCTTGCAGTTTCTGAGTCCTGGGAGAAGAAGGCAGAATTAAGACACAAGATTGGTGGGGACTTGCATGTCAGATGTCAGGCTGCTGCCTCCCACCACCTCAACTAGATGTCAACATGGATCTTTTAACTGAAACCATTGCTGCTAAATCTGCAAGCAGTGTGAAATATCAAGCAAAACTAACAAACAAATGAGCTGACAAGCCACCACTCAGACTTCTATCAGTATAAACTAAGAACTGGGCAATGGAAGAGAACTCACTGGGTTGCAGGAAGAAAAGAGAAGGCCACATGCCAACCAGACCACTGATAATGAGAAGCACTCATTTGATATTTGAATTCAGCTTTACTCCAGGAAGGTGATTTCTACCTCGCAGGTCACATGACCCCTGAACAACTCCTGTCACAAGGCCCAGAACTTTCTTCAAAGTCTACATAGCAACCCACCTATCATGAGGACATGCAAGTGTGTGACATGTAATTTATCAGTTACACTTACTAGGCTGCAGCTTCAAGCAGAGTGGAAAGGTACACTTGTCAATAATTCAGTGTCTCCCAAGAGGTGAACTTCTGAGAATACTTGTGCACAGATGGAGTAATGAACAACTACAGTCCATGAAGTGGGTGGCTGGTAGGGAGTGTGCATTTGAAGATGGTGGATGAATGCAAAGATGGATCCAATGGGCAAATGGTATCAGAGAATTTTAATCTGAATAACATGCTTGTTTCTACCTGATGTTGTTGTTCCTGGAGGTTGCTGGTCTCCTCCTGTTCATCTTCATCATTCAGGTTCAACTCAATCAAGTACTGTTGGAGGAGGTACCAATCAGCCTGTACTTCCTTGCAATCCTGCTTCAGTGTGACCAATGTCTTCTTTACAAGAGAGTTCTGCAACAGGAGCCGACTGTGCAGGTTTCTGAAAACACACTCTGCATATTAAGATCCTGCAGCCTTCTTTTCCCATTCCTACTTATAACTCCCATTGCTGCACCAGGACCCGGGTTCCCATGAAGACCTAGTAGAATACACTTCAATACATCCATGACAGTTGCACAAACAGCAAACAGCCAATGCAGGTAAGAATTAATCATGTATGCAGACCAAACAACAATAAGGCTCCATGTCTCTGCAAAAGAAAGAGGTATCTCCATCCCTATGCCCCTCCAAAGGAAAGAGCTATCTCCATGACAGCACCGTGTATTGCTGCAACATTAATGAGTAGGGTGCAAATACCCTCAGTGTATGTCAGGAGAACTGAGGTGAGGACATTCCATCCATGTGTTCCATCATACTTGCATCTGTAAAACCTTGCCTTAACCCCTTGATGTCCAGTACTGCATAACAACCCTGTCACTTTGCTATCTAAAGACTCCCAAGGATGCCTGAAAAACTCTGGGAGAGCTAAAGTTCTCTTACAGATTGAAAAAAAAACTGAGTCCAAAATGCCCAATGTTCACTGATGGCTAAAAATCAGAAGGGATAGAACCAGACCTGCAGACTCTCCATTCCAGAATCAAAAGAACACAGAAATGGCCATTCCACAACTGGTAGCCTCCATAACTGTACTTACCTATAGAAGTTAATCTCCTTCTTGTGCTCCTGGAAGTTCTCACTGCCCTCAATGTTGTCCATCTCTAATTTGTGCAGAAACGACATGACCGTCTTCTCCTTTAACTTCAACTTTTCATACTGGGGATTTGGTCTGTAATAGGGTCTGGACCCAGGAAGACAGAACTCCATGAACATGGGCTGTTAGGAACACAGGAACTCAGGCTGGGTCCTGTCCTACCCCAATCCTGGAAGGCCATTGTCTTCATTCTACATACTGGGATCTACTCCAGCTTTGGAAACTTGTTATCCTGGCCCCAAGACAGCACAAGCTAGGCATCCCAATGGAGGGTACCCTGGCTCCCTGTGTTCACTCAGCTGGCCTGAACTGGAGGTCTAGCAGGTTATGCTCTAAGGAGACTAGGCCACAGATCTTTGCCCACCAGAAACCTGTGATTATATATTTCCTATTTTCAAAACAGGGATTCTAACTCCTGAATAACTAATAGTGTATAGACATTCATTACACATAATTCTGGAGATGAGACCAGACATCAATACAGTTTTCTAATCTGCCAAAAAGATAGAAATGTACAGAGAAATGGCACCACATAGACAATGAACTGTTTACAGTAGGGGCTCCCAGACTTCAGGAGTCAAATCACCTTTAAACTATTATACAGGTAAATCCACAGCCCAAAGCACAGAACCCTAGTTCCCAAAGAGTGGAAGGAAATATATACCTACACTATGACTGCACATACATATGCATGTGAACACACACAAGCACACACACAAGGGCAAGGAAAGGAAACAGAATCAGAGAATGAGAAAGAGAGATACAGCAACAGAGAGCACACATGATATTCAGAAGAAATTCATTCAGCATTACTGTCTCAGTGTATAAGGCATACAAAGAGGATCAGGCACAAGCTTCAGACCTTCTAGTGAAGCACTGAGATGAACAGTGTGGGACCATGTCCCTCCAGCTGCTTCCAGGACCTTCCAGCCCTCAGTTAAGTGCCAGGTAAGTACAAAGTGTCACTACAAACACTCTACATCTGTCATGGACTCTCCAAATGCATGCTGGGCATTCACTCCCCACTACCTCCATCCAGAATTCTTTACTCAGACCACAAGTTCAACATCTCAGCTGGAGGAAGCAGAAGAGTCCCTTTCCTTTCTCCAAGTTACAGGTTCAGCCTCTCCTCCAATTAGCACTTAGGGACATAAAGTTGGACTCAGGGATACTGTGGAGGTACTGCTTTTCAGAACTCACAACCTTAAACGGATAAGATGAGGGTGACATTGCAGATGTCAGACTGACACAAAAGTGTTTGGAGCAGTGAGTACCTCTTGTTCATGGATCCCTCTGTGACATAGATCAAGCGGTCTCTCAAATCGTTTCTCTCCTGGGTACTGAGCTCCAGCTCTTTGATCAGCCTCTTTTCTTCCTTTTTGGCCTGTTTCTTGCTTAGGACAGTTGCAGGGGATGATGTCTGTCTGCCAGCCCCTGTAGACAGAAGAATATAAGTAAATTGCCCCAAGAGGATGCAGAGAGTTTAGACAGAACACCGTGAGGTCAGACAGAAGGAGAGCATGCCTGGAAACCAGTAACCCCACAAACAGTTTGGTCCAGGCTTCAGATGCCTCCTAAATGAATCTCAGCCCTCCCATCACTCTATAGAGACCAGGAGATGAAAGCAGCCAGGTGTTTTGTCTGTATTCCTACACATGCTTACTATGACTATAGAGATATCTTCTCCACAATTACTGCCAGTTTTACAAGCTGCAACTTGTCTTTAGATCCCTCAGCCTTGCAGTTTCACAAGTCAGATGGAAAAGTAACAAACCCCAAGAAGTTGAGTGATTGGAGATGTTCTGATCTCCCACTCTACTACTTAAGGCCCAGTAGTTTGGATTTAAATTAATGCAGGGTGAGACCATGGTCAACACAGAGTTCAATTCCCCCTGCTGAAACACCAAACATTTCAGAGATGGCAATAGGT
Organism: Rhabdomys pumilio; assembly: GCA_030674055.1. Taxonomy (NCBI): domain Eukaryota; kingdom Metazoa; phylum Chordata; class Mammalia; order Rodentia; family Muridae; genus Rhabdomys; species Rhabdomys pumilio. The sequence continues at coordinate 3,481,520 of JANHMN010000016.1, forward strand.
CACTGTCTGAGTGTATGAACACTGAAAAGTGTTTGGTTACAGTACAGAAATGCCTGCCACTCACAATGGGTGATATTGAAATCTAAGTTGGGTACTATCAGGGTGAGGAGGTCATATGTTCTGATAACATAAGGCCATGGGCAAGAGCACAATTCTTTCCCTGGTACTACTGTCAGATAGTTACTGAAGTTTAAAAAAAAAGCCATGAAATTGAAGTCCAGGAATGCCTGTCCATAAATTACATAGGTTAGACCTTCTGTGACTCTTGATGGTCTCATGTTGTCCCCATGTAACTACCACAAAACCCAGTAAAAGTAAAGACTTGGTGTTTGAAAATACCTCCTTTGGCCTTGTCATTACCTGCCTTAAAGTTCTGAAATCCTTGATGTTCAAGTATTATAATAATCATAGAAATTCTTTTTTGTTTCACTGACTCCATTTCCTGTGCCCAAATTGCTAGGAAGGTTAGCTCAAGTCAACTCTGATAGGAAGCCCAACATCCCCTTCCCAGGACTTACTCCACATTCTCCAAGGCCACCTCCTTCGTCCTTCATTATTCCCAGATGAGAGGACAGGTACTTTCTGCCTCTCTCTTGTTTCTACCACATCCATGTCTGCTCTTCCAAAAACTCTCCTCAGTCGGGAAAGCATGTCTACGAACAAATGCTGTGGATACTGACTGAGAGAGCTCAGTGCACTTGTGGTTACTACAACACTGGTGACATCACAAGGATGCCAAGAACTCTCCAGGAAACAATAGAATGTCCAAAGAAGGGGCTGCTTATGTCATGGGAACACCCTTTGCCTCCCAGCTAATTTTTTCCCTGTACATTTAGGAAGCTGAGGTATCCTTTCAAGAGTGTTTCCTGGGTCATAGCCATTGGGCATCTCCACTGTCCAAAGACAGAAAAGTCTATAGTTTGCTCTAGACTTGATTGGAAACACCTAAGTCATTTTTCTGAATTTAACTGTTTCCTTGTAGACCTTGCCCAGAAATGTCTCATCCTTTCTCATGTTTTTATATTTCAGCAATATTAGCCACAAAAACTGCTGAAAATCACATCAGGAAGAATGTGGGAGGAGGAAAGGTCTTCTGTATCATCATGTATAGGTGCTTGAAATTACATCCAGGAAGAGCCTGCAGGGCAGGTTGCAAATTAGTGTGCATTAGGGGGTATACTCATGAAGCTGTGTGCTCAGCATTTGAATGTTACCCCAAGGGGCCTTAGGAGGGAGAATTGCAGTTATCAGGTGCTCACAACAGTCTGAATATCTATTGACAGAGGAAGCTCAATATTGTAGCAACCAATGAAAAAGCCCTGAGGCTGGGTGTGGGGCTTTCCTCTCAGTGCCAAAGTCACCAAAGCAGGATTCCTCACAGGTCTATCTGAGCTATGCCATGAGATCGTTTTTTTATAAATAAAATAGTCAGTAGTGGTGGGGTAGGCACTGTGCATAGTACAATACTATAGACATAGCTTGGTTGACAGAACAAGTGCCTAGCATCTTGTATTCTGATTCCTGATTCAACCCACAAACCACACAAACTCCTATAAAAGACAAGCATGGATTGTTTATTGAGTGCACACACTATTGATCAGAACTATAGCTCAGATTTTGGAGTCTGAGAAGTGGCCTCAAACAACTTTTACGACTTATGAAGCAGAAAAATCAAAACAAACAAACAACAACAAAAAACCCACAAGCAGCTCAGATGAAGTTGCAGGAAGTATTGTCTACAGGTCAGATCTGATCAGGCCATTTTACATACAACAATGCATATTGACCCTTAATTTGATGGGTCCTATGTAAGTCTTTTAGGAACGTTGTAAGAAAAACAAATGTCATACAGAATATAACAGAATGTAATCACCCTGGCCTACCTTGCTCCAGTCAGTAATTTTTAATTGTCAATGATTAGCAGGCATATTATAGCAACAATTTGTAATAGGTGGCAGAGATGGAAGAAAATGGTTATAGATATGTTGGGGGATACTCATCTCAAAATTAGAAAACCCAACTCTCTCAGTGACTAGTCCTGTCCTCACCATTCTTGGAAGCCCCAACTGTAAGCCTAGCTTTTGCAAAGTTGAAACAGGGTTCTCTGAGGTCAAGGATAACCTGGCAAGCCGGGTAGAAGACAACATGGAATAACTGAAACACTGTTTCAGGAAAAAAAAAACAACACTGAAATATCCAAGGTCATACCTACCAATCTTTATCTATTATAAAATTCTTTCTTACTTTTTTGTTTTGTTTTGTTTTTTCGAGACAAGAGTTTCTCTGTTTAGCCCTGGCTGTCCTGTAACTCACTCTGTTGACCAGGCTGGCCTCGAACTCAGAAATCTACCTGCCTCTGCCTCCCAAGTGCTGGGGTTAAAGACATGTTCCACCACCGCCTGGTTCTATTATAAAGTTCTTACTATTCTCTCTCAGCCAGTCTTTCATTCTGAGAAGTTGGAGAAGTAGAAATGATGTTTCTATTCTAAAGACCTTGTTCTATCTTTACTTATGTCTACATTAAGAACAAATGTCAGTGGGTAAAACTATCTGAACAACTGAATAATATTTACTGCTGCTAGCATACTGTTCCCATGACAATCTCTAGCTTCTCTGAGTGTTGCATTGGGGGAGAATCCAGCATCACTGAGTAGTGGGAAACCAGCACTGTTTCCCTTCATTTGTGGCCTTAGACCTGCCTCTGAGGCAGATGGGTGCATACCTTGGGATCCTCTGCAGGCACAGAGTGAGGTGAAATGGGCACTGAGTAGGCTGAACACCATTGCTTAGGCCCCTCATTTCAGGTAACAAACACAATCTCTGTTCCCCATCTTTGGAGCATCATTTGATGCCATGGACTCTGCCTGACCATGGTAATGTCATGCAGTCATCATGAAAACTGAAAGCAGAAAATGAAAAGCTAAATGAATTCACTGCAATTAGTCCAATACTGATTATGGTTCTTTGTTATTGATATTTATTGTGTTGATCTGTAAGCAAGCAGAATATGCTAATTTGTTATAACAATCTATTAGATGGTGTTAGAAAGCCAATTACTGTATTAAATACTACATTTGATATATTCTTGGTTCCAATAGAATACATATGCTTTCCATGACATTAGCTTTCAAAGATAAATATATTTATATATCTTTACATGACAGATACACATGTATGCACCTATTTTTCCCTTATATTAAAAACTGCTACATAGTTACAAAGTTTTGAGGCATGAACTTCATAGACTACTTAATTTAAGTTATTAGGTATCTAAGAAACACATTCCATACTTGCCATTGTCCAAGACAGCAGGCTAAAAACTGTGGTGTAGGGCACAGTTATACAGTTTTTTACTAGATGCTTTATGTATCTGACTTTTCTTATTTATTAAACACCTGGGAAGTACTATTATTGCTATGGAGTTACTTAGTATATTTACATAATCTATAAATAGGAAAAGTGACGGATACAGTGGTTATCATTGAAGCCACATTCATGAGTTATTGGTGAGCTAGCCTGGGAGTTCAGACACAATTATTTCCTGAACATGTCTGGATATCTATACACCTGTAATCTTCAGTCTCTTGCTCTTCTATATGATAATAATGTAATCATTCCTTGCTTCAGAACAAGTTGCATGTTGATGTATCTGGAGAGCCTCTGGCACGTTTCATAGTCCTCTACTCCTGGACTTTCCAGCTATCTTTCTGGTACATCATTGCACCAATGAGACCAAATAAGGAAAAAAAGAATGATGTGATTACTCACTCTGAGAAGCTGTGGGGCTCCTAAGATTTCTGAGTCTATAGCCCACCAGGCCAATGAGCAGTAAATGTTAATTTTGTATTTGAAGGCATGGCATTGTGTTAATTGGAGTAACTAAGCATATAAAGAAAACAAAGGCTCCATGATCCTATTTATATGTCTATTTAGAGAAGCTGACCTTATGAAAGTACTGGGAACAGTGCTTATGTGTATTAGTTACTATCTCTCTACTGTAACAAAATAACTGACAAAAATAACTCTTCAAAAGGATAGGTTCACATGAGCTCTTGTTTTCTGAGGATATACTATACAGACTGATGGCTAAGGCTTGGAATAATGGCAGGGAATACCATTATGTCTTGGGGTGATTCCACGGGGGCTAGGCCAGAGCACCCACCCCATTGACCTTCTAAACCTCTCCAAGTGATTCCACCAACTGGGACTAAGCATGAAACATATGGTGCCTAGAGGACATTTCCTCCCAAAGCTCAACCTTACACAAAGCTGGATACATTAAAGGAGTGCAAATGGAGGAAATCTGATAAAGGAATATCAACTTATAGTGATATAAGAAAAAATGTGTTCTAGTGTTCTCAAGTCATCTAGAATGGTGGTCCTCAACCTTGTTAGCTTTGTCCCTTCAATGGGGACCCTCATGTGGTGGCGACACCAATGCTAAAGTTATTTTTTGTTTCTACCTTATAACTGTAATTTTACTACTATTATGAATTGTAATATCAATATCTGCCTTGCTGCCTATCTGATATATGACTCCTGTGAAAACCTTCTTAACTCCAAAAGGGCTTATGACCTACAGACTGAAAAGCACTGATCCAAAATGTTCACTTAGATCAGCAATGCTAAAAGAAATGTTTGAAATGCCTGAAAAATGCTTCTCAATATCACTTTCCAAGAAAATGGTAAACGTAAAACTGTGAATTCCCTGAGGACTTCAATTTGATTATTATTCAACATAGACACATAGTAAAACACTGTAGTTTACCTTATGAAATAAACAGCTGTGTTAGACGTGGCTCAACCTCTAATACTAACATTGGAGAGGGGGAGGTAGGATGGTCATGAGTTCACGGTCAACCTGGATTATATATTGTGTTCGATCCTGAGCTACAGATTGAGGAATTTATTTTATTTTATTTTATTTTATTTTTACAGTTTCATTTCTCTTTATTTTTTATTTTTATTTTTATTTTATTTTATTTTTATTGGATATTTTATTTACATTTCAGATACCAACCCGTTTCCCCATTTCCCCTCCCTAGAAAACCCCTATCCCGTGCCCCCTTTTCCATTTTGCTTTTATACATTTTTTTAAATGTTAATCAAGGGCTTTATAAGTATGGTAATGCTTAATCAGAAGTGTAACCTAATACCCAACCTAGCTATGTAAACTATCTTTGACTAGTGGAGACATGTGAACTTCTGCCTTTATGCCCCTCTCTCTTTCTCTCTCGTTTTCTCTCTCATTACATAGCTTCTCATCTACTTCATCTTCTCCTCTCCTTACTCCATCTTTTCCTCTCGGTGCTCCTTCCCCCTTAGCTCTTCCTACATATCACCCTTCCTGTTAAAATAAAACTTTTCTCTCAGAATACAGTTAAAGCATAATTATTCGTATTTGTACCAGTGAGGTACAAGATAGTCTTAATACCCAGTCCCTCCTCTTTTTGACTAACCAGAATCTCTGTCGTCTCTCTTGACTAAACAGACTGAGGAATTTAAAAAGAAAACATGAATAGTAAACAAAAGCAAAATATTAACAATCCTTAATTACCAACAAAAAACAGTTTTCTGGCCAGGAATGTAGGTTTGGGGTATATGATTTGTCCAGTGTGTACAATACCCTAAGTCCTACCACCTTTCTTACATAAGAACACATAATAGTAAGCATAAACAAAATTCTACTAGGACTATGCTACAAAATAGAGAACACAAGTCTTTCCTTTTTTATATGTTATTATATCTTCATTTGGCAGGGAGTAGGATAGTAACCTAAAATACCATCACTTTCTTTGAAATAGGAAAATAGCTCATGTGGGGACATCATATAAAACTAATGAATATAAAAATATTGCCTTTTGATTTCAAAGACTAAATGCTCAAGAATTTGGGAAATATTATCTTACTCTCAACAAACATAATATACAAAAGACACTTAACTTTTCTGACAAGTTTGAAGTTTTTTATTTATGATTTATTTTTATTTAAAATTTATTTGTTTATCTCTTAGATGTTTTGCCTGTAAGTGCCTAGTTTGTGTGCCTGCTATTTTAAGGTGCTAGAAGATAGACCTGGATCATTAGAACAGGAGTTATTAAGAGTTTTTAACTTTTTAAGTGTATTATGAGAACTGAAGACGAATTTTCTGTAGTAGCAAAAATGTCCTTTTAACCACAGAACCATCTCTCCAGCTCCAAGATTTTGTGGTCTTTGGACAAAGTGTAAGATGCTCAAAGTAGTAGTAGACAATCTTTGTTCTCACTTTTAGCACATTAGAACAAAGAAGAAAATACTTAAGAAGAGCAGAATTTGTGGTTCAAAACCTAACTTTGCCAATGATTAAATGTGCTGCCAAAGATGACCCATTCCTGTTTTAATGTTTTTCCTAAGCATTTGACTTTTCTGATTCATCATTGATATGTCTGAGGCAAACATACACACACACACACACACACACACACACATATATATATGTGTGTGTGTGTGTGTATGTTTGTATATATATATATATATATATATATATATATATATATATATATAT
>JANHMN010000016.1:3488163-3560418 GCA_030674055.1 Rhabdomys pumilio
ATATATATATATATATATATATATATATATATATATATATATATATGAGTATAGACATTGTATTTGTTTAATCATCATGACTTTAATCACTTTTAAAAATTAAGTAAAGGAAACTTTTATTGGGCTGAAGAGTCAAGTTAGCAACAAGAGCATTAGGTGCTCTTCCAGAAGTCCTAAAATTTCAATTCCCAGCACTCACATGGTGGTTCTAATCATCTAGAAAGTGATCTGATGTCCTTTTCTGGTTTGTAGTTTTGCATGTAGCATAGCAATCATACATAAAATAAATAAAATGAACAAATATTTAAAAAAAATAAAAGGAAAGCCTTTATTAAAATTGACAAGATATGCACACAGCAAGACCCATAGACAGTAATATCCTCTGCATGCTGATGTTTCATTTTTCTTGATGGCAGTGTATTTTAAGGGTCTTTAAGGGAAATCACCTTCCCCACTTTAAGAAAGAATAAAGACAGACAGGCTAAGAGGCCCAAATGTCTTGAAAAAACATGCTGGGTTGCCTTGAACTTTTCAAAGTTCAAGTCCACAGGCAGGCATGTTACTGGAGGTAGAAAAATTTTGCCAAGCCTTTGTTCTAAGCTGCCTGGCTTTTGTCTAAGGTCAGCAGGATGAAGAAGTCAATAATCTTAGAAGTTCACTATCTTTATTACCTAGGCAACAGCCTCTCTCACTACATGATTGCCTATTGTATCTAATTCCTAGTCCCTAGTTTACCACTCTCAGTGGTCACCCCAAGTGTTCTTAAGTCTTTTGGGCCACAAATGGCTCTAATTGCTCTCAAAGCTGGCAAAAGAAGATGCAGATGGGACAACAGTTAGTGTGTCTCAGAGGAGAGTTGATGTAAAGATCCATGATAGAGCTTAACAGATGACAAAGATCGAATACTTAGGAGAGCCATTATAACTGTACCTATGCTACATGCCATGTGGGTGAGCTAGCATCTGTAACATACCACGCAAGAGTCAGACTGTTAGTACTACAATAATTCCACTAAAAGTGTAATGAAGAAAAAAGTTGAGGCAGTACTATTGGATGACCAACAAGAACATGGTCGTGTAGCCATTGTAATATCTGAGAAAATAATCATGAAATAAGAACTAACTCTGAAGAGAGAAATAGTCTGCTTGTATTCAAAATATATAGAGAACTCAGAAAGCTTCATATGAAAAGAACAAGTCATTCTGTTCAAAATGTGTTAAACTTGTAAATAAGAAATTCTCAATAAGAGTCTCAAAAAGTCTGAAAGTTAATTTGGGGGGATTCTTTTCTGCTCTGTGCATTTAGATACTGTTTTCTATGCCTTAACATCTGGGTGCAGACTTTATGTTTGATAAATATTATTTTCCATCACACTTGATTGGTTAGTACAAGAGTTGATCAGTCTATTCACTGGATAGAAGAGAATAGAGTGTGAGCTCCAAATTCAGTCGGGGAGTGGATGGGAGTTCCAGGGGTCTCAGAAGACATGGGAGTGTCAGAGAGAAGACTAGGAGAAGAATATTGTAGAGAAGCCACATGAAGAGAAAAGGGAAAATTGGCATGAGGTCACGATGAGAGAGCAGCTATAGACCAGAGTGAGCATGTGATTGGCAATTTGAGTATAAGCAGTTTGGTTGAGTGACAATGAGACAGATGTTGTGTAGGTATTAGTCCTTGCAGCTTATCGGTAAGAAATACCAGGTTTCCGTATTGTTTTTTTTTTTTTTTTTATGTTTTTTTAATTATCTTTATTTTTTATTGGATATTTTCTTTATTTACATTTCAAATATTTTTCCCTTTCTAGGTCTTCCTTATAGAAACCCCCATTTCATCCCACCTCCCTGTCACTCTATGAGGGTGTTCCCTTACCCACCCATCCACTTTAGTCTTTTCTCTCTTGCATCTCCCTACACTAGGGCATCAAACACGCCCAGGCCCAAGGGGCTTCTTCTTCCAGTTATGAACAACAAGGCCATCCTCTGCTACATGTGTGGCCAGAGACACACATCCCTCCATGAGTATTATTTGGTTGGTTGTTCAGTGCCTGGGAGCTCCTTGGGGTCTGGCCAATTAACACTTTCGCTCTCTTTATGTGGCTGCAAACCCCCTCAGCTGCTTCAATCCCTTCCCCAATACTTCCATCTGGGAACCAGCACTCAGTTCAATGGTTGACTGAGAGCAACCACCGCAGTATTTGTCAGGCTCTGGCAGAGGCTCTTAGGACACAACTGTATCAGGCGTCTGTCAGCAAGCAATTCCCAGCATCCACAATACTGTACAGATATAAGAAATGGATCCCCCAGTGGAGCATTCTCTGAACAGCCCTACCTTCAGTCTTTGCTCCACATGTTGTCTCCATATTTCCTCACGTGAGTACTTTGTTCAACCTCCTAAGAAGCAATGAAATATACACGTTTTGATGTTTCTTTTTCTTGGTCTTTATATGGTCTGAGTATTGAATCCGAGAGTTAAAATGGATTAAAACAGACATAAAAATAAGTTGCAGTTATTTGGAAACAAGAGGCCATAGACCACCTCCTCAAATAGTTACTTTTACAGACGCACCACACTCAGGTTAAATGGCTAGTTCACAGTGGTTGCACATCACATATCCTGTGTGTGAGCTATTTGCATTATAATTCCTAACAGTGGCAAAATTAGAGCTAAGAAGTAAGAGTAAAAAAATTTTAATATTCAGTGTTACCACAACATAAGAAAGTATATTAAATAATGATCACCATTAGGAACATTGAGAAACAGAGGTTTAGAAGGTCTTGTGATTTTTACTGGGAGGAAGAAGTTACGTAGATTTTATCAACTGAGCAGGGACAGGTAGAGATGTGATGGAGAAGGAGGATAAAGCAAGTGGTGAGATGGAGTGGAGAAAGCTAGAACTGGGCAAACATTTAGGTGATTGTAAACCTAATGCAGTGGAAATGTTCTGGAAAGTATGATGGTGTTCCTAATGTGGAGTTTTAGTACTGAGAAATACAGAGTCTCAACTGGTCATCTCCTCCAGTCATGAAAAGCTTCCAGTGACAGAACTTAGTTGCATTTATTTGAGGTTTTGACAAGGGATTCACATGGAAATCACCCAACATCTCAGGCTGGTGCTGAGACAAAGGGATGCTATCTGCAAAATGACAATGGCCCTATAGCTGAGGGCAACTCCCACATAATTTATTGAACATGGAGAAGGCAGCTTGTGCCTACATAGAGGCTTTTCCCTACAGTCTAGGGTTTTTGTGAGGGATGATACTCAGCAGGCTGTTAAAAGAGAAACATCCAACTCAGCAACAAAATCTTTGACCTACAGTAGGTTTTGCCTAGGCAATCTGTCTGTGCTAGGCCAATGGTGACCCTGAATGTTTTGGAGTAGCCAATCAATGCCTGCTTTGACTTACAGCCTATTCTACCAGATGAAATCCATATCTAATAGTACTTGGGGAGTTAATAATCAGAGAATGGGGATCCTAGAGAAGTATAGTGAAACAAAATTTTGGTGATCTTTAAAAAACTTAAAAAAATATTTTCTAAAGAAATTCAGTTATGATCAAATATCTGTGTCCTATCTATTCATCATCAGAAGAGTTGCTCTGGTAGCAGATGTGAACAGATGCAGAGACCCACAACCACACAGTTTGCAGAGAGATTTCCTAAATTGGAGCTCTCTATCACATCCTTCTACTCAGAGCTCAGGGATTACAGCAAGGCTTTTGGGGTCCTGCTGGATTTTTACTAATAATGACACAGAGACATCTACATAGTTTAATGCTGTTGGCTTTGGCTTTATGCTGGGGCAGTGTCTCACCTAGCCCTCTAAACTTAACTCAACTTCTTCCCTGATTTTTCCCTACCACTGATCCTCTCCACAATTTACCTCATACTTCATTCACCTCCATAAGATCCTCCTGTAGAACAGGAGGCACAATGATTATAAAAAGGGTAAAAAAGAAACCTGGCATGTGGTGCTGTGAGAGTCACTTGGGTACCTGGTTGAGATGACCTTGAACCCTAGAGATCCTCAAGGGATGGTTAAGAGTTCGGCTTTCCTTTGGAACCCTAGATTCTTTCGTGTAGCTACAGCGCCTCCTACAGAGAGGATTGTGGCCAGCAGTCATGTAGCACAGGTATTGGGCATAACTACAGACCATAAAGCCTCAAAATAGATCTCCATGCTAATGAGATACCTAAAGGCCAGAGGATGTAGCCAGTTAAGCATTCCTTCCCAGATCCTCCTTTTTGCAAAAGGTATTTAACCTCAGGCCAGTCCTGAGAATACAGGGGTATAGCTTCATCCACTTTCTGCCATGACAATAAATATCTGAAGACCGTAGCATATGACCTGGGACTATCTCTCTTCTTTGGGACCATCCATGGAGAGCCATGGAGAAGGTCTTCAGCTAAAGAGCCACAGCGCAATCTTCTGCTGATGACGTATCTACGTTCAGGCCATGAAGACCCAACCAAGCTGGTTGCTGTGACCAAGAGTCTCATCCTCGCAGGACTCAGCCAGAGCTCATCCTCCTACCCCCTCAGCTGCAATTCAATCCAGCCCATATGTCCCCAGTGTCTAGGTCCTTCTGTGGCCTCTAAGCAGTGCCTTAGAGCCCAAGGACCTGAGAGCCAGTTGATTTCCAGCCATCTCATGGTCCAGGAGACCACCAACCCAAGAGCTCCTGCCCCCACAGGGTCTCAGACTGTGTTCCCACACCCCTGTAGCAGCATCCTAGGGCTTCTCACAGCCCAATGTTTGCCAGGCACAGGTAGAGAGAATACAATCTACTTCCCATGCTTCTGCCTCTCTGCCTCTCTGAGCAGTGGCCTTAGCCCCTTGGTTTTGGCAGAAGTGGAATCCACAATTCAACACAACAGGACCCATGCTCACGTGCACACTATAGCCCCAAAGCACACATAAAAGACACACACACACACACACACACACACACACACACACACACACACACAGAGAGAGAGAGAGAGAGAGAGAGAGAGAGAGAGTCAGACATAGAGACAGAGAGTTAGACAACAAAACATTTTAAATAATTTTCTCAATGAATTAAACTCTCATGTATTTCATTTTCAAAGTGTTTTAGGATTATATCTGTTTTGTTTTGTTTTATTTTGTAAATTCTCTATTGAAGTACAAAAAGAAGACAGATCTTTTAAGGATTGTCTCACCACCCTCTGAAAGTGTACTTAGGGAAAGACAAAGTTATATCCATCCTAATTTCATCAGGAGGAGCACAGCCTGAGTATATCTGTACTAATAGATCTCCAGAAATGGCCCAGGGATAAGGCTACTCCTCTTACAGAATATTGTATAATTTTGTGGTTCAGAAATATCTCCGTTCATCAAAATATAACAATATGATATTTAAAATGTTTCTCATACTTTATTGTCAGTAGACTTTATCAGAATTGCAAAGCCTACTGATACTGAGTAACCTATAATTTATGAAGCTTACATGTGGTGAATATATGTTTGGAGATACTATTCTATAGTCTTAGATGTATATTTTTCACAGTTGCAATGATTTACAATGATTCTTTTCATTTTACAAGGCCTATAATTAAAGGAAGACTGACACCTGCCCTCATTGTTTATATCCACCAAGGGAGATCACTTTCAAAGGGAAGTACATGCTGCTGTAATAAGTATTCATACTAGGTAAACATGGGTGTTTTCAGTGGTGAGTGTCATTTTGCTTTGTTGAAATACACAGGACAAGATTGACCCCTTATGGAACCACACACTTTCTAGTTTCACAAATACTTTTCTAGTTTCTTTATTTCCACAAAAGTCGTTACCTCACAAAAAGTCAGATTTCTGAAATTCAATTCTCATGCTTTACAGCTACATACAATCTTCTTTAACATCTTGCAATTAAATTTATTTGTTTTTACAATTTTCTATAATTGCTTTAAAGACAATACAGACCTCACAATTAAGTGAAACAATAATTTATTTTCTTATGGTCTTCATGGATCAAGGCATAGCTTGAGTATATGTTTCACTCAGAGGCTCCTATTGCAGAGTCACAGTGTCAGCAAAGAAGCATGCCCAGCAAGTAAGGCTTGCCTGCTATCATGCCCCTCTTGCAGGATAAACTTTATCTGCGAAGATAGAAAAAGCTTCATGACTTCTAGGCCACCTTTTAAAGGGCTCTCTTGATTACATCACATAGGAAATATCACTTTTGATTAAATTAAAAACAAGTGATTACTGGCTTTGATTACAGCTGCAAAAATCTCTTCCCCTTTATCTTAAAACGTAATGCAATCTCTGTCACATTATAGGAAGCTTCACATGTCCCAGTTACTTCTTATGCTGGAAGCTTGTAGGTATCTTCGATCCATTCCAACCAGCATCAGTAAGTGACAGTTTGCTATATTAGTTACTTGTTACTAAAATAAATGTAAATGCAAAATGACAAACAGGAGCATGGTGAGGAAATATGTTTTCTCACCACTTAATTTTAGTGCATGTTCTATGTTTGCTGGTAATATTTAGAAAGATTATTAAACATGTATCTGGAGTGTTCTAACATGCATGTATTATAAACTGATTTGTCTTTTCACTTAAAAATCCCTAAGATGGATCATGCACTGCACATATTTACATCACATATGGATAAACACTAATTTTTATGGTGCTTATTATACTCACATATCACATTATTTTAGTTATTCACTTATAGAAATAGAACTATTTTCTCATTTCCTCTTCTGTTATTAAAATGCTGACAATCCCACATACTTTGGGCATAGGACTCAGAGAAGCCCATCAGATCTGATTTGAGCTTCTTGCCTGAAGACTAGCTTTCATAGGATCATAAATGCCTGTGCATAGTGCCAATGGACAAAAGGAGTCAATAGTCTCACCGAGCTGTGATGTCTATGAAACACAATGACAACTGGGATGAGAAGATATTCCTAAAGATCCAACAGTGACATATATCTTGGCAGTGATCAGTATCTGTTTAATTGAAGTTACAGCTTACTTAATGGGAAAATGCTTATGCCTATCATTGTAAACTTAGCCTACTACATGTGACCAGTGAGGTCATGGGTCTTATTGGAGAACCTACCACTGCCACTACAAAACAACCATCACACAGCAAATGTAACAGGGAAGTCATGGAAGAAGGGATGAAAATATTTTAAAGGTAGAGGGCTAGGAAGTTGGCTGTGACATCATGACTCCCAGAAATGACAAAGAAGCTATACCCATAAAACCTGGATGATGTGGATGCTTCAAGACTTGACCAGTGAAAACTCCAGTAGATATTCTAACATGGAATGTTAAATTTCATATGGACCCAACCCAAGATAATTTATAGGCAATTAAAGACTGCTGAGAGAGGGAGAGAGAATCAGCCTTCCAGGAATAGGTCACAGAGTTGGTTATCCAATACAAAGTGGTTAGCCCTGAAAACATATACATACACATACATACACGTACATATAAGCAACACTAGACAGACTTGGTGGCTGTATTTATAAAGTTATGTATTTATATATGTGTAACAAATAATTAAAAAAAGATGCAATAAATTTGAGAACAAATGTGGAAGAGAGACAGGGGAAACAGAGAAAGAGAGCATGATATAATTATATTTTAATTTTTAAAATTACAGAGAGGGGGAAAGGGAGGGAAGGAGAGAGAGAGAGAGAGAGAGAGAGAGAGAGAGAGAGAGAGAGAGAGAGATTCTAGCAGTGGGACTGGGACATCAACCCTACCACAAAACCATTGACCTACAATATTTCCTGCCTGTAAAAAGTGCTGGGGAAATCTTGGGTGTAGAACTTGTGGGAGTGGCCAACTACATGATTGGAGCAACTTGAGGCCCATACTAAGAGTGTGATTCCTTGCCTAACACTGCCTGGATGGCCAGGAACCAAAGGCAGGAGAACTCAGAGACCAACAATAAAACCAAAATGCCAGTGAAATGGTTTCTAATGATATTCTGATATAGATAGATATAGATATAGATATAGATATAGATATAGATATAGATATAGATATAGATGATATAGATATAGATATAGATATAGATATAGATATAGATATAGAGATAGAGATAGAGATAGAGATAGAGATAGAGATAGAGATAGAGATAGATAGAGATAGATATCACAACTTCCTAAAGTGGAAGTTGTGACTGTCTCTGACTCTGTACTTTGGACCCTTTTCCTCCTATTACATTACCAAGTCTAACCATGATAGGAGGCTCTGTGCTCACTCTTATTGTATCTTGTTATGTGATGCTTAGTGACTATCCCTGGGAGGCCTGGGAGGCTTTTTTTATTTTTAAAGAGAAACAGGAGGAGTTGATTTGGCAGAGAGGAAAGGTGGGAGAGAGACTGGTTAGGGTCAAGGGAGGGGAAACTGTGGTCAGAACATAATGTATAAGAGAAGAATAAAAGATAAAAAGAAGGTAATATTTCAGTACATATTAATATACATGTATGTATATATTCACACACATATGCATATATGTATATATACACACATATATATTATGGGATAAATTTCTGGAAGAACTGTTTCTTCTAATAATCAGTATTTTGTATTTTGACAACTATTGAGTATCTTATTCATAACTGTCAACCGATGATGCCAGTTTACTGGTTTCTCATTAAACTGAATGATTTAATGGAACATTTTGGCTTATGTGACTCTGACATCTAAACACAAGTACTACATTATGCCTATAATTCATATGTCTTTATTATGGAACACGATGATCACACCTCGACATGCTTAGAAACATTATATCTTCTTACGCCTGTAGTTCACCTTTATAAACTGTACTTTTTTTTATCTAATGACATTTCATACACAGAGGAAATGCCAGAAGTGTGGGGCCCAGTGTGTGAATCAGAAAGTGCACTATCCGGATATAACCAAAGCAAACCAAAGTCATGTGCCATATAAGGGTAGAAAGAATATTCCTGATTTTTGCTTCCATCTCCTTCTTTGGTGGCTCCTGCTTTGTCTGAGCACACACATAGCCAATTGACATGACTTAGAAAGCTTTAAGAATGGTTTTGCTGCATATGTGGCTGGCATATACTTAGAAGCTCAGACTTTGAAATTCAATTGTGATACTTCTTAGCTACCAGTTTTTGTTCAAACCATTTAAACTAACCAAAGCCAAATTGTTTAAAGTACAGTTGCCCTAAAGTGCATAAAACAGATAAATTAAATATTCAGATAAGATAAATATAAAACAGGTATGTTGACCCATATGTGTAATATGGGTGCTTAGGGCCTAAGGCAAAAAGATCTCAAGTATAAAGCTAGTCCTACTGCTTGTCAAAAAAAAAAAAAAAAAAAAAAAAAAAAGAAAACAAAAAACATTTCTTAGTATATGACCAATAATTTTGTATATGATGCAACAATCTGTAAAAATTATTATACCCAACAAATGCAACAACTTAGGGAGCATAAATAACTAAAAGAAAATGTATATCCTTGTTTCCTGTCTAAAGGCAACATATAAGATAAAGACTAATACTTGGGGATTTTGATAGCCTCACCAAGCAAGATTTACAATCACTTATTTATTTTGAAGGTTTATAAATAAATAACTTACAAAATACAAAAGAAAAATCTATTTCTTGTATATGAGTATCTGTCAAACGAAATAAGTATCCAAATGAGAGACCATGTCCTGAACAGGCAAATCAGTGCAGTGAAGTGGAAGGGAGGGGCCCACCGCTTACAGAGCTGTGGAATATGGATGAAATCACACTGTCACCCTTCAGGCTGCCGTAGGAGGACAGCTTAGCACCTTGAAACTTCCCTATAATTTTCTTTCTATAAAACATTTTATTTACATTTTCTATTTCTCATATGTACAGCACAAATTTGTGTAATCTTTCCATACAGTCATTTCAAAGGATATCCATAGCAATTAAGATTTTACATTGGAAAAATCTATTCCTAGGATCATAAACATCACGGCCAGCCTGTCTGTTTGCCCCTTCAAGTCTTCAGCCGTCACATCTGGGGACACTTTATTCCACCCACAGGTTCAATTGCACTTCAGGCTCTGGAACCATTCCAATAATAAACAAAAGGTAATGGTCATGTCGTAGTAGCAGGACAGATTTCTCTTTTTCTGATGTGCCCTCCATTAGAGTTCATGTGCATGGATTCTTTTGTAGAGTGGAGATGGGAAGCATTGGCCTGGGAAGATTCGCTCCCACTGGCTTTGAACTGGAGGAATAGAGATGTCAGTGCCTCACTTGTCTTACTGAGAAAGTAAGAGGCTTCCATTGTCCTTGCTATAAGCCAGTTCCCACCCCCAGAAGTAAGCCTGTCATACAAGACACCTTACACCTTACTACAACACAACAAGGAACAGACAGACTTGTCTCGATTGCACTTTCACATGTTTCTGTATAAATGACAGAACCAAAGAACATCAAGGAGTAGGACATATGAGCTCAGAAAAATCTGCAATGAGTGTTAGGCACATTGCCATAAAATGAGCTTTGTAAAGACATTGGATTTACCTTTGTCCATATTCATGTTATAGATGAATGCAGTAATCAGACAAGTTGTTCCACTTATGTATGAGAAATTTTAAAGCCTGATACCTGGGATGAAGACGGGTGAGTCTAGTCTGTCTGGGAAGTCAGTTAAATGCTGGGTGGGAAGAGCCTCAGCATATAACAGATGGTCCCCTTTCCGCTCTGTATTGTGTGGGAGAGTCATATCCCCATGTAATCCTGTTTTACTCAGCTGATTTAGTATCCTGGAGTTTTTAAAGTACTCGTCATCAGTATCAGGTTAGGTTAGAAGCATAAGTCAGTTAATTAGGTATTTGTGTCATAAGTAAGTCCCTTTACAAGTCTAACCTTCAGGTCCCTAAAGTATAAAATGAAAAATACTCATATTATATTTACTGATTTTAATCCATAGCATAACCCATGTATAGGATAAGATATAATTACAGAAAAATACCATTACTTTTGTTCATCACATGGATATTTTGTCTGATCTTCTAAAATGTTCTGTTGAATCCTTTCACCATTTAAGGTTATAATCTGAAATCTTTAGCACATCCTCCAAGTCTCAGCCTGACAGAGCATGTTTTTCTCGTAGGACGACAAGGATGAAGTTGAAACTTGTCCTGACCACCTATTTCTACCTTGGCTTCCAAAGACCTAGGAATATGTGCCACTCCCAGACTGGTTCCCTCAGGGACTCCAAGATACTGTCAGTAATTTTACTCAGTGAACGCATTGCTAAATTAAGAAAAGTAATGAAAACTCCATCCTGTAATTCCATGGAGCTTCCCAGGATAACTCCATGTGAACTATCACTCTGTCTGCCCACCTTATTACCGATTCATTTAAGAGCACACACTGGGAAACACCTCAATATATTCTAACCAGTTTTGTCAATATTACTACCCCACATTTTCTTGTGCTCTACGCTTTAGGTTTAATTTGAACTCAATCTGACCAATGCCACAAAACTGGATTTTCTTCATAGGCCAATTGTCCCCAAACTTCAAAATCTCCATTAAAAAATGCAACATTTTACAAATGCACATATACATACATTCATATGTGAGTGAGGAAAGCCATCTCAAGTGGGTTTTTTTTTTTTTTTTGACTCCTTTGTTTAGCTTTTGCTCCTAGGGAGTTTTTAACTTAGTGACACTGCTAGTGCTATTGGGATTATGCAGAACCTGTGATGAATAATTTTCATTTAAAAAGTAAATTTAAATTATCTGAAGCTTGCTGTTCTGTGTGGTACAATTCTGGACTTTGCTGCCTTAGATGTTGTTGTATCAAGTGTTCTCCACAGCCAGCTTTCCACAGACTTAACCCTGTAAAAAGTGATTCCACAGGTAGGTGAACCACATCTTGCAGGAGTTGAAAGGCACTTGACTTTTAGAAAGAAGGAACCAACTATAGACACTAAGCCATCCTTGTGAAAGGACTGTGGTTACCTGAGATAACTCAGGAGGACCTGAGCAGAATGAGCTCTAATAAGCTTAGCCATGGGAATTTCAGCAAGAATCTTTGAGGCTAAACTTGTGATCAGTAGGGAGAGATACTGTAAGAGAGTTTATAGACAGAGTAATAGTGATTAACAGGAGAAGAAAATGACAGAGATGATGAGAAACAGAGAGAAACCTATGAATACATTGGTTTTAAAAGATAAGGTAATATGTTTCTTCTAATCATGAGAGAGTAGTCACTAGTATGACATAAAATACAAAGGTTGATCGACTTGATCTTATACAGTTCTCATGGAGGCAATCACAGCTGTTTTGAGTTCATGAATACAGCAACTTTGTCAAGCCTTGAAGACTGTTTGGCACCTGTAATCCCAACCTCTGGTTTTTGTAATCTCTCCACCCCCTCTTATAAGATGCTTCCCTTGTGGGAAGGTGGTGACAAAGGTATCCTGTTTGAACTGAGCGAGTCCCTCTTTGCACTCTGATTAGTTGTGAGTCTTTGTGTTCAGAGCCACCCATTGTGATGGGAATCTTCTTTCAGGAGAAGTGATCTGCACAAATCTACATAAATGAGAACAATATGAAGAGGGGGGCTTGGTGCCATGACCATTTAACAAAGTGACAGTACTAAGTTACAATCCAGGGTCTATGACGTAATCAGCCACAGATTTTGTTCAGATTTAGAGTACCTGGTAGAAGCCCATCCTGTGGAGTATTTCTCAAATCCTATCAGAAAGCTGTAAGTTACCCCTCGAATATTCAAATCATTAGTGCATCAATAGGAACATTTTGCCAAGCCTGTCGTTTGCAGTAGCTCACAGGGATCACAAAGGGAAATGACTGTTGACAACTTTTCTTTCCCAGAAGCCTCCAGAGTCTTCGGTCACTATAAAACGTAGCCAGCAGGAAGGAAGCTTCCATGCCAGTGCCAGCTTGATCTTCCACATTCCATGGCGAAACTCTGTGGTATTTTAAGGAATAGGTTCTTAACATCTCATTCTGGTGGGTCTCTAAGAGCTATACATAGCCGACATAGTTTTGGGTTTTCTGTAACTCTGACCAATTGTGGGACCATGAAAGGGGTCTTGGTTTTTGTCCCCCCGCAGCCTCCAGGCCCGAGGCTCCCCACCCGAGAGCCCTGAGCCCCCTGCAGAATCAGGCTGAGTTCACTCTCCGCCCAGGGGCGCCCCTGCGGCCTCTCACGACCCAGCACCTGCCCTGTGTCACACTGAACAAACTCAGTCAAGGTTCCCACGAGCTCTAGTCTCCTCAGAGCAGTGGGAATAACCAAATGCCCAACAAGATTCAGAAACCGATGCCCGTGCGGTGCGGTGTGCACCGGGCCCCTCAGTTCCTCTCCCCAACCAATAAGATTAAGGGGAATGATCCATATCTGTCACTGGCTTTTTGTTTAATAAGTTATCAAAACCAGTAATTTCTTAATCATATTCCCTGGGGACCTCAAGGTAGTTTAGTTCCACTGGATTCATTTAATCTTGAATTGTTTACATGGCTGGGCCTGACTACACTTAATTGAGTTTAAATTTGTGTTTCTCATTGCCCTGAAGCCAGAACAGGAATCGTTATCTGTAGCATGTTTTAATGAACCAGAATAATCTTTAAAGGCAAGCACATGAAGCTTTTGCTTGAATGTGGAATCCACAATGCTTGTTTCATGTTCCATGGGCAAAGGAAGTTACACAACTGTCAGGGACACAAAGGTCCTTGTGCCTACAGATCACTGGGAAAACCTGGAGCCTCTCTGTAAATTATTATACAGAGGCATCTCCTCAATGAAGAAAAAAAATTTCTGAATTTTATCCAGAAACTTGGGAGTGTATATTGTGTGACCTTTTGCTATCTGTAGAACCAAACCTGACCCAAATCTCCATAATGTTTAACCCAGACTCTTTTTCTTTAAACCTTTATCTTTAGTGCCAGGTCAATAGGACCTACCCTTAGGGAGAAGTCACGTGCACTTCATGGCCTGCTGACTTCTGTGCTATCTCAGACAGAGACCACACTAGATTCTAGGCTCTTTAGCTATAGAACCCACCTTCAGAGTCACATGTACTCTGCAAAGGAATGTCTAAAGTAGTCACAGGTTAAGCTTTAACAATTATTCCTGGAACTGGATTAATTGTTGCTTGGAAATGTGTTCTCAATTTTTTTTGTGTGTAAATATGCCTACAATATATTTTCTGGCATCAGATTCTCTAGAAGTTTGATCCACCCTACATCAGGCTCAATCAGTTTTCATTCTTACCTTTTAAAATTTGTCTCCCTGCCTGTCATGATAACTGAAGGATCCCTCTCACACACCATGTGTATAATCAGTGAGAATGAAAAGTATCATGTACATACTAGATTTCTATGGATACTGTAAGGAATTGCACACACACATGGTTTAATGCATAAGCTATTTATTGTCCTGCAGTTTCAGAAGACAGAAACCCAAAATCAGTATACTCGAGTTTAAATAAGGCTATTGATCAGGCAGCAGTTTCTGTTAGGGAACTAGGGGAGAATTTGTTCTTTGCTTTTTTCAGCTTTTTGAGGTTTCCAACATTCCTTGGCTTATGACTATATCATTTTAATCTCTACATTTCTATACACATTGCCTTCTTCAAAGGTCTGTGTTCAACCTTTCTCTAGTGTCCTATCTTAGTGTTATAAAATTATATGATATTTAGAACCTACACAGAGTTATTTATGATAATCTGCTATAATCAAGACCCTTAATTCAATCACTGATTTAAAGACTAGATAATTCCTGTAACACAATGTAAGAGGTTCTGAAGAAGAGGAACTTACATGCCTGAGTAGTAGTAGTATTCAATCGATTGTCCATAGGGAAGCATCAATAGATTACCCACAGGGAAGCATAATGAGAAATATGAAAATGATAAACATTAAACACATAAATCAGTTTACCATATATTTTATGTGTTTAGCAAAACATTCTGTTTTTGAGGTGAGTCAACACTGTTATAGACAACTGTTTTGTATTTTCCGGTATGCTTTACCTTGGCTGTTTTTTGACATTCTGATTGTGTGACTTAAGAATGCTGGGATCCAAGGCACTGGACAGTTTTTTCCCCACCACATGATTTCTAGTTCCTTTTTTAGAGTGTTTTGATTTGTTGCCTAATATTTACATGTGATTTTTACAGCTATCAGTATTCATATATTTCAAATGATGTGTGATTAGTTTCTAAATGGTGCCAAGGCTCAGAGTTAAGATTGCTCAGCTCAAGAAGATCTGGAAGAATGACTAGAAGCTAGAGATTGAGTCATATACCACCCCAAAGGCTCTTACATTAGGGGTAGGGGGGTGTAAAAATAAACCTATAGAAACAATTTTTATTGTTCAACACATCCATTTATTTTTGTGGATAAAAGTCTTTTTTTTTTCTTGTTCAGTTTACCAGAACCCTCTAAGGTCACGAAAATCAAGCTTTACTATCTACTTTTAACAAATGAAAAATGGAAAAATGAGAATTGACCTCAATATCATGTTGCAAAATATATAGTGCAGACATTCCTAGTCACTTAGAATTACTAAGGAAATGTAGATGTGTTGAGCATGGGGTATAGAAGGGAGAAGATGAGGCAGAACTATGTATTTGAGAATCCTTCCTACCTGGGATGCTTTCAAAATACAAAGCTTAGCAAATAAAAAACGGAAAGCTTGTTCAAAACAGAAGGTGAAACTTAAGGATTCAGATAAAACGTTTTCAATTAAAAGTCAACCTAGTCACATTATATTTCCAGGTGATAGAATGCATTTCTGAAAAGGGATCATCTTGATCAGCTTATGCTGTTAACTAATGCTGGTTCTGTCCCACTAATTCTGATTTTTTCTTCTCAGAAAACAGTAAAAAGATTAATTTGTTAACATAATACATACCAACATTTTCTGTATTGGCTCTTGCTCTAGAGGTGGATTACAGTATCTCTGTAGCCGGTATTTCTACCTCCGAGTTTAATTCCTATGAGGCTAGCGAAGGATGTTGCCACTTGGCAGACAGCTCCACATAAATTATAAATCTGCATAGCTCATCTTTGTCTCCATGTGAACTCAACAGAAAAATATGCACACATAACAAGTTCCATTTCACCTCCACATGCCTGTACTATAAAAAATAGAATTTGCTATATATAATCCTTCTGGAGCGTTCACAACATAAGTAGAACAGAATGCTACAAATTCAAGGAAAAGACAAGTCATACCCATTCCTTCTGGGTGAATTTGGTGTTACGACCACAACAGTGAGAGGGACAATTTCACAAGCACAATTTACTAACCAATGAATTCCTCAAAGACAAGAAAAGAAACTACGACTACATTTATCTCTTGCTTAATATGACATGAAAGAGCAAAAAATGCATAAATACTATACATAGGTTGATATAAATTAATTTCAACTCTAAGCAAAAAATTATAATACATATTGTTTATAGCCAAACTATAAAGATTAATTTTTCAAATGGTTTCGGTTTAAGAGCTCCAATACTAATTGTAAAATTAGACACATCTTTGATTTTGAATTCTAACTTGTGCCATTGTAAGTGATATATTATGTTGCCAAAAAATTTTGATGAATCAGATTTCATCATTTATTACATTGCAAATAAAATGTGATCATTTTCTCCAACTGTGGCATAGGAATGTGTTCTTATGTTAACTGGTATCTCTGTAAAGCAGTCTGTTATCACATATCCCATTGGATTTCAGAGTTGTCTGGAAACAGAACCAAGCTGGCATTTGGGGATAATCTTCACCCTGTATTCTGAGAGTCTGGGTGATTTTCAGGCCAAAAACTGTTTTAAAAATAATGACTCTGTGGTTTCTGAAAAAAAAAATTTTTGAAGATTTTATTGTCCAAGAACAGATGTGCAAAACAAAATTTAAGATAGTATCACATAATAAATGTCTAGGTCATGCAGGCAAAAGTTGCTGTAGATTTACTTGAGTTTTTGACATGAAAATCACCAGACTCTCAGAGAAAATGACATCCTCTGGCTACCTACCTTGTGCCTCCATGCTCTCTGAGGTCCAAAAAGGCCATTGGTTTCTCCTGCCTCCCTCTTCCTCTTCCCTACCCAGAAGTTCTGCCTACTTGCCCAGTGATTGGTTTTTGTAACGTTTATTTATTAGGGGAAAATCATACCACATCATACAACTAAACAAAGGTGAACTCCTGAATTATCTTGGCTTTAGCAGTTAGAAGGAAACACAAAAAATCAATGTTGTGTATAGTGGTGGTTTGAATATGCTTGGCCCAGGGTCTAGCACCATAATGGGCTTTGACCTTGTTAGATTAGGTGTGGCTGTGTTAAAAAATGTGTGTCACTGTAAGTGAGGGTTTTGAGTCTCTACTCCTAGCTGCCTGGAAGATTGTCTACTCCTAGCAGATGAAGATATAGAACTCTCAGCTCTTCCTGCACCATGCCTGCCTGAATACTGTCACCTTGATGATAATTGAACTGAACCTCTGAACCTGTAAGCCAGGCCAATTAAATATTGTCCTTATAAGGGTTGTCTTGGTCATAGTGTCTCTTTACAGCAGTAAAGTCCTAAGGCAAGTAAATAAGTAACTAAAACAAGATAAACAACAATAACTCAGCATATCAGCTATTTCTTAAAAACTTGAACAATCCCTAAGAAGTTCTCTGATTCCCTGCTAATCCTCTTTTTGTTTATTAGAATTTGTCTAAAATGTATGGGACTCTCAGAAATTTTATTCAGGCATAAGGTCATTCATTTTCAGATTTTTTCTATCTTTTTGATTTCTCTTCTTTTCTTTTCCTAATTTTTAAGAACCTTAAGAGCAAGAGTTTTATCTCCTTTTTTACATTTTCTAAATATTTGCTAAAATTTTATTTACTTCACAAGTGAGCCACATAAAATTAACAACTATGTATGAATGTCTAATAACAAGAATGCACTCTCGTCCATGCTAAGCAGCTCCTATATAAAATTAGTCTTGTGGAAAGGCATAGTGATAGTTTCAAGCCACTCAGAGTTTTCAAATTTGAGCTGTTATTTGTACTATAATAGCTATACATATATATTATATATTGTATTATATATACATATATTATACATATACACATACACATATATGTACATATACATCATATGCATACACATACATATACATCATATACATACACATACACGTACACATGCACATACATTATTCATACACATACTTATACATCATATACATACACGTACACATACATGTACACATACACATACATTATACATGCTTTATTTTCTGTTTTCTGAGGAATGTAGCATAGGGTAAGATTTGAAACATAGACGGCTTTTACTAAAGGCATACAGATACAAGCAAAGTGAATTTTTAGAGATTACTAAATTAATGGCATGAATTATCATTGTAAAGTATGACTTCACATCTGTCAAAGAGCCATTGTATTGCTGAGATGTTAACTCAGACTCTGTTATGGGCACAGAATGTGAGCGGTCAAGCTGATCGAATTCTTTGTTGCTGGCATTAAGACCTTTAAGCAGATGATGAATACAATTTATGAAACAGTGATGACTCATGTATAAAAAATATTTATTTCTTCATAAAATATGTGAGAGTTTCAGCATGTTAAATAAAATATTTAAACTACAGGATAATATGTCAGATGGTCACCTGCTGTGTGACACACATTACAGAGTTTGCAAAGAGAAAAATTTGAATATACTCAAGATGAAGCTCTCTGATCCTAAAAGAGTTTATTGATTTTACTTGGAGACATAAAATATGAAGACAATTTTCTTTTTTTAGTTAGGATTAATGTTAAATAAATGGCATTATATTATGAAATGTTTCTCTACACAAGAATCTGAAAAGTAAAGGACAGCATGCCATGATGCAAAACACTGTGTATTTTCATTTGTAGAACAACATTTATTTTTATTTTTTTAAATTCTAAGTATGGTGTGTGTGTGTGTGTGTGTGTGTGTGTGTGAGAGAGAGAGAGAGAGAGAGAGAGAGAGAGAGAGAGAGAGAGAGAGAGAGAGAGAGAGAGAGAGAATGAGAGAGAGAATAGATATGTGCATTTGAGTGCAGGTTCCTGTTGAGTTAGAAGGAAACCTTCGGATCTCCTGAAGCTGGAGTTATGGACAATTGTGGTCAATCTAATATGTGTAGCAAGAACCAAACTCATGTCTATGAAACAACATGTGTGCTCAACACATTTGAGAAAGGAGAACATTTAGAGGGACTAGCTACAGAGGACAGTCCATCTAGCGATTATCTATGTTTTCTTTTTCCCTTAATCTATTTCTTTTTGCTTTTTTTCCTTCCTTCTTTCCTTCCTTCTTTCCTTCAGTCTTTCCTCCCTCTCTTCCTCCCTGCTCCTCATTTTTCTTTATTTCTCTTTCCTCTTTCCTTGCTTCCTTCCCTTCTTAGGGACTCTCGCCCTTCCTTAGTTCCCTCCCCCTTAATTCCTTCCCTCTCTCTTACTCCTTACTTCTTACTCCTCCTTACTTCTCTTCCCTCTCTCCCTCCTCTTTCTTTCTTCCTTTTCTTCATTTCTTCCTCCTTCCTCCCATCTCTCACTTACTCACCTCTATGCCCTCTTTCTCTTATTCATTCTCTTAGATACCTTTTATTAATTTAATAAAGCTATTCACTCACCCATCTAGCTGCAGGAAAGTCAGCAAGGGTGAAAGCTTTTTATCCACATGGCTACAGGAGATGTCATGCTCTCTTATGCATTGACTAAGCCACCTTCAGTACTATATTTGAAGTGTTAAGTTTATAGTCTTTGAATACTAAAAGGAACATTATAATTTCATTGAGATAATGAAAACTGGAATGGGAAAATACATTTTTTAAAATAGCAACTTAAGAGTCATTTGATTTTCTTAAAAAATTTAAAATGTGATTTGAAGATTCTCTTCTTCTAAAATAAAACTAATAATTCATCATAAAATCTGTAACTGTGCATTGTTTCTATTTTTTTAATGAAGGAAAATTAGTAAAAATAGTTTATCCAGACTGTATTTCTTTATAATTTATTACTCTTCCTCTATGACAGCCTTGATGGTCTTTTTAAACGTGTCAAATTCTGCATCCCTGAGACTGTTCTTACATGAAGGACATCTGAGTTTGCTGTTGCACCTAACTTGCAGGATGAGTACACTTCTGTACTGTTGGTTAAACAAAAACTTATTCATACTTATTTTTTAAACTATAGAGAATTCTTAACCTCTTGAAATATATGTACCTTGAGTTGATGGTATTGATTATTTTAGTAGAAGAAAAGGAGAACAATGCTTTTGAGTTAACATGCTACATCAAAGTTAAGTTCAGTCAAATGCCTTTGGGCATTTCCAACCTGAAAGAATTACAGATGACTTTGATCTCCAACTTGGCTGAACTATTGATCAAATTGTAACTGTCATCTGTCTTTTCTAGTCACCAGTTGATTTTACTTTTTCTTTTTTCCTCCTTTTCTATTTTTCATATTAAATCCTAGGGGATATATATGACCTCTGCTTAGTGTTAGTGTCAAGGCATTAGGTAGGTAAGATAAATCAGCACTTGACAATCTGTTATAAACTTTTCTTTGATCATAATGAAAATTATAGTATGCAGGTATAAGCTTTTCTTCTGTGTGCTTTTCTGACTACAGTCATTTCCATAATTGGGCAATTTGCTTCCAAGTAAAACCCATAACAGGAAGAAAACACAAATCAACCAAGCAAAAAATATCATGTTAAAGCTATAAGCAAATAACATACCTATATCCTTCTATTATTCATTATGTAGTTCTCCCTTATTAATTTTATGATTTTTTTTTTTTTTTTTTGCTGTGTGTGCTATGCATATGGAAAGAAATTGGTGAGTAAGGCTACAGAATGAAGTTTCGGCAGACAGAACACCTCCTTTATCAAAAAAACAAAAGCAAACAAACAAAAAAAAAAAACAAAACAGCTCACAAACAAGCAAACAAAACAACCCAGACTGAATTGGTACCACAAGGAACTTTGTGTCCTGGGGGTAAATGGAGACATTTGTAACATTTAGCTGTCAACAATTCATTGGGTACTGTTTATTTTCTATGTTATTATGCCATAAAAGGCATCCTTTATCGTGGCAGAGATGAATTTGCCCTTTTTCCTTATTATCTACTTGGGGAAGTTAAGATATTGAAAATTTAATTTTCAAAGTTGCTTATCAGATTTCTTCTTCTTCTTCTTCTTCTTCTTCTTCTTCTTATTATTATTATTATTATTATTATTATTGTATTCCAAATCAGCTGTCCTTCCCCATCCTGCTTACTGTTGAAAAGAAAAGGTCCATGGTACTTTGTTACAGTAAGCTTAAGGAAGATACCCACACTTTGCTTTTTAGGAAGGAAATTTGTAGTTTAAGAGGAAAAAAGAAACCTGGAAGTCTGGCCAACCAAACAGGATAATAACAGCCCCTATTTTTATTAGAACAAAGACGTCAAATTTTATTCCCTGTGTTTTTTTTTTTAAGATGAACATTACATTTTTGTTGTTACTCCCTTGAAAGATACTTTTATTTTTAACTATTTCACCTTTCAAGATTAAATATATAACATACCAAAAATGTCAGCAAGTATCAAGAAAGATTTTATATTTTTATGATAGAGTGGAACAATTTTAATTAATACCTTGTTTTTCATCCTTAAATATTTATAAAATGACCACTGATTGTAGGGTTTTAAATTTTTTTACAGTAAATTCAGTTATTATGATTTTGACACATATTATATAGCAAGCCCCTACTGCTGAAGAGACCATATAGTTTAGATTCAGGACATAGAGATAGCAACATCAAACTAATTAGGAAATGTCTTCCCTGTTCACTGGATTTCATAACACTGAGTAGATTTCTAAGGGAAAAAAAAAACTCATCTACATTCTTACCCAGTTCTGAGCTCTATAGACCACAACAACGGCCGACTGGATAAGAAGTCCCAGTTAATGCCCCAGTGGCATGAAGGATCCAGGTGACTCACCACATTCTGATTGAATTTGAAGCCTGTTCCAATAGAGGCATGTGGGGATTACATGACTAGCTTTATAACCTGTTGGAAACCCATAGCTGAGGACATCATAAGCTTAGGGTAAAGGCTGATACTGAAATTTTGCTAAATTATTATGCTGTCAACGTTTTAGTTTTAGCGGATCATCATCAATGGATAAATGTATATAATGCAAAGTATTGAGAACAAGAGAGTAGGTGCTCCCTTTTCAGAGGCAAGGGGGAGGAAGAAAGGAGTGAGGACCTGGCGGGGGGTCATGTTGGGAGTGAGGGCAATGGCTAGAATGTAAATAAAGTTAGTTTAAAAAGAAGAGTGTGAGTGTTCAACACCAAATGAGACATGTATCACTTACCAAGGCTCAGTGACCATTGTAAAAGAGGAGGAAGAAAAAAAGTCAGAGGCAAAGGGTTGGGAGGAATGCTGTGCTGTTAGTGTTGTCCTCTGGACAGAGCATGTCTGTCATACTCAGCAACTCATAGCAGCTCTGATTTCCTACACAAGATCAAGTCATCCAAATTCCTGACATAAATGAGTGATGATCTCTGGTCCCCACAATTTACAGAAACACTATTAACAGTGGACAGTTTCTACAGAAGGAAGAATTACCCTTTAGGTGGATGTGACCACTGGTTAGGTGTCCTATGCTCCAGTGGATGGTTCCACACACATGTTCACATGGGTAGTACTTGCTAGACTTAGGTTATTCCAAAATAATACAAGAAACAGCTTTATATGTAGTAGACCTGGTATAAATCTCTCTGTGATTGCTGTTTCAATTTCAGAATTTCTTGGTTTGGATGTTCTTCATTAAATCTGTGACCATTTTCAAATCTTCAGTTCTTAAACAGATTTTTAATTTTTTTCTTCTTTATTGGATATTTTATTTACATTTCAGATGTTATCTCCTTTCCTCATTTTCACACCCACCCCAGAAATCTCTCCTCCTCTTGCTTCTTTGAGGATGTGCCCCCTCCCACCCACTCACCCACTCCTACCTCCCCGCCCTTTAATTCCCCCACATTGGGGCATCCAGCCTTCACTGGACCAAGGACCTCCTCTTCCACCTATGCCCAACAAGGCCATCTTCCAACACATATACAACTGGAGCCATGGGTCCCTCCCTATGTGCCCCCAGGCTGGTGGTTTAGACCCTGGGAGCTTTGGTTAGTTGGTATTGTTGCTCTCCCCATGGAGTAACTTCTTCAGCTCCTTCAGTCTTCTCTCTAACTCCTCCATTGGGAACCCCATGATCAGTTCAATGGTTGGCTGTGAGCATCCACTTCTGAACATATCAGACTGGCAGAACTCTAAAAAGACAGCTATATCAGGCTCCTGTCAGCATGTACTTCCTGCCATCCACATCAGCATCTGCCTTTGGTGTCTGCACATGGAATGAATACCCAGATGGAACCTCTGGATGGCCCCTCCTTCAGTTTCTATCTCACACTTTGTCTCCATATTTGCTCTCATAAGTATTTTTGTTACTCCTTCTAAGAAGGACCGAAACACTCACATTTTTTAAAAAGAATTATTTATTTTATTTATATGACTACACCGTCACTATCTTCAGATACAACAGAAAAGAAAATCAGATGGCATTACAGATAGTTGTGAGCCACCATGTGGTTGCTGGGAATTGAACTATGAACCTCTGGAAGAGCAGTCAGTGCTTGTAACCCCTGAGCCATCTCTCCAGTAAAACACCCACACTTTGATTTTCTTGATTCATGAGCTTCATGTGGTCTGTGAGTTGTATTACTCAGCTATTAAAAACAATGAATTCATGAAATTTTTAGGCAAATGGATGGAACTAGAAAATAACTTCCTGAATAAGATAACCCCATCACAAAAAACAGTTTTCTTTTTTTCATTTCCTTGCACTGTCTGTTATTTTGGATTTCTTTAAGGTCCCCTATCATCTTCATATAAACTGCTTTTTTTTGTTGTTATTTTGTTTTGTTGAGGGGCTTAAACTATGTTAGAATATTCAGTGCCTCCTCTTGTAGGGTTGCTAGGCTCTGGTCAAAACGTATTATCTTGGCTGCTATAGATTTTGATTTTGTGGACTTCTATGCATAATTGTATTGGGATGATTATATGTCTGCAAGATGATATCTGGCTTTCTTTTTATCTGTTGAGTGAATGTTTAGAAAAATATGGTGACTCTTTGATGCCTGGTATGAAATTTTCTGTGGACCTGTTTCTCTGTCCTATTCAGTTGGTGTGTTCCCACAGTATTCATACTGATGTTTTAGGCTGGGATAAAGAGATGAGTTGGGGAAAGGTTGGAGTAGGTGTTTGTGATCCATTGGGGGTAGGGTGAGAGAGGAAATGAATGGAGAGTACCATATTGTGATTTGTTTTCTGCTGCTGAGCTGGCTTTGAAAATGGCAGTCCAGGATAGGGTAGGGGGTGGGGGTGGGTTGAAACAAAGGGTGTAGACCTGTTGTCAACTTTCTTGTTGCCCTGGCAGATGTTGCTCTTGGATTAGAAGGAGGTGACTGCTGCGGTGGGGAAGCAAGAAAAAACAAGTGGGAAATGGAGATTAGCAGTGGAAGATCCCTATATGCCACAGGAGACCAGAAGTGTGTGATGTGGGGGTGGGTGTTATGCTGAAGAGCTGGGAATGAGAGTGGAGGACTGAACCCCGAGAGAACAGTGGAAGAAGAAATGAATAATATTCTTTTAAACGGCATTATTGCCTTACCAGTTAGTGTTCATGTAGATCTAATATGATGAAATCCCCAGTTGGTCCAAAATAACCTGAAATATACAGAGGTTCAATGTAATACATGAAACATTACAATTAAGAGCTCAGTTATGGCTTTTATCTCTACCTACTATTGAGGAATGCAATGGGAAATGAAAGTTTAATATCAAATCAGCAAAATACAAATTCCTAATAACATGAGGATACTTTCTGAGGCTTTATGTGTTACGATTTTCTTTTTAAAATAACTTTGATTTCAACTGAGTAAGAAGTAGATAAAGTCAGGGAGTTTCTGTAGTGTAACGAGGTAGGATCCTCAGCCCTGTGATCCAGGAAATCCTGGGCCCTGATGCAACTCTTTCTTGAAACTCATGGCACTGTGAAAGTGGATCAGAGGTACTTCTAGCTCATTATGTGGTATTGTTTATACTTTATAAAAGCATTTGCAAATAATTTCCCCACCTTTCCAGTGGGATTCAGCATCATCATCTGTGCTCTCCATAGCTCTAACACACAAGAAATATTTCATGAGGAACACTTGTTAAAAGGCAAAAAGGTACCACCCATGCAAAAGTTTGCAAGGTCTATGACATAAACGATAAAGCAAACCACATGACATCTTATAATATTGGGCTACTAGATACTGAGAAAATTTACAGAACTGTTTTCAACAGTAGGTTCAGTTATTTTCTTCATAGTAAAGCTTTCTAACGACTCTACAGTGTTTCTAAGATTATAAGAAAATTATGCTTTAGTTTATATTACAATGAGTTTTACTGTCAAACTTGATGGTGAAAATCTTACATTTTACTGTAATCAAGTTAAAACAGGTTGTGCTACATCATATTTTCTAGTAATATTTTATCTGACTAAATAGCTTTTGTAAAAATAAAGCCATCATCCTTTGTGAAAATTAGCTTCAAACTAGCATCTTTATTCTCTTTCATGTGATTTCCTTTAGGGCTGAGTGCAAAAATATGGGAAGTAAGCATGTAAACAGTTATTATTTTATCTACCAAAATGAAAAAAAGACCTACGTGTAATGATAAAAATGCAGACTACAATGTGTATATTTTATTTCCAGCAAAATTGTACGCTCATAATTTACTAAAAACTAACAGAAAATGGTTTACAGAAACTAAAATTTTAGTTTTTTTCTATTATTTTTCACCATCAAAACACACATTTTTGACACTTTGACTAAACAAATGTAACCAGAAATATGCTTTCGACAATTCATTCCAGTGGTCTCAATTTATTTTATATTTTAATCATACATATAATTTAAAGTCACTTCAAAATATTTTAGATTAACTAAGCATGTTTTCAGATACTTATCATGTCATCATATTTTAATGTGATTTAATTTTCAAATGACCTACAATGTACAAAATAATATGTGTCACTATAGACTTACTTCATTTATTTGTAAGAATTTTGAAGATAAGCCAAGAATTCTCAAATAAATATTTATGCTTTGTTTCTTTCATTCATCCATTTAAAAAATTCATTCATCAAACCTCTATGAAATATTTATTAAATAAACTGTGGCTAAGTTATATTTCCAAAAGCACCTTGATTAGAACTTGCTCTATGTTTTCTTTAACATTTATTGTTTCTTTAGTCTTTCAAGCCCCAGCGTTTGGCTACGTAAACTCTCAAGTTAACTTTTAGAAATGATGAATCATGGAGGGGTGTTGGGAAGTGATTGTCACATTTCTATTTAGGGATATGATTTTACTTTTTTTCCTTTAAATAGCTCCTACTATTTTGGGAGCTTTGAAAATGGAGAATAGTTCTAAACCAGTCTTCAAACACTTATTATGTGATCTCTCTTCTATATATCTTGAATTAAATCCTGACTTTTGTATCAAGTTTTGTTTATGGATCTGAATGTATGCTAATAAAAATATCTTAGAATGTTGTTCAAAGATTTAATTCCTTATTTAAACAGTAGGTTTATTGTCATTGACTTATTTCTTTTTTCACTTTTGGTTTGATTTGTTTTGCAAACTAAATTTTACTCTCTAGGTCATGCTTGTATTGCCAGAATTTCTCTCCTAGTCATCTGGATGCTGAGCTGGAAGGCAAACACAACTACTCCCTGTTCTAAGGTTTTGTTTAAGTCTTTTGTGCATCAGTACAGCAACAGAACATAAGTAAGACTCTGTACCGAGACGTGGTGTTTATTGTCAACATGCTGATGGCCTTTTTAGTACAGTGGAAAGTCCACCAATTCAAGAAATCACTTATATTTTCACTTACAAGTTTTCCGAGGGTGAATGATTGTTAAGCCAGCTGTCCTGTCACATGAGGAAGCAGGCTGGATGTGCTAATTCTTAGGAAATAGTGCGCAGTGTGAAGAGTGAGTCTGGGACACTGAACTGAAGTCAAGGACAACCTTTCACTTCCTCCCTATCTTTCCCTCTGATCTCCATCCAAGATGAAGCCAGAAATGATTGAACTGCAGGGAGAGCGACAGGTGAGTATGTGCTGAATGAACATGGTGGCATGCATGAGCCTCAGCATACTTCCTCATGTGCTTCTTAGGCTGTTTGCTTTTTTCTCTTAGATATTCACTCTAGGAAGAAAAACCCATTGTCTTAAAGACGGAGCACAAATTTATCATGTCCTTTGGACCCCCCCCCCTTAGATTGTGCTATTATTCTAGGGTCTTTAGAGATAGTCACTTATTATTATTATTATTATTTTTAATTCACCATAAAGGAAAACAAGCAAGAAAAATTCATCAAATTGCATATGTGTAACTTTTCCCTGTCTTAGTATGTAGAGGTATGTTATATAGTTAATAGTATGCTTTCTTATGGATATGTCAAATATCATCATCATCATCATCATCATCATCATCATCATCATCATCATCATCGTTATTATTATATTTACCTCCCTCCCTCCATCTTTTGCATTTACCGCACCATCTTTTCCTAAATATACCTCTTTTTCTTCTCTGCTATTACCTCTATACCTATTCCTATGAACATTTTCCATTTCCCTAAGTGGATTACTTTCTCATCTTGTCTGTGAATACTCCTTCCAACATCCAAATTCTATCAAAAATCCCAATACAATGCATAAGAAGTCCTCTTTTTTCTTCTTTTTGCCAGAGCTGTTCAAGAGACTTCTAAAACATAAAACCTGTTGTTGTTGACCTTTGTTTCCTCCCACAAGTGAATGCTAAGTACCTATTGCTGAAGATACTACATTGTTCAGAATCAGGACCCAGAGGAACCTGCACTGGAATTGACTTGAAAACCTCAGCCCCCAGCAGGGTAATCAACAGTTTTATATGGCCTTGAGGCTTATGAACCTCATCAGGATAAGCATGGTATGGTGAACCTAAGTGTGCAGTAGTAGTATGCATGCCTTGGTGGTAACCAACAGCTCTCTAATTAAGACCCATACATTGCAAAAAGAAACAGGCCAGGTACTAGAAACCAAGCTAACTAATGGCTTAATGCCAGTGAAGTCATGGTTATTATAGTAGAATATAAAACTGCTAATTTCTCAAACAAGCAATAAATCCTAGAAATAATTTGTAAACTTTTGTCTTTATACAAGTGTAGTTTTCATATCCCATCCCCATCAAGGACACTTCCCTATGGAACACAGAACACTATAGAAAATCATAATCAATCAAAATTCAGACTTGTGGAGGCCGATTTCAGTGAATGCATATATGTATGGTCAGGTCAGAAAATACCTATGCAGATTACATCATATCTACTGAAGAATTTAAATGTAGGAATAAATCTATGCATATCTATATGTATTTATATCTATCACACATATGCAGACACATAGACAGACAGACAGACAGACAGACAGACAGACAGACACACACACACACACACACACACACACACACACACACACACACATGCAACAGCAAAAATAAAAAATGACGCCATAAATTTGAAGGGGAGAAGGGAAGAATATATATGCAAAGGTTTGGAGGGAAACAAGGGAAATGAGAAATGTAATAAAATCATAATCTCAGTTAGCTGAAGTACACGACAAAGGTGAAGGAGATCCTGTAGAACCCATATCCAGAGGTTAGGTACAGCCCCCAGTTGACGAATGGGCCCACCCACACTTCTCAAAAATTTAACCCAGAATTGCTCCTGTCTAAAGGAAACAGAAGGACAAAGAGTAGAGCAGAGATTGAGGCAAAGGACCAGAAACTGGTCCATCTGGTGATCTATCCCATCTGCAGACACCAAACCCAGACACTATTGCTGATGCCAAGAAATGCTTGCTGACAGGAGCCTGATATGGATGTCTCCTGAGAGGCTCTGCCACAGATATGGATACTTGTACCCAATCATTGGACTGAGCATTGGGACTCCAATGAAGAAGTTAGGCGAAGGACAGAAGGAGCTGAAGGGGTTTGCAACCCCATAGGAAGAACAACAATATCAACCAACCAGATCCCCCAGAGCTGCCAAGGACTAAATAACCAACCAAAGAATGCACATGGAGGGACCCATAGCTCCAGCTATAACAGAGGATGGCCTTATCTGGCATCAATGGGAGGGGAGGCCCCTGGTTCTGTGAAGGCTAGATGCCCCAGCTTAGGGGAATGCTAGGGTGGTAAGGCAGCAGTGGGTAGTTGGGTTGGGGAGCACCCTCAAAGAAGCAGTGTATAGGGGTGGGATAGGAGGTTTTTGGAAGGGAAACCAGGAAGTGGGAGAACACTTGAAATATAAATAAGTAAAATAACCAATAAAAAAATTAACAAAAGTAAAAAAAAAGAAAAGACACAAAAAGCAAAGAAATAAACCAGAAGGGAGCCCAATGAGAAGAGGAGAAGTGTAAGGTGTCCAAAGCTCAAATTATTATTTTTTTAAAACTAACTTCAAATAGGATTTACATGGGGCTAGATAGATCAACAGCTAAGGACACCTACCTGAGTTTTATTCTAAGTACTCTTGTCAGACAGCTGGCCACTAGCTGCAATTCCTCATCTGGGTCAATCACCCTATTCTGTGATTCATGGATACTTGCTCTCATATGGATATACACTCATACAGATATACAAATATACAAGTGTGCTGCTTTAAATAGGTTTGGTGCTCCCCTTCCCCCGTAGACTCATGTATTTGAATACTTGGCCCATAGGGAATGTCACTATTAGGAGGTATGGCCTTGTTGGAGTAGGTGTGGCCTTGTTGAAGTGAGTGCATCACTGTAGGGGTGGGTTTGAAATTCCCTATGCTCAAGTTCTGTCCACTGTAGAAGACAGCCTCCTCATGGATAACAGAAGAAGACAGACTCTTCCTGGATACATTTGGATCAGGATGAAGAACTCTCAGCTCCTTCAGCATCGAGTCAGCCTGCATGCTGCCATGCTATCTAGCATGATAACAATGGACTAAACCTCTGAAATGTAAGCCAGCCTCAATTACATGTTGTAGTTTATAAGAATTGCCTTGGTCATGGTGTCTTCTCTTCACAGCAATAAAATAATAACTAAGAAAACAAGTAATTTAGAAAATAAAATAAATCTTTTAAAAATATAGTTGACTGGAGAACGTTAGGTCAGTAGACATTTAAAAAATACTTGTATGATGAGTAGGTTGCAGGTGTTTAAAGCAGCAATCACAGTCACAATGATGTTTATGTCTCCTCATTAAGCAACTCACAAATGACAACAAGGGACTGTCTGACTGAGATCTTTGGAATTAATAATCTGTTTTTTTTTTTTTCAGGAATAGTTTAGAATAATCTTCTCTGTTTAATGGGAGACATTTAAATGATCTTTAAACATGCAGTTTGAAAGCTTCCTTGCTATAGTGACCGGAAGAAGGCTGGACAAATATTTATTTCATTCCATGTCTATTAGCCATTAGGTTGTTTTATTTTGTTTCTTTGTTCATTTGTCTCTGTGATTGCCTGTTCACTGTCCACACATCCTGTTTAGAAGGGTTGGCCTCTTTCTTGTAATATGTGTTCATCGTCTTTTGTGCATGTTTCATTTTTTTTTATTTTTCTATAGTTTCCACTTTGTAGACTTAACACTTCTAATGACTGTGGTTTAGAAGTCGGTGTCACTGACTGGGCCCTGATGATGTAATGTTCCCTCTCAGAGGATGCTGTGATCTGGATGTGTTTTCTTCCTCAGTGATTAGTGGGCAGGAAACACAGTTCCTTGTGTATTGAGGGTGGAGGACCACAGAACTTTTAAGAGGTAAAACTTAGTAAAATGTAGTTAGAAAGGTTGACACAAGGTTTTAGAATCACTTAATCTTCAGGTATGACCTACATTAATCTCTGGATTATTCTTACTTCCCCACCTCCCCATCTCCCTTGCAAATGTTCCTGCCTCTGTGTGCCACCATTCAAGGTATCTAGTGCCATCAACTCTCAGTCTTGCGGCCTTCAAATGTTGTGAGATACATGCAATTGTTTTCTTCATAAAGTCCTTAGCCTTGGGTATTTTGTTATAGAGAATAGAAACTAAAAATCAAAATCTATATGTACAACCATATATACTCTGATAGTTTATTTTAATGATGTTTCAGCAAATAATTTACAATAGTGTCTTCAAGATACGTGTCTTAGTAAATATATTTCAAATACATTAGAAGACTGCTTCTTAAATACTGATGTGCATATGTTATAATGTACATTCTAACTCAGAACTGAGATTGTGAATTCTGACAGGTTTTCAGGTGATCTTCACCCTCCTGAAGTTATGTCAAGAGGTGGTATCCAGCGGCTTGTTCCTATGGCAGAATGAAAGCCCAAAATAATTAAAGGATTTGTACTGTAATCTGTCAGTTACAGTTACAGCAAAGACACATTCTATTACTAATAATCATTTTAAACAAAAATACAGAAGGGAATCTGTGCCTTTATGATGGCAACAGTCAGCAATTACAAATAGTGTTGAAATCCAAGGCTTCTAAATGTATTTAACAGCGACACAGTAATGAAGGTCATTTCAAATCAGTCAATGGCATTTAGAAGAGAGGGACTAGTTTCTTTCCTGCCACTGTTTCCAAGAGACTGCACTGCATTTTGTGATGTTTACATAACCTGCTGGATACCCACACATGAATTCCTCAGTCCCAGTGATAGATTCTTTTTCAATATTCTCACTCTTTAGATATTTGGTTAATTGGGAATTATTTCACACAAACTTTGTCCAGACACATTTATATGATTACAAACTATTGAAGATAAATTGTGTACTCCTAGAATTTATCATTTAATGAAGGATCAACCATTTAGTTCTTGAGTTCACTATTTCCCGTCTAGACAACTACAGCATGATATTGTTTGGATAACTTTGCCTTTTTTCCAAATTCTCCAAAATGATGCAATTGCTTCCTACCTCTATAAACTTTGTCTGCTAAAACTTCTCAGAAATAATTACATATATTCTTATAGGGATCACTTTCTTCCCTGGGATATGTTTCTATCTAAATCAGATGCTTTATACAAACTTTACTGTCTTTGGCACTATTTACATCAGAGAAAAGAATAACACATGGGCTTTGAATCTAAAGCTGTATTAAGTGTTCTTTGTAATATAAAATATACTCTATTGTTTCATTATACTAATACATTTTTAAACTATGATTTTTCATTTTTTTTTTGCAAAAAACAAATCAAGAATATTGATATACAGATGTAGTTACAACTCATTTAGTTTGTAACAATCTAAATAAAATACTGCAACATAAATCCAGGAAGAGACGGGTGACATTAAAAAAATCCATGGGTGAAAATCT
Organism: Rhabdomys pumilio; assembly: GCA_030674055.1. Lineage (NCBI taxonomy): Eukaryota > Metazoa > Chordata > Mammalia > Rodentia > Muridae > Rhabdomys > Rhabdomys pumilio. Next base: position 3,520,665 of record JANHMN010000016.1, read on the forward strand.
TGTAGAGAAATTTGCTGGAGTTAGAGAATATCAGGGCATAACCAGACAGAAGTTGGTTATTTCCTCATCAAATGACTTTGTTCACAATTGTACAAATTAACATGTTTTAGGAAAGCTGATAGTGATTTATTGTGTATGTGGTTTAGAATCTATTAATACCTTTTTTTTCTTTTTTTTTTAAGCAGTGTATCTGCTGTGCTCTTGTGAGAGAGATTTAACTTTGCTCTGTTCAGATCCTCCTTAACTACTTGGCAGTAAAGGATACATGTTTGTGTATGATGTAGGTTTGATAATAAGCATTGATTCAGAGTGAAATTCCATTATAATTTTTTAAATTAGATAGTTTTCTTAATATTAGACTTGCTACTTGTACACCAATTCTGTATAAAGGTTACATTATGAAAGAATATTAGAAAAAAAATCTATGGATCTAATAAAATGCTATATGAAGTATTGATCACTCTTACATAATGTTACTCTTGAGAAAGTTATACTACAACTGCATTTTACCATTTTTCAGCAAGACTGACATTGAGAGAGTATATACTGAAAGAGGTTTTAACAGTTTTTAAAAGTAATACTTCTATGAGGTAATGTCTCTACAGTTTGAGTTTGTAATGGTTGTTACACTGCCTTTTGGTGGTATTAATCATGTTATCTATGGAATTCTAATTAGGTTTTAAAGAGGAATCTAATTCAATATCTTTATTCATAGCATTATCACTGTGTGTTACAAGAATTGGTCTTTTCAAGATGTTTGAATATTTTCTAATAATTAAACAAATTTTAGATTCAAATGAAATGGAAATGCATATGATTTCAATTTCTAAAGCAGTTTTTGTGGTTGCAATTAAATACAAAACAATTAAATATGTACATTTATACCTTTAAGTGAAAAACTTGACTTTTTAGAATATAGAAAATATTTGAAAGTTATAACCTTAGATTTCTATGAGACAATTTCAAACGGCAATTTTATCAATATAGAGTTTTAAAATAAGCAATTTTTATCTCTTTCAAATTTGTACTAATATTTTATATTTAACAAAATTGTATAATTTAGTATCTGTTGTTAATTTCTATTAGACAAGGTTATTAAAACCTATTCAATATTCAAAATGACCTAAAATCTCATCAATAAAAATTAAAAATAAAGAGCCGAGTCATTACAAGCTTCTAGAATGCATGTGTTATCGGGTCTATTATTACATTCTTTGACATAGAAAGCAAGGATACATGATAATGATAAAAAAAATTATAAACTAATTCCTATTTACCTTCATACCTATAAACCAACTGCATGTATCTACCAATCCCTCTCATTCTTCCTTTTGGAAGGGTGATACACTTACTAGAATTGCCTCAGACTTTTAATCTGTAGCTTGAGCTGCTTGTAATGTTGTAATATTTTTGAAAATCAGTACATATACATTTAAATCTCAGAATAATTTCATTTTCTTAATAACATATTATTGATGAACTCCAGATAAATTTTGATTTTGTATATTGAATTCTGAAACATATTTGAATTCATACTGGTATTTTAAATAATGCATTTTTTTCCCACTCTGGAAAAGGCTGCCAGTAGAAAAAAATGTTTACAAAGGTGTTATGATGAGAGGGAATAGGATTTTGTAAGGTATAGATAATATTACAACTAGTACTTTGGAATTGTAAACGTTGGTTTTATTTCCTCAGATGAAGTAATGAGATTAAAACCATACCCAAGCTGTGCAAATACAGGGGCTGATCCGAGAGCATTTTTAACTTTCCCTGAGCCTAGATCTGGAAGCTTCTAGCCTCCAACCTAATCTTCTGCAAGGCTGGACCTTGAAGGCTTCTGCTTCCTGCCTCTATCTGCTAACATGAATGCTTCAACCTCTGAAACTTACTGCTGCACAAGCTCACTCTTTCTAGCTCTTTCTGAGCTCTGGCTTGCTGCTTCAACTCAGCTGCTCTGGCTCAAACTCAGTAAATTGATTGATTCAAATTGTCTTCTCTCTGTTTCTGACTGAATTGCTCTGCTTGAAACGACTGCCTCTGAACTCCATGAACTGAATTGCTCTGAACTCAACTGCTCTGCTCCAAACTGAATCAAGCATAACTGCTCTCATTCGAACTGTTCTGAACTGAACTAAGCACAGCAGAGCTGAATTGAAGTGAACGCTCTTCCTCACTGATATTTCAGTAGCCGTTCTTTCCAGTTCTCCTGAGAATTGTGTATATCCTATCTCTGGCTCATTTTATCAAGTCTTGCGCTGATTTGTCACCTTGTCTGAATCTTAACTAGATTTCATTTTCTGGGTTTTAAGCTGTGTAGTATATATTCCATCAGAGAGATTAAAGATGTGTATTCCAACTAGAGGGATTAATCGTGTGCATCTGCATTCCAGCCAGACATGTGATCCCTTGACAGAGCAGTCATGTTGCTGGATTAAAACCCCTCTACATATTTAATCCAATAAGGTTCATATCCATCTCACATGGCACATAGCTGTATCTTCAGAACAATTTTAAAATATTATCCTGAATTCTATGAAGTTGCCATTACTGTCAACTGTATGTTGCTGATGGGCAAAATAAGGAATATACAGGGTAAATGATTTAAAGAAATCGAAAGGAACAGAGAGGAAGGCAATAATTTGCAAAATTCTGAGAAGCGATATATAATCTGAAAAATAATTAGCATTTGAAGTCTAAATCACAGAAGATTAAAATAGATAATAAAAAGAACAATCACAAAAAATATAGCTCCATCTCTTCTGACAATTAGTAGAAGAAAGAATGAGATCTAGAATCATGGGGAGAATGAAAAAAGAGAAAAATTAGAGATTATATTCACTTTCCAATCACCAGCAAGCATATTTCCAGGTGGAAAGAAGCTTTTCTTACAGGAGAGAGTTTTCATACTTACTTTTAATTTTTTAGCTTATGAATAGGTATATGAGTTTGTGCACATGAGTGCATGTGCCTTTGTAGGCATATACATATTCATAAGGCACCTGCACAGACTTACCTATCCCTTGGAGTTAAGTTACAGGTATCTGTGAGCTGCCAGATATGGATCCTGGGAAATGAACTTTTGGCCACAGGAAGAGCAGTAAGCACTCTGAATTGCTGAGTTAGTAATCTCTATAGCTCTGAAAGATATAAGCATTTAATTAAGCTAGCTGCTTGGGTTTTGATACAAGCCTGCAATCAAAGCACTAGGAAAGTTGAGGTATGATTGTGTTTGATGCAAGCTTGAACTGCCCAGTGAGTTCAAAGACAACCTGAAATACATAATAGTAAGACCTAGTCTCAAGAAGTAAGAGTTAGGAATACAGCTCTATGGTAGAGTGTTACCTAGCATATACATGCTAAAACTGGTGTTCTTGAATTCTTCTATGGAGTTTGACCTCTGCTTCTTCCAGGCAGTTGGACTTCTCTGACAGTCCTCTTTGCATTTTGGCTCAGATGTTTAGACACATAGATATCTGATAATAATGCTCAGTAGTCTTTACTCTTTATATACTTTGGGGAGGGAGTAGCCTAGCAATCTGGTCAATTTCATGAGCTTTTCAAAACTATTTTGAGTTGTCTACTTCCTGTATTAATGAGCTTTCCTGCAGCTTTCACACACCTTAGAACATCTTATTGTTTCATCTTCCTGTAAACCTCCTGTCTTAAGAAGTGGGGTGGGGGATAGGAGTACAGATATTTAATACAAGCACTCAGGAGGCAAAGTCAGGTGGATCGGAGTTTTCTCTGAGTTTGAGGCTAGTCTTGTCTACACAGAAATTTGTAAGACAACCAAGGCTATGCAAGAAATACAAAGAAGAAGGCGGAGGCGGAGGCGGAGGCGGAGGCGAAGAAAAAGAATAACAACAAGAGCAACAACAACTCTTCCTTCTAGATGGAAGGTTTTGGGATTTTGTTTTTTGTTTTCTGTTTGTTTTTCTTCATAGAAATAGCCACATAACAACAATACACATACATATTATGCAAAGGGACATAGAAATTATTTCAGTGCCAGCTATAGAACTGTGTGATATAAACTTTTCACTTTTTTTGAAGAAAATGATATTCCAACTCTTCGATAATTATCTGCAACGTTTCCTCCTTTTATGTCATATAAAAGAGAAAAATGCTAAATGATATTAAAATATTTTATGAATTTCAAACAATGTATTTTTATAATATTCATGTCAATTTCTCCTGTTAGCTCTTCAGAGATACACTCCAAATTCCTACCTCTAATTTCAAGTTCCCTTTTTATGTATTGTATTTATGTATGTAGGTATTGTATTTATGTATGTATGTATTGCATTTATGTATTATAATGTATTGACTCTTACACTGTTCACATACTTTGCTATGTGGGGACATCCAGTGGAATGTGACTCACTTACTAGGAGGCACACCCTTAAAGAAATCTCTGTCTCCCATAGAAGTTAAAACTCTCCACAGCTTCAAGTTAGGGGTCAATGTTCAAGGACCACTTCCACATCCATGCTATAAAGTTGAATGCTTTGATCTTATGTTGGTCTTGTGCTGGTGACCTCAGTCACACGTTATATCATTAATATTTTTTATAAGTAAGTCAAAGAAAACTTTAGCATTGTTCATGACAATATATGTAGGACATACTACATTGGGACTTTATTATGGGGCAGGGGCATCGAGCTGAGTGCCTGATATAATGGGAGCAAATGGGAATGTACAATTCAGGAACAGAGTACAGGTCAGTGGATACAGAGGGAGGTCAATAGATGAAGAGTGGAGGTCGGTGGAAGCAGCATGGAACTCAATGGATGCAGAGAAGTCAGTAGATACAGAACACAGTTCAATAGATGAAGAGTGGAGATCAGTGGATGCAGAATGAAAATCAATGTATACAGAATGAAACTCAATAAATGATGAATGGACATCAATGGAAACATCGGAGGGATCAGTTGATACAGAATGGAATTCAGTTGCTGAAGAGTGGACATCAGTGGATACAAAGTGAAAGTCAATGAATACAGGGTGGAAGTCAGTAGATGAAGAGTGGAGGTCAAGGATTCAGAGTAGAAACTAGTGGATACAGACGGGAATTCAGTGGATGAATAGTGGACATCAATGGATACAGACTGGAATTTAGTGGATGAATAGTAGACATCACTGGATATAGAATGGAGGTCAGTGAATGTAAAGTTGGCATCAGTGGATACAGACTGAAATTCAGTTAAAAAATAGTAGACATCTCTAGATACGGAGGTCAGTGGATGAACAGTGAACATCAGTGGATGAAGAGTGGACATCAGTGGATACAGACTGGAATTCAGTGGATGAATAGTGGACATAAATGGATACAGGCTGGAATTCAGTGGATGAATAGTGGACATCACTGGATACAAAGTGGAGGTCAGTAGATGAAGAGGGGACATCAGTGGATGAAGAGTGGACATCAGTGGAGGCAGAGTGGAGGTAAGTGGATAAAAACTTAAGAGCAATAACAGGGGCTGGGGAAATTTTTGGGGAAAGCAGTCTGACAGAACTTTGAAGATAGGCCAGGATTACCAGATAACTCTGGAGGATGGTAGGTGGGGACTACCCGTCACATATCCAGGATAATCAGATATTGAGACTGGGTGGTTCAAAGTAAGGTGACTAAAACAGCCGATTTTATCAGTCAACTCACAAATGATTATAGTAGGCTTAGGAACCTGAATAAAGTTTGGTCATGAAAAGAATCCTTGTCACACCCCTCATCATAAAATGTGGTATTCAAGTCTTTCCCATGAATCATTAAAACTTTACTTCCTTCCCAGCCAGATAGCTGTGCCTAAGCTTGTTTCATAGAGAGCTTCTGGAGCCAGAATGTAAATATTATAAAGCTTCAAACTGTATATGTGTATGTATTTAGAGTACACTAATACAACCTCCATTTCACAATGTTTCTACATTTTAGGAAGAGTGTCTCATGGCTTCCTGTTTTAACCCAAATAAAAATACAGTAAAAGCAACTTGATGAATGTGGGGGTAAAGACTTAAATGAATAACAGTTTGTGATGTTTACTGAGAAACTAAAGCAGCCGATGCTTTAGCCTTCCTCCTTCTACAAAAAAGGCACATTCACAACAGCTTCTGACTTTGCACATGAATAAACAGCAGTGCCTGATTTTGTTTAACATATGTAATATGGATCTTGATTCTTCTCCAGGGATTCATTTGATTCACATGATGCAAGTTTTAGAAACACTAAAGATTTACCTTGTGTGGATACCTATGTGTCTACATTAACCAGTAGCCCAGAAGACTTGTGCTTTTAGTATTACCTAATACAATTTTGTAAACTTCCCTGGTAGCACCTGGGAATACTGGAAAGTGGTTGATTTGTCAATGGTTATACAATTCTGATTCCTCCCTGTATTCAAAATTAAACTGAGCCATGTCAGGACTCAGTAGCATCTCTAACTGGGATGGAGTTACTCTTGTTTTCTGGGTAGAATAAGTGACAAAGGAAGGATCATTCATTTGTTGCTATATGTAAGAAAATGAGACTTGGGAATATGAAAATCTGTATAGCATGTTTATGAGTTCCTCAGGAAAAAAAACCCATGCCTTTACATCATAATCCTTTGTAAAAAAAAAAAATGTAGAGATTTCTATGAAGTATGAATTTCTTATTGCTTTATATTCTTAAAGTATGTGTAAATTTTTAAAAAGTTAATGTCAGTTGGGTAATTATGTAATAAGAAAAAGTTTAGATTTAATAACTGTGATTACACCATTTTTGAAGATAACTATATGGGTAACCAAAAGCTGCTATGTAAGCAATGCTAAGAAAAGAAATACTTTTGCTTTGAAAGACTTTAACTGGTTTATGGATTTTTTAAAAAAGTAAACATTTTGCATATACTGATTAGAATCATAAAGTAAAGCTCTCAATGTCATTTTCTCACATGAAGAATTCCACCTGTTTAGAAAAATACAAGTCTATGCTAGTTATACTTACATTTACAGTTGCGAGGAGGAGCATTTGCCTAATACAATTTATAAGAAAAAATGGTTACATAAATACATAAAATCCAATAGTGTCATGAGTTTACTGCGCAGCATCCCCCACACACTTAGTCTTTAGTGGAAAGCTCTAGTTTATTAAAATCATATTAACAGTCTATTTTCACTAGCTACTCTATGGTGAGTATAATATTTTCTAAAAAGAAGTAGGAATGATGTGAAATACTAACTTTATTTTCTGAAGAAATAAAATCAAGTAGTATTTTACTGATCTTGTGATGGCAACAGTGATGAAATGGACTTGAAAGAGTCCTGTCCTATTATACTACACAAAATTATATATAAACAAAAAGACAAATAGATGTAAATTTTTCCTACTTTTAAAAATTTTTAGTTTTTTAAATGTAAATTCTACCTTAAGTGTGTACAAAATTTATGGATCAGGATTCTGTGACAAGTGACTTCACTTTTAATTCTGAAGCTCCTCTGGTAGAACTTAGAGTAAGTACTCAGCATACAAAGTTTTTCCTTGAGAATACATGTACATATAAGCATTCATGAAACTTGGTATCTGTAGAGGAATCACATTCTATTAGTTGTAAGTACCAACTTTACATTATTAAAAAGAAAAGTTTCTGACGTGAATGGCTATATTCTCAACTTTCACTAAATACATATGTGAATTAGAAGTGGTCATTAGTATGATATTTTCTAGTTCCACTCATTTACCTAAGAATTTCTCTAATTCATTGTTTTTAATAGCTGAGTAATACTCCATTGTGTAAATGTACCACATTTTTTGCATCCATTCCTCTGTTGAAGGACATCTAATGTTTTTCTAGCTTCTAACAATTATAAATAAGGCTGCTATGAACATAGTGGAACATATGTCCTTGTTACATGTTGGAGCATCTTCCAGGTATATGCCTAGGAGTGGTATAGCGGGGTCCTCAGGTAATGCTATGTCCAGTTTTCTGAAGAACCACCAGACTGATTTCCAGAGTGGTTGCACCAGTTTACAATCCAACCAACAATGGTTCCTTTTTCTCCATGTCTTTGACAGCATCTACTATCACCTGAGTTTTTGATCTTAGCCATTCTGATTGATGTGAGGTGGAATCTCAGGGTTGTTTTGATTTGCATTTCCCTGATGACTAAGGATGCTGAACATTTCTTTAGGTGCTTCTTGGCCATTAGAGTTTCCTCAGTTGAAAATTCTTGTTTATCTTTGTACCCAATTTTAATAGGGTTATTTGGTTGTCTGGAGTCTAATTTCTTGAGTTCTTTGTACATATTAGATGTTATCCCTCTATTGGATGTAGAATTGGTAAAGATCTTTTGCCAATCTGTTGGTTGCCATTTTATTCTATTGACAGTGTTCTTTACCTTACAGAAACTTAGCAATTTTATGAGGTCCCATTTGTTAATTCTTGATCTTAGAGCATAAGCCATTGTTGTTCTGTTGAGGAACTTTTCCTCTGTGCCCAAATATTCAAGGTTCTTCCCTACCTTCTCTTTTATTAGTTTCAGTGTGTCTGGTTTTATGTGAAGGTCCTTTATCCACTTGGACTTCAGCTTTGTATAAGGAGATAAGAATGGATCAATTTGGATTCTTCTACATGCTGACCTCCAGTTGAACTAGCACCATTTGTTGAAAATGCTGTCCTTTATCCACTGGACAGTTATAGCTCTTTTGTCAAAGATCAATTGACCATAGATATATGGATTCATTTCTGGGTCTTCAATTCTATTCCATTGATTTTTCTATCTGTCTCTGTACCAATACCATGCAGTTTTTATCACTATTGCTCTGTAGTACAGCTTGAGGTCAGGGATAGTGATTCCTCCAGAAGTTTTTTTACTGTTGAAAATAGTTTTCGTTATCCTGGATTTTTTTGTTACTCCAAATGAATTTGAAAATTTCTCTTTCTAATTCTGTGAATAATTGAGTTAGGATTTTAATGGGGATTGCATTGAACCTGTAGATTGCTTTTGGCAAGATGGCCATTTTTACTATATTATTCCTGCCAATCCATGAGCATGGGAGATCTTTCCATCTTCTGAGATCTTCTTCAATTTCTTTCTTCAGAGACTTGAACTTCTTGTCATATAGATCTTTCACTTACTTGGTTAGATTCACACCAAGGTATTTTATATTATTTGTGACTATTATGAAAGGTATCATTTCCCTAATTTCATTCTCAGTCTGTTTATCTTTTGAGTAGAGGAAGGCTACTGACTTGTTTGAGTTGATTTTATATCCAGTCACTTTGCTTAAGTTGTTTATCAGGTTTAGGAGTTCTCTGATGGAAGTTTTGGGGTCAGTTAAGTATACTATCATATCATCTGCAAATAGTGATATTTTGACTTTTTCCTTTCCTATTTGTATCCCTTTGACTTCTTTTTGTTGTATAACTGCTCTGGCTAGGACTATCATTATTATATTGAATAGGTAGGTAGACAGTAGGAAGCCATGTTTAACCCAATCACAAAAGAACACACATGGTATTCACTCACTGAAAATCGGATATTAGCCCAGAAGCTTGTGAAATTCAGGATGCAACTAACAGACTACATGAAGCTAATGAAGAAGGAAGACCAAAGTGTCGGTGTTTCAGTCCTTCTTAGAAGAAGTAATCAAATACTCAACCAAGTAAATATGGAGACAAAGTGTTGGAGAGAAACTGAAGGAGAGGTCGTCTGGAGACTGTTTCATTTGATTATCCATCCCACGTGCAGTCACCAAAGGTGGGCACTGATGTGGATGCCAGGAAGTACATGCTGACAGGAGCCTGATATAGCTGTCTCCTTAGAGGTCTGCCAGACTGACATATTCAGAGGTAGAGGCTCATAGCTCACCATTGACCTGTACATGGGGCTTCCAATGGAGGAGTTAAAGAGAAGACTGAAGGAGCCGAAAGTGTTTGTGGCCCCATGGGGAGAGCAACAATACTAACCAATCAGAGCTCCCAGGTATAAACCGCCAGTTTGGGAGCACACAGGGTGGGATCCATGGCTTCAGCTCTATATGTAGGGGAGGATGGCCTTGTTGGGCATAGGTGGAAGAAGAAGTCCTTGGTCCCATGAATGCTCAGGCAAAGGTGGGAGAGGAGATCCTTGATTCCATGAAAGCTGTACGCCCAGTGTGGGGGAATTTGAATGTGTGGAGGTGGGATTGGGAGTAGTTTGGGCACATCCTCATAGAAGCAAGAGGAGGGGGGAGAGGACAGGGGGTTCCTGGGTTGGGGCAAATGAGGTAAGGGGATAACATCTGAAATGTAAATAAAATGACCAATAAAAAAAGAAAAAACAAAAATAAAACAAAAGAAAGAAGTGGTCATTATTTCCATATATATTATGCTATATATTTATAAATGACCTAATTTTTACATACTAAGAAATCTATTTCATACAGTAATAATATTTATAGTTATTTTTTCAATTATCATGTCAATGATAATTGTGTATTACAGGTAACTCTCCATTTTCCTTGAGGTTGGGCTTCTTAACATAATCAAATTACGGTGAAATATCATTGAATACAATTATCATATATGTTAAACTTTTTATATTATCTATTTATGTATTTAGTTACATTTTATAGCTTGCTATTAATACAAATAAAACTGTACCTAGATATTATAGCTGATGTAACGTTATGGTCGATTAGAAAGAAATTTTAAAATATTCTACAATACAAATGTCTATATAGAACAACAAAATTTGTATTCCATTTTATTGAAAATATCTAAGAAATAAAAAAATGTCTTACTAACACAAACTCATCCTTGCTACTACTGATTCAAATTCAAGATATTTATACCCTAAGTTCTAAACCGTTTTAGGTCCGTAGACTTTCATAACATCTCTATTTGTCTACTGTTCCATATTTTATAACCCTTATTAACTTCCTCATTTATTCATTTTGTTAAATTTTATTTCTAAAAGAATTTTAGGGTTGTTTTTCAATTTATTTACTCATCTTATATTCATGAGTATTAATATTCAAAAATGTATCCATGTAATTTAAAGTAATTATTTTTTTTAAATTACTGAGGGTACTATATCCAATTTGAGTTGTTTTAAAAAACTTAAAATAACATAAAAATCTGAATCTTCAAATCATCCTTAATTTAGTATCAGTAGAATTCAGTATAATTTTATTTAATTAAAGATACCATTTAAAAATATACATGACACTTGTAATTGGTGAGGAGTCTAAAAGTATTTGTGAGCTTGTCTTATAGCTGCTATAGTAGAAAGACTATTATTAACTTTTAAAAACTAGTTACTCACATATACAACCTTTTATATAAATATATCTATACCCTGTACTAATAGTCACTTTATATTATGAATACTTGATACAGTTATAGCCTATGTTTTGTGAGGTAAGTTTATGTTACCCCAGAAGTTGTTTAAAATGTTTAGTTTTACATGTGAAAAGGCAACAATCAAAGACCCTAACTCATTTACTCATAAATTTAGTTTGTGTGTTTATAAGAGTATAGAAGTTCATTTGGTTCTCTGCAAAGCTGGGTTCCTGTGGATCAGTAGAACCCACAGTTCCAGCATGGTTCTAGCAGTGTATGTTTAAAGAGATGCCAAATAAACTAGTAGTTATGGCCACTGAGCAGGACAGTTAGATCTACAGGCTAATTTCTCTGGGTGAAAAAAACAGTAAAAGCAAAATGAGAGGATGTGAAAGAAGTGTAGGAGGAACTTAGGTTGGTACTATATTAAGATGTGGGTTTCCTCTGGATCTCCAAGATACTCTAGCAACTGTGGGAAAGAAAGACAAAGATGAGATACTTCTCTGATATTAAAGTGTTTTTGGAACACTATATGAATGAGCAACATTGTAAGTGAGCAAAGACCTATTACTGACATATTCTGTGAATGCTCAGCTTCCCACGCACAGCTTTTATAACAGCAACAAATGCCTTGACAATACTGTGAAGAGACAGAGTCAAAGGCTACTCTACTGATTATCCCACCTCAAGTCACATTTGCTGTAAGGACAAGGCTATTCTTCTGTTATATATTGAGCTTAATGCTATGCCTCTTAAGTTGGGTATTTTTAGGTAATATAATTCTTGTCATCTTCACATAACTATGTCTAGTCAAGAAAGATAGGATTCTGGGAAAAACTACCTGGGGTTTATGTGTCCATAAAGAGGGACTCAAAAGCAAAACACTGTTTTGAAAATGTTCGAAAGCATAAACCAGTTAAAAGAGTAAAAAAGCATTAGCAATTATTAAAAGGTGATAATTAACTTTAATATGATTTTTATATTTGATGATATTTATTCTAAACAATAATGGGACAGGGAATCCTAAAATGGTGGATACAGCAACAAAAATAATACATACACTTGCTCCTAAGTATCTAACAGTACCATAAATAAGAAAGAGAAGTTACATATGAATACACTACAAGTAAACATGTTCAGTTACAGTTGACTGGATATTAAGTTATGTGGAGTCCACAAGATTCCTGAGTAAGGAGAAATTTGTTTTGGAGTCACTATATTGCATCTGCGTATAAGTGGATGGATGAAAGATGAAATAAAATAAGATCAGTTATAGAAAACTCAGTGAAGCTGCTGAGGATGGGTCTGAACTGTAATGATACATTTGAATAGTGCTACAAGTGAAATGATATTAATCTCACTGATACATAATCAAAAGTAGATCATTTTAAGTTGTGTGAGAAATATGGAAATCAGGATTCTAGGGTTTGTAAGTTATATTTATAGAAGATCTCATTTGTTCCTATTTCACAGACCCAAGAAGCAAGGGTTACAGTTTCTTTTTCTTTTCTACTTCTTGTAAATTATGTTAACCACACAGTAATGTGCATTTGTGTGTATCTGTTTCCTGCTACACAAGACTGCTCTGTTCTCTTTCTGTAACTCCATTGCTAACACGCAGATGAGAAAGGCCCAAACACTCCAGAAAGATTTATATTTCTGCTCAATGACAAGCTATTAAATAAAGCCTTTGGCTATACAAAGATCTCTAACTATACACAGGGAAGAAGACATTAAAGAAAATCAACTTCAAGTTGAGGAAATTAATGCTACAAATGGGCTGTCTAAATAGAATTAGCTCAGCTGGTGTCATTGAGAATTTTCCACTCACATATTAAGCTTTCTTTTCCCCTAAAAAACGATTTGTAATTTGTATGCCAAACATTTGTAGCTAATAGAACAAAAAAAGCTACTTGTCTAGACATTGCCTAATACTAATGAAAGAGAACGGGAAAGATATGGAAGGTTTGTAGAAGGAGAAATGTCTGGACAATCAACTATGTACTTTTATGATGAGACATTTTCTGGAAGAAAATATAGAGTATATTCTACATGGTCTTTGTATGGGAGTAGTTATCAGACTAAATTTATTAAAAGATAGATCACATAGCACCTAAATTGTTTTCTTTATAAAAATTTTAAAACCCCGCATTGGAGAGATGAACAGTTTTGGTACAGATAGGTGAACTGCAGACAGAAAAAAAAGTGATTTTATAGACAAGCAGGATTTATATATCCATGTGCTACTGGATTTCATTGTGAAGGACGCTTTCAAAGATCAGAAAATAGTGTTCAGAAAGGCAATACTAGTCCAGACTAGGAGGGCTACCACAGGCTTGAAGATGGCCTTGGCTACATACCAGGCTCCAGGACAACCAAGCAGACAAAAATCAAACAACAACAAATTAAATTTTAGAGGATACTGAGTTTACAGATGCTGAGACCATCTCATATTAGTGATCTGAAACTAATAATGGAGCCCAAAGAATTTCTAGAATAGAATGGACTTTGCAAGTGCTTGATTTGGTTTTCATTTCCATCACAAGCTCCCTTTACCCAATCTTAGAACACTTATGACGCTCACAAACACAAAGCATACCTGCTTTTGTATTTGGTGCATTTTCCTGCATGTTTTCATTGTATAAGTGATGGAAAGCATCTGATGAGCGATTGAGACCTGTGAATACATGTTGTATCTCCACTTGGATTTAGACTTTGAAGGTTGTGGTGGGATGCTTTATTGTGAAAAACTGCCCAGTACAAAGTAGTGCCAGAAACAAAGAAGCAGTATCTTAAATGTAGACCAGAGTACAGACAAACAAGTATGCTATAAAGGGAATAGGATAGAAGAATAAGATATACAGCTGGGAGTGTGGAGGCAGAAGTCACCGATAGCTGATAGGAGGTTTTATTGTTCTGCATTCTATTTATTTGTTACACATGTGCTTATGAGACTAAGACACAGTTCAAGAGTTTTACAGAAAATTGGTATAGCAAAAACTAGTTCCCATGACATCATCAAGTCACATCATGAAGGTTTTATATTTTCAGTTACTGTCCTAACAAATGAGACTTTAGGCAGTCTGACTTTCCCTTTTACAAATGCTATAATCAGTTCTTTTTATAAAAGATCAGGTTATCGGTCTTAGACTAATATGCGATGCACACGTATTAATAAATAAGTCAGTGAGATAATGATACAGTTGTTCAAACGAGAACACAAAGTAGTTTTTTCAATATATTAGGAAACCCAGGATGATTTGAAAGGTACAAAATTGACTCGTTTGCACAAGGAGAAACAGAAATCAGTTGAGAGGTGATAATGTGTCTTTATAATATGTAAACTTATTACTTGGTGGAGAAAATCAGGAGGTATGAGCTAGGCGGGATAGGTACAAATCTTTCTTACACATCTCAAAGTGAGGTAATTTTCCAGTAGTGCTAAATAGCTTCATTCTAATTTTCAGATTTGAGTTCATAAATTATGCTTTAAATATACCAAATGTACATAAACTAGCTATTAGTATTTTTTACTAGGTTTGCTCCAAATATTGGCTTCTCATATCCTGCTAATAATATAATTCTATATTTAAATAAAATGCTTTTACTGCAGTTTATATTTTATTTTATTCACTGGTTTACTTTTGGCTACTATTGGTTTGTTTGAATGTATGCAGGTATGTTTACATGAAGCATAGCATCCAGTGTTCACATCACAAACTCTTCTACTTTCCTCATTAATTATATAAGCACTTTCTTCAACTTCTAGAAGGAGAAGGGGCATGTTCATGATTGATTAAAATTCTGGCTAGTTGCAGGGAGAGAGGAGTGATCAGTTCAATAGTAACTACTGAGAAAAATAAGAAGGTTGTTTACATGGAGTATTTTTTACCTGAATTTGACACGAAATTTTACTATAAGGCTTTCAAGTTTAAACAATCAGAAAATTTACACTAATTTGTCTAATAAATTGATATTGAAATTTAAATGTTAAATAATATGTATACTTTAAGTAGTTTTGGTGAACACTTAAATTGAAATTATATCAGTTGTTATTACCAATGTGGCTCTCATATAGAAACATCATTTTTCTTCTCTTCAGAATAGACTTAGCAGGAAAGCCAGATGCTGATTAAAGCTACTTTACAAATTCCCAGTAGTTTACTATAAATATATAATGTCATGCCAATGTGTAGTGAGTTTCCGTTTTAGTATAAGTGTATTGCAATTTAAAATAAATTTTAAGAAATTTAAAATTTAAGTAAATTACACTTGACCCTCAGAAAAGAAGACAAAATATTTTAACATTGTCTAATTTAAGGCTCCAAACTATGTGCTAACATAAACAGAAATCTAAGCATGGACCACATCTCCTCCTGAGAATGGGATACTAAATGGTTTCTGGTTTGCATCATCGTTCCTAATAACATGTTAGCTTAAGTATGATATATATCCTTATTATAAAGATGGAAATGTCAGAAGTTTAGTCTGAGGGACTGGCTTGGGTAATTTTTCTTGTTTTGTGTGTTGATGATACCTAGAAAAAGAAATTAGTCACTTCAAAATTGTTTTGTGTCACATTCTAAATTATATAATTTGTGTAGACAGTGAACTTTAGTTCAGAGTTTGTGTTGAATAAATCATTGAGAATCAACTGGATCAAATTTTTAGAAGATGATTTAGTACATTTAACAAAAACAACAACAAACTAGAGCCAAGTGTTAATTTTTATTAGATTTCAGAACAAGGAGTTCATTATTCAGCATTTTTTACTTGAATTAGCTATGAAGAACATGCACTCTGTGACTCATTCACAACAAATTACTAAGATTTTCCCAGAAAACACAGAACCTAGCAGTGCTATATGAAAAATACATCTAGCAGCTTGTCAACAATAACATATACCACAGGGGCTTTATATTATTTATTCTACATTGAGAGATAAAGAAATGACAAAAATAATACAAATGTAAAATGAGGCACAAAAAATAGCAGTGAACCAAGATTAAATACATTTTTAGCTCTACAGTGTAGAAAGTTTTGATATAAAACCCATTGCTTCTATAGCACTTAAAATTATAGTCACAACATACAGTGTATTTCTTACAAGGTTGCTGCTTACTACCTTTGGCTTTTATTCCTAAAATAGTAAGCATTTGGAAGGTACTGTCAGAGAGAACAGGAGTTCAAGGTCAGCCTTGTTGACATTATAAACAGTAAGTTATAACTTACTGGGTGGCCTGGGATTCATGAGACATTGCTTCAAATACAAAAAAACAAACCAACAAAGCTATCCCAAATTCTATAACAGCAAAGAACTTGAATGTTTTCTTTTTGACTAAACATTCATTTGACTCATTTGACTTTACTTTTATATAAGGCCTGGCCTGGGTCCTTGTTCATAAAGTCCCCTAGAAAACTAGGACCCCAAATCCAGCTAAAGCCATTTAGAGAGAGAGAGGATCCCTTACTCTCAGGAACTGATCATCTTTAATAGCTCATTTCCATTCCCATCCAATCACATTCTCTTCTCACATTCCCACCATGGGCTGCCTACAGCAAAGTTACTGTTGTCTTAGCAAATATCTCTCCTACCCCTTATGTCTCATCTTAGTAACTTTCTACCTGCCAAATTTCAGCCAACTCATCAAGCTGGATTTAGAATTGGCATACCAAGGGTTATATTTCACAGCCATATTTGACATCTACTTCATATAGTAATTTTGTTGTTGTATTAGTTACTTAATCTAAGAATATATCAAAATTATATAAATTAATTGTTTCTTTGTCCATATGTATGAGATATATACATATATATGTGTGTGTGATACATATTCAACACACATTAATTTCCTCAGATTTTTATCATTCCTTTTAATGCAACTTTCAATATTATTTATTTGAAAGGTAAAGTCTTTATTGTGATGTCTACTCAGCACACAACATAATAGCACATAACACTTGATATCCCTATAAACCCATAAAACATTATCCATAGGTCATATCCTCTTGTCGCTTCCATTTTTCTGGCCACTGATAACAAGCTTTCTGCTGTGTGTTTTATATTTAATTTATGAGTATTGTGACTTGGAACTTGGTTTCTCTCCATAGTGTTTTCACATAACATAATTATTACCAGTTCCATCCATTCTGTGTCAAACAGAATATTTCATAATTTTTATATTGGAATTGTGTTAGATAAATGTAACTAACACATTTTCTTTATCTATCAACATTGATAGATATGTAGGCTATGCTCCTGTATTCACTGATGTGGGTCAAAATGTGTGAATATAGAAGCATGAATGGTTCTTTGGCATGTAAGTTTTATTTCCTTTGGAAATATATCCAATGGTTGAATTACTGGATCATATGATAGGTCTATTTTTACTTTATTTTATTGCAAATTTTTATAGTGTTTTCTCTTAGGCCATGCTAGTTTCTATTCATATCAATTGTGCACCAGAGTTTCCGTTTTTTTCATACTGAAAGCATATTTTATTTTTACACTTTGACAACCTGATTTTAACTGAGGTGATGTTTGATTGCAGTATAATTTACATTTTCTTGATATTAGTGTTGTTGTGTAATCCACAAGATACACCTACCAGCTGGCTGTTCATCTGTGTATCTATGTATGTATCTGTGCATTTATCTATGTATCTATGTATTTATGCATCTATGTATCCATCTATGTAACTGTATGTATCTATGTATGTATGTATCTATGTATTTATCTGTGTAACTGTGTATCTATGTATCTATCTGTCTGTCTGTCTATGTATCTATTTGTCTCTGTTCTTTTATTTTTTTAAAGATACCTCTCTATTTTGGTCTATTCTTCTTTATTAAGTAGTGTTATAAGACTGTGGGTGTAGGAGTGTGCAAAGTGCATATTTATAAACCATTAAATGCTTCAAGTTCCTTATATGTTTCCGATACCAACTCCACACCAGGAGTCTACTCTGTAAGTATTTCATTGAATTCTGCATTCATCCTATGCAGTCAACTCATTATTTCTTTTTGCTGTTCAGATACTTTGTGATTAGTGAAATCTCATTTGTCAGAATATGCTGTCTTCTGACATCTTTGGATTTCATCTTGCCAATTTCTGAGTTCTGAAGCACTTTTGTATAGTTTCTTCTGGTGTTTTTATACATTTCATTCTAGCATTTAAGCCTTTAGTCCATTTTGAAGATTTTTTCCCTCCAGAACTCTTCTGGGTCCTGAAGTTTCACTCTAGCTTGGTGTGGCTTTATCCATAGTTAACAACATGTGTTTTGATAGTTCAGAATTCTACCTGACATGAACACTTTCACTGGGGGTGAGCCATCCCACACTCCTACATCATGCCTGTGGCCATCAATGCTGCCACAGTGCTACAACTTTGGAGAACATACAGCTCTCCAAACTTGTAAAACTGTAAGGCAGAATCCAGCCCATGCTCTGGGTCAACTAATGTTACAGTAGAATCAAGGCTGAAGACTGCTTTGAGCCTCACAGGAGATGCTGGTGAGAATAGAAGTCTGAATGAGACTTTGTGCCTGGCCCTGGGCCTGTTGCAGACTCTTCTCTCATACCTATGACTTGGATGGGGGCTAGGGGAGAGAGAGGTTACTATTTACTCAGTGTTCTTGTTTGCTTAAACAAAACTTTTAATATTTTAAAAAACTTGATCATTTATAAGAGATTTCACTTTGGGTATATGTGTCTGGGGCTGTAGTGCAAGCATATGAATGTACAAGTAAATCCATTCACGTCTGTGCACGAGGTTGCCAGAGGTGTAGGATGACTTCGTCTCTGGATCTCCCTGTATATTTTAAAAAGCGGGTCTCTAACTGGATCAGAAATTCGCCAGTTTTGCTAGGCTGGTTTAGGCTGTCTTTCTCTGTGCCTCACTATCAGCTCTAGGCACATAGCAATGCCAGGCTTACTTGGTGTTAGAGCTTATAACTCAGATCCTTATTTTCGAAGACCAAATATCTCAACCCACTGAGTAATCTGACCACTCCCACTAGCTGCTTAGTGTTAAGTTTCCAAAACCTGACTCTAAGTCTGTGCTTGCTATCCTGTCCTTTCCCTGGTGCGGGAGGCTGGACTCTGTGCTGTACTTGCTGTATGAGAGTGAAGTGTGTATAATGACCACGGAGACTGATGACACACTAGCTTCAAGGGCGATTGCTGACTCAGGAGTAATGAGTCCCATGATACAGTTATTGGTCCATCTGATGGGGACATGGGCTACTAGATGGTTCTGAAGTAGTTTTAGAACCCTGTCCATGATCACTGGCTTGGTGCTTCCTGTGATGCCTGAGTTCGGGAAACAAGAGGTACAAAGAGGCTCTTGGCTCTCAAAGCTGCTGCTATGCTAGTTCCCAACCTATCGGACACTGACACAGACCTTCACTGCCTCAGAAAGCCAGTGTATGTGCCTTCAACCCACGCTAAAGCTAGAAAGAACTGAACTTTTAAACTCAACAGTACATAGATCTCTGTGTGACACTGGAGCAAGCCTAGAATCGTTGTCTATGAACTCTTGCCTGAGGCCAGGGATTGCACTTTCTGCTCTACACTTACATTCAAGGCTGTGGATTTGGAGCTGGGCTCCATGACACAACTGTATAGCATCTTTCACAGCTTGCCTCCAAGTGCACACAGCCCTGTGTCCTATCTGCCACCAGAGTTAGTAGACAGATTATTGGGACATTGGCCTTTAGCCTATGCAGTTTCAGAGGTTGGTTCTGTGGATTTTGGCCTGGTGATTCTGGGACATTTCCCAGTACAATGTTTTTCTATAAGCTGGCTAGCCTTAAACTCTCAAGACGTAGAATCCATCTCTTTCTATTGCTTGGAACTCAGAGGTAAAATATGGAGATCTCTTCTTCTTACCTCTTTCAGCATGCCTTTCCAGTTTTCTATAAGAAAAGTTGTTATTAAAACCTTCACTTATGTCTATTCGTCTTATAATGATAGTAGTAAGAGTAACAGTTTCAACTATGAGAAGGTGACCTCTTATAAACATTACTTAGCTAACTTGCTCTGGCTTTTTATGCTTTTTCAGTTCTCTCAACTAAAGTCTTTCTTACATTTTTTAACATGAATCAAATCATTATTATTTTTGTCTTTAAGTGTCTTGCTAATTCTTTGACTATCTGTTCATTGTCTTTCTTGTTCCTTGACTCTTTACATCTATTGTATTGCTAGACCCTCAACCTAGAACTGACCTTAATCCATGCATGTAATTAAAATAGTGTAAAAGCAAAAAGGAGAAGGGGGGATGGGGTAGGGGGTTCTAGGGAGGGGAAATGGGGAAAGGGGATGACAACTGAAATGTAAATAAATAAAATATCAAAAAAGAGTTTGAGAATATACATTAGATGTTAGCTTTTTTCAAAATGTAAAATTATTTAAACTCTAATTTTCTCATGTACAATTTAATGTTTTATTACAGTACTTCATCAAATATTTTGTTAAAGTAATATGAAGGTTAAACTGTTGGAGGTAGGGAGTTGACTCGGTTGATAAAGTGCCTGACAATCAAGCAAGAGGAGCCAAGTTTGAGTGTGCAGAACACATGTAAAGTCAGAAAGGTTGCATTTGTACCTCCATGCCATGATGGAAAGAGAGGCAGGTGGAGACAGACATATTTATGAGGTTCATTAGCCACCCAGCTCTCAGTGCTTTGAAAAAATCTAATACACCAACCTAGACTACTGGCTCAGCCAACTGATGAGAAGCTGGTTCAGCGAAAGGAACATATGTTAAAATAAAAGATAGAGATCAGTAGAAGTATACACCTGATGTTATATACCTCTGACCTCCATTGCTACTGTACATACTGGCATACAATATACACATATCATAGACATACATAACACTAAAGACATACATATAGTTATATATTACAGATCTGCATCAGGTGCTACCAAGGAGGAAGTGGAAAAATCGGGGGTGTGGAATATACCTGGGAATGAGGTAAGGAGGACAGAGGGCGAGGAATGAATAAATAATAAGAATTGTTGAAAAATTCACACACAATTAGTGAGGGGGGTGAATATAAATAGAATTATGCCACTTAGGGTGACAAGGCTACTGTAGAGCCAAATACCCTGTCAGGTGTTAAAAGTCTTTCTGAAAGCTATTGGATGGGGTGCTTGACAGAACTCCCCCCAAAATATAGGCTATTGCCATTATACTTGGTTGACTCCCAGAACTTGAAAATAAGATACTAATGCTTTAAGTATCACTTCAGACAATGGAACTCAATGAAGCAAACTGGAACTGATCTGAATGACTCCTTTGAGGACTGGCTTGGCTACTGTCAGGAGATGCAAGCTGCCAAGAGAGAAAAGCAATCAGTCCCAAACTTGCTGTAAGCCTATGGAACACAACAGTGGCCAGCACTGCTTGACATTCCCAATATAGTAATAGCTGTGCTTATATGTTGGAGGTAAACAACATTTATTTAAATGGACATAATTCAAGCTCTAGAGGAAGGACATTGTGTACGGTGTTGCAAACCTAGCCAAGTACATCTAGCTGGTGTGGTTATTGACCCTAGAAGAGAACTTCCTACTGTCAGTTTCTTAAACCAACATAATTTCTAACAATATTCTAAAAACTTGTCCTTATATCCAAATATGAGTGTAGTTCTGACTCCTCATCAAAGAAGCTTCTGCTTTTCCTTAAAGATATAGATCATTATAGAAATATACTACTCATTCCAGTTAACAGTGCATGGAATTCCTAGATGGTGTTGATACATCAGCAATTCTACCCCTACACATGAGGCTTTGAATTCCTACACATGGCTTTTGAAAACCAAAAGATCATGATGTCTGCTATGACATGTCTTCAATCCATGAAGGGGAGAACACCCAGGAAATCTCAGTAATTTAGTCACCCGAAGAAAACCTATAGGCAGACAACTCTAGTTGATAAAAAAAAAAATCTCACAAGTCCTCACCTGTAGATGAAGAGCTACAGGTAATTAATGACTTTTGAGAGGAGAAATCTTCTTCAAGAATGAGCCTTCTCCAGAATGAGCCTCCTGATGATAGTTAATCCAAGAAGTTATCTATAAACACAGACACATTAACAAATTAAATGAACTCAGTAAGCATATGAGGCACAGACATATTAAGAGGTATAATATATGTATAATAAAACTATACACACAAAACATAAAGGTTAAAAATTGTTTTAAGTTGAAATTGTTTTAAAACTTTTTTAATCTCTTCAAGATAGCCTGTATTAACACTTTGTGGAAAAAATAGTCCTTAAAATTTACACTTGTATATTTTAAAAGTATTTACCAGAGTCTTTGGTGAATCATTGTCTGTCTATGACTAAGCTTTGTGTATCTACATTCTACATAATATTTAACAGATATAAGTATAAAAGGCAGTAATTGTGCTACAACAACACAAACTAAATTTTGGCTTTTAGAACTTCAACAACATGGAAAAATCCGTAACTGTGAAGACACCTGTGCATTCAGATATCCTGGGGATTCAGGTGTCCCGTGCATTCAGATGTGTAGAGTTGGAAGACAAGAGGACTGAGCAACATCCATGTTCTATGTTGCATTGTATGATTAAGACATAAACTGCTACTCTGTCTCCTCACATCTTCAGAGGTGCTTCTTTCATTAGAAGTGATAAAGTAGTTTAGAATAAATTACTTCTTTTATCCTGTTAATGAAAACACTCTGCAGTGAGCCATCAACACATACACATATTAGCAAATTAAATGGATTCATCTTCAGATGACTTAGGAGCCTCCTTTGTATTTATTTATGAGCTCTGCTTATGAGACCAAGCCTCCACTTTAATTTTTATTTAAAGCTACAGCTGTGAGTGCACAGCTTCCTGCCAATCAGCCTCACCCAGCTTACTTCTCACTTTATGGATTTCTGAACAAGGACTGTTCCCACATTTATCTGAACAACTTCAGTGGGTTCATTTTCCTAATTTTCTAATTGGTGTTGGCTTTAGAGCAGATGTTCAAGTTCATATCATCTGACTCTTCTCGGTGCTGCTGACCTTTCACATAGCTTCTCTCTGGAGTGACCACCCACTGTAATAATCACGCTGAATCTCACCAGCATTTCCATCTCTGACAATGCAGTCTACTTGGCCTGTGTGAGGAGGACTTCCTGTCTTGTTTTCTTTCCCATGTCCTCACACCCTCTAAATCGGTTCTCTAACTTGCCTCAGAGTGCCAATTCCTTAGCTGCTCTCTCTTTCTTTAATTAACTCCCTCATTTCTTTTAAGTACAGTTTTGGACTCCTATGCTTCTTTTCACAGGAAACATTCATTGTCTTTCTCGATGCTCTGACATGTATCCATTTGATCTTACAGTAGGATTCATGAGACTAATGGGGGAACCATGAAGAATTCCCTTGTCTGCCAGCCTTCTAAATCTTAGTGTGCAGCTTTTCATTGGGTTTCTAAGCATATATTTACCCATTCATGTAGCTTTACCAAAATCATAGGTTGGCTAGATTGTAAGCAACATAAATTTTTTCTTTTAGTTCTGGAATCTCAGAAGCCAAGATTAAAATGGCTGCTGATTCAGTGATAAGACTTTACTTTCTAATTCATACATAGTATTTTCATTCTACATCCTTACAGGATGAAAGGGTAGAAGATTACTTCTAGCAAATATTTTACAAGAATTTTAATATCTTTTATGAATATTCTACCCTGATGGGCCAAACTTACACAAACAACTACTGCTGCCATGATATAAAGTATTATACATTTTAAACCAAAATAATTGGGGATAAGACACAAATATTCAGACATTTGAGTAGCCCAAATATTCATTGAATAATCTTAGCCTATGTTTAAGCTACCATATTCTTATTTTCATAATTTTTACCATTTACCAAACCTTGGTGAGAATATACTGCTTATGTGTATCAATGAAGAAAATTAAATTAAAAAAGAGGCTAATAAAAATGTAGTCATTTACACAAATGAATACTACTATTTTAAAAAAAATAAATAAACACTAAAATTAACAGGTAAATTTATAGAGCTAGAAAAATAATTCTGAATGACCTAATGCTTACTCCCAAAGACAAATAATGTCTTTGTTTATCTGTGGGTGTTGGCTTTTAAGCTTTCAATAGGCATGGCACAACCCATATAACCACATAATTTAGGGAGAGAATAGGGGTCTAGGGTGGAAAGAAGGTTTTCCTGATGAAGTGGAAATATAAAATATATTTGATGATATTTAGGGAAATATTATGTCTCCCACTTATTGTCTAGGCATAAATCTTTAACTGTTGTGATCTTGTGCTTATGAATTATGGCTTCTGATTTTGTGCTTGTATGAGTTTTCTGAGTCTGTGTCTGCATCAGCATGTGATTCTTGAAATTATTTCATTTCTCTTTATGTGTATATGTTTGTGTGTGTATATTTGTGTGTGTACATTTGCATGTGCATATGTGTTTTATTATATTCTAATTTGTTTGCATGTTTTTATTTGACTGTATTCTAAAGAGAAAGAAGGCATGGGGTGCATAGTTAGAGAGGTAGGGATAGCTGGAAGAGAATGAAGGGAAATCATCATCAGAGTATATTCTATGGAAAGAATCTATTTTAAACTAAAATTTTTAAAGAAGAGAAAAAAATTTTGGAAAGCCCTATGATGATCAGTTTATTTATCTTACTATTTGTTAAACAGAAGTTTAGAGTTACTCAAGGCACCTGTAGAAATAGTGGGTGTGATATAAAAAACTTTCTGAAGACAATCAAAGGGAACAGTCTGAGATCAAATGCAGTCCAAAGCCTGTAATCTCCAGCTTCTTCATAGCAGCCAGTCAGCCAATGGAGATACGTCAGTTTCATGACAAGAGACTAAAAAATTGAATGTCTTTAATTTAGATTCCCAATGCTTGGCGATAAAAGAAAGGTTGAACAGTAACCATCTCCCTCAAACACAGAGACGTACCACTATTGCCCCATTTGCAAGGGAAATATGAAAAAAATTCTTAACAATAACTCTGTCCTACAATCCTATGTGGTCCCTGTAACACTGAATAACTGTTGACCCTAGAGGTCAGATCATCCCTAAGTAGGACATGCTCAGACCAGAACCAGATTACAGCATACTCGCTTCACTTTTTTGGTTTAGCTTTTTTGATTATAATTAAAGTGAAGTCACACAGTTGTATTAGCACTTTCTTTTTGATGGAAAGATATAGATGTCAAATTCTGGTAATTCCTGGGAGCCAAAGGTTGGTGTCTTTGGTGATTTCTTTCCACAGACATCTGCTTCCCGCCCATTCTTTTGTCAGGCCATCTGGATGCACTTCATCAATCACAGTCCCAGGAGGTGACATGAGTAGAAGATTCGGCCTGGAAAATTTATTTTAATATTAAACATTCTGTAAATTTTAACAGTTGTAGTTCTCTGACCACTCAAAATTGAAGTTTTTAGTTGTTGTTTGTTTTTTAAGGTTTTTTTTTCTTTATGTTAGCAAAACTTTTAAATAGATTGAGAGATAAAAGTATGGGGTCTGGCAAACAAAATTAAAGTAGTGATGAGGACTTTCAGAGAAAAAGAAATTGATTCTAGAGAGAATTTAGAGAGACAATACACATTCAAGCACACACCCACACCCACACCCACACACAAATACAGTTGAAGATACAAAAAGGAAAGGATTATTTGGTGTGGGATTGAGTGTTTAGGAGATTTTCAGAGTGAAGATGAAGAAGATAGGGTTGCTCTTGTTGATTCAATGTCTCCATGGAAACCAGGAAGAGAAATGATATTAAGTGAGGACCACCCAAATGAGAAGAAAATGATAGCGTGAGCCTTGCAGTCTCTAAAGTGCAAGAACTTTAGAGACTAATTTATTCTAGTACTATTTATTCTGGATTAGATTAGTGTCTGTATTAGATTAGCCTTTGACATTTTTTCAGATTCCTATGCTAAACAATAGCATAGAGATGGAATGAAGGACTATTCTATGATTATGCAATGAAAACAGATTATGGTTGTTGTCCTAAAAACTGTGTTATAACCTTAACACTCTCTCTCTCTCTCTCTCTCTCTCTCTCTCTCTCTCTCTCTGTGTGTGTGTGTGTGTGTATAGTACATGCATGTGATTGTATGCATTTGAGTACACAAGCAAAGAGCAGGATGATAGTGGGCACCTTGCTCAATCTCTCATCACTTTTATGGAAACCGTTTCTCACCGGACCTAAAGCTCATCATTTTCCTTGGCTGGATGGCCCTATTGCTCACAAGACACTTCTGTCTCCACCCTATAATGCTGAAGTTACAAGAATTCACATTAAAAAATGACTTTTTATTTGAGTTCTTGGAATTCAACTTAAGGTCCTTGGGCTTGCACAGCACTTACCCATCTTTTTATCCTGCTTATCCATCTCCAAACATATGATATAGCCTTTGAGTTAAGAAGTTCCAATTGTGCTCCTACAAGACATAACAGGAAAACCAATAATGCTGCTTATTGTAGTATGTTCATACTATGAAGTATTCGATTCTTTACATCAGCAACAACTTAACTAATAACAGTACTGGAAGCATGTGTAATCTTTATGCATTTCTGCTTTCTGAAGCTTCCAACAATTCCATCTTTCAGCACTTCCTGGCAAAATGCATAAATTAGTATAAGAAGCACACAGACATGCCTAAGTATACTTCACCCCTTTGAGTCTCTGGTCAGACACAGAAGGGAGATCATGGCCACATGACTGTCTGCATTGTATCTCTTATTTGGGATCATGTCTGCCTTTATCTCTTATTTTTTACTCTAAAGGTTTTTTACAATGTAATTATTTCCAACAATGGCCTACTCATAATTGTAGATTACTGTTTTTTGACATAAGACTTTCACCAGAATTCTCGTATTAAACAAAATTTGCAAAAAGAACAACAGACCCGATTAATACTTGTTCCTGGAAGCTCTCTCCAATGGCTCTGCCAATGACTGCAGGATGCTGGGAAACATACAAATATACCAGTGTCTCCCAGGGTATTAGCTCAACTTTCCAGTTACAGAGAGGTTAAGTGCCTTACCAAAACACTCAATGCTGAATTCCACCCCACTGTCCTATCATCCCTTCTGCTACCACTGTCTTCTGTAAGACTACTGTGCACTCCTAGAAATATAGTTAGGGGAGAGCAATGATATATGTTCTTTTAACCTTAGGCCCATGTTCAAAGATAGCTCTTTACATTTTACATAGAACAATATCCAACTTTCTATATGTAGACAATTTTAAAGTGTTTTGCTTTTTACTATGTATAATTTTGTGCATGTTAACTAAAAAAGAAAAAAAATGCATGAGTATATAGACTTGTCCCAATATTCATCACATTTATATGCCTCGCTTCATTTTTGTTTGTCTTTTAAATACTTGTGGCAGTAAAAATGAACAACCTGGCAAAAGAAACAGACACTTTATTTTGCCCTTTCAGAGACATTAGTATCCACTTAAGGTCTGTTCTTTGTCTGAAAGCTTCTGAAGGTTGATCTAGTTATTGAGATTTGGTGCACTCGTTTGAACTTTTGTCTCTGATGTTATTTCTGTGAGTTGGAAAGAACATCATGTATTAACAACACGGAACAACTAAAAAGAGTAAATATCTTGAAGTACACCACATGATCTTTAATAAGTAACGTGGTTGACAAGAATGTGGTGAAATAAACTTTCTTTCCAGGTACAACCATGAAGTCTTATTTGGAATGACTTTCAAGATGTTCATACTTCATCAATATCAGAAATGTCCTTTGAGCACAAACTCCATTTGTGGATTTTTTTTTGCTCCATATCCTAAAAGTTTTAAAGTGAAAATTAACATAATATTATGACCTTAATTTGTGGTTATACTTTGAAGCTAAAGTGCTCCCTGAAGTTTGTTTGTTAAAGACTTCTCAATCAATGTGGGTAGTTTGAAAATACTGAAGACAATGTCTCTGACTTGATTCATGTTGCAATTGCTTATTGATGGGTATCCTTTATTGTGTGTCTGTCTCTGCTTCATGGTCACTACCAGATGTTAATTTTGCTCTGCCATGCCCTTGTCCCATGATATTATTACCTGGAAAGAAACAACCTATCCAAGCATGGAGTGAAACTTATCAAAATATGACATCGTTCTAACTTGTGTGTCACAGGTATTTGTCTCAACAATAGAAAGGCTACTTTAACAGCATTAGAACAGCAAATGTTTACAAACATTAATGAGTGGAGGAAGACTAAAGGGACATGAAATAGTTCCTTAACATACTATAAGTGTTTCTTATTGAACCAAAATAACTTAGTATGCGTTAATCAATAGACACTGGGAAGTAGATTACAAGTCACTTTGTCATATTTTTTTAAATTTTTTTCTGTTTGTAATTTTCCCATTAATTAAATAATTTTATGAGATTATTTTCTGAAGTGATTCTATTTTCATGAGGTGAAATTCTATATCATATATGTTTAACCTATTCTAAGGGCATTTGCTTTTAATCTACCTACCATCTATCTATGCTGTTTCTGAAAAGGCATTTGAGGAATCATATACATGCTGCAGCAGCTCTTAGGATTTCTGTATTATGGCACAGCTGAAATTAATTTTCTCTTCCTAAAGGTGTTGCTTAAAGGATCCTTACACATTTGATTCAGAATCAACGGATGGAATCTTTTCAAGATTCTTGAGTATGTAGTAAATATAAACATAAATATAAATATAAATATAAATATAAATCCCTAGTGATAAATTTATAAAATATTTGTAAAACTGAAAGAGTATACCCTTGAATTAGTGCATCAGAGTAACGCCTGTTCCATGCTTAATTTCTCACTTGGAAACTATAATTTTACATAATATCTGTTAATATACATATCTTAAGTCCTTTTTAATTATTTTACTTGACTCTCCTACATTTGAATATTTATGCTACTACCAAAACACAGATGCTGAATTAATTTGCATATATCTTAGAAGACTAAAACAAGTCTTGTAAGTATAATAGTTGATGATTTTATTTTTATTTTATTTTTGAGATTATAATATAATATAATATAATATAATATAATTGCAACATTTTGCCCTTCCCTTTCCTGCCTCCAAGCCCTTTCATATAACTTTCTCCAACCCCACTAAAATCCATGCCTTTTTTTATCAATTCTTGTTGCATATATATATATATATTCCCAAATATATCCTGTTGAATTAATATAATGTGGCTTGTATATATGTTTTTTACAGCTGCCTTTCTGCAGGTGTAACCAGCTGTGTTCCTCCCTGGGGTGGACCACCTGTCCCACTACAAACTTTCCTCAGTTGCCTACAGTATTTCGTGGTGATTTGAGTCCCTGTGGCTTTTTCCCCTTCTACTTTGGCATGACCATTGGTGTTATCCTTGTCATATCTAGACAGTCACGCTTGTGAAACTTTATGATGTAGCTTCTGAGATTATGGGAAGACACAATCTCACAGGAAATTTCCTTATTCTCTGGCTCTTATAGTCTTTATCTCCTATTTAAAAAAGTTTCATGTGTCTTATTGCAGGATTGTTTCATAGATATATCTACTGGGACTGGGCTCCATAATTTTGAATTTTGAATATCTGTAGTCTTCAGTAGTGGTTTCTGTCTGTTGCAAAGAGAAGTTTCTTTGATGAGAAGTGAAAACTAAATTTATGTGTATTTATAAGGAAAATTGTTTATAGATTGTTGTTAGAAACTATATTGCTTTAGTAAATTAGTGGTTGTAGATTATCCACCAGTAAACATGACTGGAGAGTTAGGTTTCTGAGTAGCAAGCGTAGAATGGTTCTTACATCTAATTAGAGAGCTTTTCATTACTGTCAAGTTAGGCGTGCCACTATTTCCCCTTTAAAATTACCGTAACTTGCTAATAATGTGTATTTTATTTTTAGAATGATAAACAAAATTATTTATGTTTCTTATTCTGATGTTTTCATAGCAACTCATAACAGAAAGTCCTCTGCTCTTTAATGTCATTCATGCAAGTTTTGTATACATGACTGATCATCTTCTAGAAATTTCTGGTGTATGGGAAATGAGGGCTCTGTCCATATACTTTGAAGCATGTTTTTTTTTTCAGACCTACTCCAGTTCACCTATAGAGTCAGATTGCAAAAATTAGATTTGTTAATCAAGTTTTAGGGATTTTTGTTTGTTTTGTCAGAATAAGCATTTGTCCACAGCAAATGGTCATTGAGTCATCAGTGAACAATTTCTGTTTTTTTTTTTTTCAAAAATAATTGTCAATTTTCCATAAATTGGAGGTTTCATACATTTAAAGTCATGATCATTCTTTGGGTAAAAGTCAGAGAAGTAAAAACTAAAGGTACCCATTTGTTGAAAACAGCTGGATGTATATATATATATATATATATATATATATATATATATATATATAGTAGTACTGAAAGACTCTCTACAGGATAGCTGCATTCTTTTATATAATAGGATTTTATTTAGTTATATTTATTAGCAAGAATTAGATTCTTAGCAGTCAAGACTAGATTTAAATGCCCTCATGTAAAGATTCCTTAAAATAAATTTGATAAGAATAATACCATATATCTACATGGAAACTTTTCAATAGAATGATTTTTCTTTTAGTATCCCTAATCTCAATTGCCTAGTTCATTTTCGTAAGAGGCAAATTGTGGGCTTGTTAAGAACATGGAAGAATGTACACACATTTCACCTGTAGCAACATTCTTCAAAAGGATTTAACAAGTTAGTATATGAAGAAAATTTAGTGAGATGAAGAAAAAAAAACTAAAACTTGGTCCTATCTTATATTTTATTATCAATATAATTAGGTCATTCAAAACAAACAGATACCCTTCTTGAATTCTTTGAGATGAAATGTACATCAGAGTTCATCCTTGAAAGAGGCAACTCTCCATGCAAAGCAAGGAGGTTTATACCAGTGATGGGGAGGTATACTGCTCTAGAATATCACTGGGAAAGCCTGTCTGTGTGAAGCCAGAAAAAGATACCCAGCTGTGTTAACATAAACTTAGCTCTGTAGAGGATTATTGGTGTGACAAATAGTGGGCTGGAATACTTGCTAGCAGGGTGACTTTAGTTCAACTGGCTGAACACCTGCTCTTGACTCTCAGACAAATGACAGGATCATAGAAGCCTTGAACAGAAAACAAGTCAGTTTTAGCAAACCCTAAGTAAGTGAGTCACGGGTAAGACTTTTACTCTAAGTGGATAAGTGACCTTGCCAGCAAGATTACTCTGGCAGCTGCTGCCTTTGGCCTTGGAATCAAATATTCTCCTACCACATTGTCCTAAAACTAATTAGTGTAATCTTTTTCTCATGCGCACTGGTATTGTCTTTAAGACATTGTGGGCATATTCTTCTTCTCTCCTCTGACAACTTTTCTGTTGTTTTGTTGGAATGCAGAGTTTTCACTTTTCTAGTCTTCAGAGTTTCCAGTTTTCTTTTAAACAATAGAAATTGTTTAAATGAATTTAAATTGTTTAAATGGGTGAAATGCACCATACTGTTAACCCTTCAACCTAGAGAATATGAAGAATGTAAAGCAACCCATCTGCTTTGCTAGATGAAAGATGGCAGCATATATCACACACAAGTCATTCTCTATTTCTACTGTGTACTATTCAATGCTACCTCCCAACAATTATTTTAGAACAATGTCATGGCTGTTTGATTACTTTGACTAATTCAGATATAGCTTACTGAATGTCTCATATACAAAAGATACTTCCCTGGATGAATTGTTCAGTTGGTATTTCTGATAATGTTGTCAGATATACAAATATCAGGTTTTTTTTTTTCAGTAAGACATAATGTGTATATGTGTAAAGTGAATGAATGAGAGAGAGGGGGGGAAGAAGAAGAAGAAGAAGAAGAAGAAGGAGGAGGAGGAGGAGGAGGAGGAGGAGGAGGAGGAGGAGGAGGAGGAGGAGAGAAAAAGAGACAGAGAGCAATTGAGAAGTGATGAAACAATTAAAAGGCAAGGCCTAGCTGGAGAAGTAAGAATATGGGGGAATGCTATATTTTGTTCTCAGCTTCCCTCTCCTACTTTGCTTTGTCAAACGCAGAATAGTTTGCTCTGCATGTTTCTCCTACAATGTTCTGCCTCTCCATAGACCCAAAACAATTGAGTCAAGTGAACTTAAATTGATATCGCTCAAACCAGGAGTCAAATATAATGAATACAATGCTCCTGTCTGACATGTTTTATTAGACATTTTGACGCAGAGGCAGACTGATTGACATCACCCGCTAGTATCTCATGCCTTAGTCTGTTTAGACATCTACAGCACAATATGCTTCCTTAAGGTAAAATAAGAAAATAATATTTCTTACAATTTTCTAGGATAAGAGGTCTAAGAGTAATGTCATATCAGAGCCAATGTCTATTAAAGATCTACTTTACATCTTGAGCTGGTATCTGTGCCCTAATTTGCTGTAAGGAGATAGCTCTGGTCCCTTCAGTTCTGACAAGGACAGGTGGCAATATGAAGATCCAGACTCTTCTGTATCTTGAAAGTCATAAAGTCTGTTTACTTAAAAATCATGGTAAGGATTTCCCTGAACCACATCTGGCTTGAACCTGGCAGGACTTGCATGCTGCCACAGTCTCTGTGAGCTCATATGTGCTTCAGGCCCATTGTATCTAGAAGGAACAAGGAACAAGGAAGCTTTTGAAATTTTGAACTTTGAAAATCTTCAAAGCATGAAAGAGATGTCTTTCTGCTAAAAAGCAGTAAATGAGTTAAAGATCTACACTCAGATTTAAAAACAAAATTTAAGAAGTGCAGTGCATACATTATATGGTTAGTAATCCCGGGGGATTATTCACATGTGAAATA
The DNA here is from genome assembly GCA_030674055.1 of Rhabdomys pumilio. Classification (NCBI taxonomy): domain Eukaryota; kingdom Metazoa; phylum Chordata; class Mammalia; order Rodentia; family Muridae; genus Rhabdomys; species Rhabdomys pumilio. The sequence goes on from JANHMN010000016.1 coordinate 3,553,836, forward strand.
ATAAAAATTTAATAGAAATTTTAAATCTCTTCATTCTTCTCTATTTCAACTGCGGATGCTGCCAATGTTTATTTGGAAAAGCAGGGGTGCAGACAATTCCCTTCTGAGAGGAAAATTCTATGCATTTTCTCTATGAAAATTGCTATAGAATACAATATTAGAAATACAGGTTATGTAAGAGCAGTAGGGTGAAGTTGCCCCTCTGTCTCGTTTTATAAATAAAGCTTTATTAAACCCCAGCCAAAACCACCTCTTTATATGGTTTTAGCTCTTTCTCCTTGTGATGACAAAGTTTAAGAAATACTAGAGGATCTGGGGACATCTGAAGCCTGTTATATTTCATAGTTAGTTTATTGACAGAAAACTAAAGTGACAAATTCTGACCTAGAGCTGCTTTCATAATCACTTGATAACTATCTTGATTTTCAAACTAAAATACCAGTTCTAGAGAAGAGGTAGAAATTGTTACCTCACTCTGTCTTCCATTGTTTCTCTGTTGTCATTTCTGTCTTAAGTCCTTAGTCCTGTGAAACTTAAAACCAGACACACTGAATCTAATAGAAGAGAAAGTGGGAAAGAGCCTTGAACTCATTGGCATGGGGGAACATTTCCTAAACAGAACGCAATGGCTCAGGCTCCAAGATCAAGAATTGGTAAGTGAGACCTCATGAAAATAAAAAGCTTCTGTAAGACAAAAGACACAGTCAATAGGACAAATCAGCAACCTACAGATTGGAAAAAAATCTTCACTAACCTCATGTCTGATAGTGGGCTAATATCCAAAATGTGTAAAGAACTCAAGAAGCTAACCTCCAAAAATCATAGAGTTAAACAGAGATTCACAACAAAGGAATCTCAAATGGACAGGAAGCGCTTAAAAATGTGTTCAAAGTCCTTAGTTATCAGGAAAATGAAAATTAAAACAACCCTGAAAGTTAACGTTACACCATTCAGAATGGATACGATCAAAACCCTCAGGTGACAACACATGTCCACAAAAATGTGGGGAAAGAGGAACACTCCTCATTCCCAGTGGTATTGCAAACTGTTGCAGCCACTTTGGAAATCAATCTGGAAGTTTCCCAGAAAATTGGAAATAGGTCTACCTTGAGATCCAGTCATACCACTCTTGGAACATATACCCAAAGATGGTCCACCATACCATAGGGACACATGCTCCACTATGTTCATAACAGCCTTATTTGTAATAGTCAAAAGCTGGAAGTGATTCATTTACACAATGGAATACAGTTCGGCTATTAAAACTGAGGAAATCATGAATTTTGCAGGCAAATGAATAGAACTAGAAAATGGCATCCTAAATGAGATAATTCAGACCCCAAAGGACATGCATAGTATGTACTCACTAATACATGGATATTAGCCAAAAAAAGTACAGAATACCTAGATACAATTTACAGAACTCAAGAATGTCAACAGGCAGATGGGCTCAAGTGAGGATGCTTCAATCCCATTTTGGAGGGGAGAGAAAATAATCATGGGAGACAAGAGGATGGGATCTGGGTGGGACAGGGGAGGAGGAGAAAGAAAGGGAACATGATCAGGCATGGGGTTGTGAGAGGGGGGACTCTTCATAAAGTATCAGAAACTTAGGAGGTGAGAGACTCTCAAGACTCAAAGGTAGGGACCTTAGATGAGACGAGATGAGACGTCGAACAGTGAGGAGAGGGAACTTGTAGCGTCCAACTCCAGTAGTAAGACAGGACCATCAAGTGGAGGGATGGGGTTGCTATCCTACAGTCAAAAACTATGACCTAGAATTGTTCCTGTCTAAAATAACTGCAGGGACAAAAATGGAGAAGAGACTAAGGAAAATAGGTCCAGTGACTAGTTCAAGTTGGGATCCATCTCAAAGGGATGTTCCAATCCCTGACACTATTACTGATGTAATGGTGTGCTTACAGACAGAAACCTAGCATGGTGGTCCTCTGAGAGAGCCACCAATCAGCTGACTGAGACAGATCCAGATGCTTATATCCAACCATTGGACTAAAGTCAGGGACCCCTGTGGTTGAATAAGGCGAAAGCTGGAAGAAGCTAAGAAGGAGTGTGATCCCATAGGAAGACCAGCCGTCTCAACTAATTGGGACCCCTAAGATCTCTCTGACACTGGGCTACTAACCAGGCAACACAGAGGAGCTGATCAGATGCATATATAACAGAGGACTGCTGGGTTTGGCCTCAACAGGAGAAGAAGTACCTAACCCTTGACAGACTTGAGACCCCAGGGAGTGGGGAGGCCTGGTGGTTGGGGTCAGGGGGTGCATTCTCTTGGAGACACGGGGAAGGGAAATGGGATGAGGAACTATGGGAGGAGGACCAGAAGGGAGGCAATAGCTGGACTGTAAAAATATATATATAATTTTGAAAGTTTGATTGGAATATTAAAAAAGGAGAAAAAACTCTTAAGGAACTTCTTAATAACATCAAAATTAAGAAGAAAAAAAGGAGCATAAAATTCAGAGTATTTTTCTAACTTATCCATCATAGACATCACAGAAAAAAATAGTCATATGTTAATAAAAGAAAAGAGAATATCATTATTTTGGCCTACATGCTGAGCTGTAGACAGGAGGTAATCCTCCTGTTTCATGGAGCTAAGTAAAACAGAAAATCTCTTAGCTCAACAAATCTCTTTAGCTGCCCCCCCTCCTTTGGAAAGAGAATCTTCATATTCCCACTATTAATACATACCACCATTTTTCACTTTTTATTGACTGATTTAAAACAATCAGTAGCACTAAGGCTACGATTTTTAAAATATACAGTTTTTTTTACATACTTTGTAATTTTCCAAACAATTTCTCAGTTTCTCTGTGAATAACATGATAAAGGAAATCTTTTCCTTGGTTATTCATATGTGGGAAAATAACATCACCACAAAATACAATTTATTTTTTAAAATTTTTCCTGATAGTTTTTATGTTATCACAGCAATAATTCACTTCATCTATAACCCTAAACTATATAATGAATGTAAATAATATTTCCCAAAATAAATTGGTAGCCATGTCAGTCACAAAAAAAAATCTATTGAGTCATTTTTAAGCTTGCAAGAAATGAAGAATTTCTTCCATTATGTATAAATAGAGTAATTCATATGATATTTGAATACTGTTACTCCCTTCACCCATCAGTCAGGAAATAAAATAGCCATGAAGAAATGGGTTGTCATAATGCCTTTCATCTTTACTGAGTCCTGATCCAACAGCTCTAGAAATTCTGTTTCAGTGTTTGCCCATCTGCATTCCTTGTAACTGTGTAATCTCTCACAAACACCTTGTTTTTCAGATTCCTCATCTAGAAAAAAAAAGTGATTTAATATGTACCTCTGTCATGGGACTGTTTGAGAATTAAGTGTATTACAGAGCTTCATTATATTCCACAGAGCTCCTTATGTAATTAAATTAAATAATTGTATAACTAAATAGCTTCACTGCTCTCTACAATGAGCTTTCATCAAATGTTAGCAAGCCCCATTTATTATCAAAGAAAAGATAATCACATGAGAACCAGCTGTATTTGTACTAAAAGCCTGCTTTGCACTTTTGCTCACATTAAAATTTCTGAACACACTTCCATGTGTGCATTTGTTTTTTCCACATTCTATACTCCAGGAAAAAAATCTTCAGAGATTGTTTTTTAATTTGAGTTCCTTCCAGATAAACATATTTCTGAACCCCAGGTTTTCTGTCTAAAAGTGTAGCATGTCACTGAAGTATAGCAAGGGCAGATGACAACATGTATGGATTAAAGGACATGAGAAAGTCCTTCATAAGCAACAGGTCATATTTGCAGAGTTGTATAAATATAGGCAGTGCCACTTGATGGGCTCACTCCCTCACATGTGGTCGGCTGACATACAAACTGTTCAAACTGTTGAGAAAGTACTTCAGCAATAAAATTTGTGCTTGCCTTGGAGGGAAGCATATTCTATCTTTTTGCCAACACATGACTTTGATTTGCAGGAAATGTTGCTGAGAAACATGACTTCGTAGACCCTGAGAGAATGATGCAGGCTGAAGCTGTGTAGACCCAGCTCCTTATTCACAGATGATGTCAGGGATCTTCAGAAAGGTTAAACTCTGTTCATAGAGTATGACAGCTTCTTGGTCAAATTTCTTCCTGGAAGACGACTGACCTCAGCTTATGTTATTTCCTCTTGATAGAACTCTAGCATTTGTCTCTCCACCCTTGAATACTTATTGTGTTGACTCATTGTGGCTCTCCAGACTTCCATGTGTGCATTTGTTTTTTCCACATTCTATACTGCAGGAAAAAAATCTTCAGAGATTGTTTTTTAATTTGAGTTTCTTCCAGATAAACATATTTCTGTTATGATCAAGTTGGTATGTATTAGTAACGGTAAAGCATGTTTCAAAAAACAAAAATCATTTATAGAAATAAATCATCTAATGCAATTTAAAATTATAATCATCATGGCTCTAGCCTGTGTTCTTTGTATATAGATGTTTTATATATCCACATACGATACATATGTATATTCACATACACATATACAAACGTTGCTAAGAGTTGACTCACTTTCACTGTAGTTATCTCTTCTTGAAATGTTTTTTCACTGTGATTTTAATAGAGAAAAATACAACAGTGCCTAAAAGGCTAAAATAGCACAATGGTTTGTTTGGCTAACTTTTTCCATTTTGGACAAGTTAGTTATACACTACATTGACATTTTAATATAGCCATTTTTATTCAACACAAAGATAAATTAATATTAAATTTTAAGACTGTTAAGTAATATGTAGGATAGATTATAGGTGTTCTATCATTTCCTTAATGATATAATGTCTTTGGACTCAGCCCTGGTTACTGTTTCTGTCACAGCCTTTTTGAAGGTCACATGTGAGGAATTAGGGTTAGGAGATACCAAACCTAAGGTCGTGGCTGCAGAATCAGCAAGCACTAGGCGTCTGTCCATACAGTGTTACACTACTAGGAATTTCAAAACCCGAGTCAATACTGACCATGTTAATCATATCAAATCAGAGTTTCACTTTTAGTCAGCCATTTAAAAGCCGTTTTACTTACTTATTGTCAATTAACATAGAAGTCATTAGATATCATTGGGAAAATTTCTAAGAAGCTGTGTTTCAGTGAATTTGGCTCTTCTCTCATTCTCCCAGTATCTTTTATGCTTTGTTATCTGATGTGTTCTTCTGTCCTCCATGACTTCCTCAGCCTCAATTTACATCTACTCTTGGCCTTCATTTTAACATTGCTAAAAAATAAAATGACAGTGTTCTTTATTTGTATTGGCTTAGAAACTAACAAACTTCGAAACTACAAACAGCAGAGATCCTGTAGTATCCTACATTCTTATTATTAGACAAATGATTTTCGTTCATCTTAAAAATAAAAAATGAAATAGTCAAAAAGACAAATACAATCATGATATGTGATTCATGCATCAATAAATTATCTATGGATTTGCACCCCCAGCCCTGCTTGAATATTGAGTGTCCTGATATTTGGAGATCTTAAATTGGCAGCCACAGTTGTGAATGTGTGTGTGCAATAGCCCTGTTATTTCCAGAAGTCACTATTTTGAGTTAATCATTCTCATTCTCTGTGTCTTACATTCTTTTGATTTCCTTTTCCAGAATGTTTCCTGGAATGAGGGGAATGTCCCTCTTAGGACTGGACTAAACATGCCAAGCCCACTTATTCTCTGCATTTTAACCACTTGTGGGTTTCTATGTTAATCTCCAACCACTGCAAAATGATGCATCTCTATAAGTGGCTGAGAGCTGCATCAGTGTAGATTTTTAAATATACAGTATTTAGAAAGTAATTTGGTACCATGTCTATTTAGCAAAATAATAATAGTGCATTCTTCCCTGGGGCTAATGGTTTTCTCCATGACGTATTCTTGGCCAGGTTTAAAGTGCCAGGATTGAGTTTCCTCCTGTAGAGTAGGCTTCTTTGAAATCAACAGCCTGACTACAAACAAATAAAAAAAAATGCTGAGAAAGAAATCAAGGAGATAATCTCATTCTCAAAACTTCCAACAAACAAATGAGCAGACAAAACGAAATAAACAAAAATGCAAACCAAGATGTTTAAAGTTGTCTGCAGAGCTGTGAAGACTCTAGAAGACAGAAATTCCGCAGTGATCATGGGCTGGCAGAAGATAGAGGCATATGCAAGGAGTTTCTTAGTAAGACTCCATTCACTCACAATTGACAAATAAGACCTCATGGGAATTAAACTCTGCACACATAAATAAAAACATTTATTCCAGTAAGGAGGAGGCATACAGAATGGTACAAAATCTTTATCATTAATGGAGAATTAGTACCTAGAATATACAAAGAATAGAAAAATCAACAAAACAAACTTATAAAAATGGATTTTGGATATGATCAAATAGTTTTTAAAAGAAGAAATACAGACTTAGAAATTTCTTTCACAATAAGAGTGATTGTTTAGAATGTGCAAACACCTAAGTTTAGTCCTCAGCTACAGGGAAGGAAGAGAGAAAGAAATTGAGAAAGAAAGAAAGAAAGAAAGAAAGAAAGAAAGAAAGAAAGAAAGAAAG
>JANHMN010000016.1:3560428-3573825 GCA_030674055.1 Rhabdomys pumilio
AGGAAGGAAGGAAGGAAGGAAGGAAGGAAGGAAGGAAGGAAGGAAGGAAGAGAAATGAAGGAAGGGAGGGAGGGTGTTACGGAAGGAAAAACAAGACAAAAATCACAAAAAGATTCCCCTCAAATTCAAAGGCACTTAAAATAAATATAAATGAGCAAAAGAAAAAAACCCCACATATAAAATTTCAACACCCTTAAACAACAGGAAAATATAAAATCAATTGCTCTGATATTTTATCTATATAGATTTTAAGTATGCTTTGAATTTTTTTTTAAGATTTATTTTATGTGAGTACACCATTGCTATCTTCAGACACACCAGAAGAGGGCATCAGATTCCATTACAGATGGGTGTGGGCCATCATGTGGTTGCTGGGAATTGAACTCAGGACCTCTGGAAGAGCAGTCAGTGTTCTTAACCACTGAGCCATCTCTCCAGCCCATGCTTTGAATGTTTTAATGTTCATATAAATAAATGTTTAATGTTCATATAAATAATGTCCATATTATATAAACCTTTTTTAGGTATTTGTGTTTTAGCTCTTGGGACTCTATAACTATGGTTATTAGTAGCATAATTAAGTAAAGATCATTAATTTCAAACTGAATTGTCGGTGAATTAATTTAATAGAATATTAATTCATTGGGGATGTTTATATGCTATAGAATACTGCACAAGTTATCTAGTGAAAAAATAAGCAAGAAATAAAGGAGTTGGGTCAACTGACATCTCAGTCAAGTGTTCAGACATGAAAGAAAACCATTGCCCTTGCCAGGACCATGCTCTGCTGAACTGATGGAATTCAGTACAGCTGGCACTGTGATCACTGGACTTTGACAATTTTCTTGCCATCACAATATTTCCAAGATTCATAAGAGTCAGGCTTAGCAGAAACTCATCCAGAGCAGGAGAATCTGGAGTAGAGGAGGTCCTAGATTGAGCTGTGCCATGAGCGTGTGTCTCAGCTGTCAATGGCTCATCAAAAGACACTTCTGATGCCTGGAGGAAGGACTCCAGCAAAGCCTCACAAGGTGTCCAAAGTTGGACATTCAGATATAACTACCCAGACAGGAAGCAATACCTCAGTGTAACTGTCCAGACAGGAAGCAATACCTCAGAGGTAACTACCCAGAGAGGAAATAATAGCCACCTCTGCTTTGCTGGTGTTGGCTCTGATTGCTTCCTATTTTCTGAACTTAACTTTTGCTCATATAAAATCGATGAAAGTATTTTTGCCACTTTTAAATAAACTACTATTTCTACCCCTTCATGTACTTAACAAAGCTTTGTGTTGCAACCGGCTCTGCTCTACCTGGCTTGAGACAAAAGACTTAACAAAAAATATTGCAGCTTGCTCCTCTCTGCCTGGCTTGGTCTCTCAAGGGCTGGGATTAAAGGCGTATGCCACCACTGCCTGGCCCAAACTGCTACTCCGGTCTTCGGGTCAGGATCTAGAGGGAAAGAGAGTGGGGATAAGGGGAAGGGACACTAGGAATGGAGGGAGACAAGACAGAGGTTCTGATCCAGTCTCAAGTCTAGTCCTGAATCTTTTATTGAAGGGAAATCTGGGGTATTTATACACTTTTGCCACACCCCTTGTAGGCACGTGGATATGACATAAGCCTTGGAGGCATGGCTAGCACATGCGCCTTACAGGCATGGGTAGCTGCTTTCTAGCCGCTTTCTGTTAAAAGTCGGCTCCCAACAGCTTTGGATATGTTTAATGTTACCAATCATTTTGCTGCCAGTGATTTTTCTTGCTGAACACTGTAAGGTGTCATGTCATCTTCTCATTCAGCTTTGGTTTGTTACCAATAACAGTTCTGGGTTTAACTATGCCTCCTAAATTATCCAGAAAATGAAAGTGTGTGTTGTGTGTGTGCACTACTTAGTTGTTGTTCTTAGGCTTAGCTATTGTATTCTTTTGTTTCTAATCACTCCTAAGTCTGAATCCACCATGGGCTAACAAACAACAGAAAAGTAGAATTTCTATTTAGATCTAGTTTCTCCTCTCTACAAAATTGGTATTATCAGAACAGCTAATATAACTTATAATTTAAAACTGCTCATAGTATAATTACAAATTATATAGCTTTTGATACATAGTACAAACATACATGAAAAATCATAGAGACAGAAAAAAAGACAGACAAAGAGAGAGAGAGAGACAGAGAGAGAGAGACAGAGAGAGAGAGACAGAGAGAGAGAGAATGAAAAAACTCAGAATGGCTGCTTTTGCTCCTCATCTTCTGATTACAAAGACCTATGTCCAAAGAAATTATAAGCAACAGTAGAAATAAACATATCTTTACATACAAAATCAAAACCAAACCAAATAAAAACAAAACCCCAAAATTTAATGTATATTTCTATACCAAGTAGGACATGTTATTATGTCTAAGAATATGGATCCTTTAAATGAATTTTGTTCTGATTTCTGGGAAACATAAAAGGTAAGGTCATTCTAGTTATAATGTAAACAGTGAGAACCTTTTACTATTATCTAGAAGTATTGAGAATTTCTGCAATTTGCAACCTGGTTTTTCTTTCAAATTCATCTCCAACTCCACCTATATGCACCATTACTTTTCTCTCTCTTCTGTTTCTCTGTCTCTGTCTGTCTGTCTGTCTGTCTGTCTGTCTGTCTGTCTGTCTGTCTGTCTCTGTTTCTCTCTGTCTCTCTCTTTCTCTCTCTCTCTCCCCCCTCTATTTTTGGAGTCATGGTTTCTCTGTATAGCCCTATGTATCCCGAACCTCAATTTGTAGAGCAAACTGGCCTGAAATTCAAAGATTCACCTGTCTCTGCTTCCCAAGAGATGGGATTAACAGCACGTGTTACCATCACTGCCAGGCTCACTCTTTCCTCTCTACTCCCAACTTTGCTAAAACTTACTTCCTGTCTATATTAACGTGTACTGTTCAAATGCTCATTGGTATTTGCCTACCCTATATTGTATGATTGACCTACTGGAAATCACATCTTTAAAGAACTTGAGGGAATAACCAACCAATGTCTGATTTAATTTAGGTCAACTACAAGAGGAGCAACCCATACTTGGCACAGCTTGGGTAATGAAAAGTTGGAGATTAGAAAACCCAAAGACCTAGGGTAAAGCCAAACATGACAGGAAGGAAATTATATTCTGCTATACTCATAGATGACTCATAAGAACAGATGCAGAGATCCACAGCCAGACATTATGAGGAACGAAAGTCTAAATTGGAGGTTTCCATGTAATCTCTAGGGAATTCAGCCAAAGTGGAGACATAAAGATTGCTGTGTTTGGTTGTTATCTTTTAGAAGCCTGTTATATTCTAATGAGAGACAGAAGAGGAGTGGATCTGGAGGGGAGTGGAAGTGGAGAGGGAATGTGAGTAGAGGGAGAGGAAACGATAAACAGGATGTATTGTATGAGAAGAGAATCTATTTTCGATTAACAAAATGAACATGTTGTGGTATTTGCACTAAATGGATTTTTTTTTTTTTGCCACACAGGAAAAAATATCAAATTTTGTCCTTTAACATAACCGTGAAGCTTATTACATGAAATGAGCTGTCAGTCCTTGAAAGTCAAATATTGCATATTCTCCCTCACTTGTAGATACTAGATTTTAAACGGAACAGAGTCAAGACTAACAAAATGGGAGAGACAGCAGGAAAGGAAGAGTGGGGACTTTGAGGGGCTGAGTATACCTAAAGTACTTTATATATGTGTATTAAACTCTTCTCATGAAACTCGCTACATACAATGAATATACACCAAGAGAAAATAAAAAATTAAAAAGTACCGAGCATGATCATAGCTTCAAAACACAGCTGGTGATGTTTCTTTTTGAGAATGTTTTTATAGTAATAATCTTGTAAGGTTGAGATGGTGTCTTTGCAGTCAAGGGGTATGCAAGCTTCAGGCCCTGGAACTACAAGTGTTGTTCATTTCTTTGTCACAGCCTTGTGGGAACAGGGGTCTAGAAATCTGGGTAAGAAAACTCACATTTTCTGACTCACTTTCATGAAATGAAAGTCCTTCTCAGAGCCAGGATTCACATGCATCTGCAAACATCCATGCAACTGTTGTCTTTGCTGGCAAGTGCTTCTAAACACAGACATTGTGCAGTGTCTCACATTGTGGTACACTGTTTCATGTAACTACCCTCTGTTTTACATCTACCACACCTCAGGCATGTTGTGAAATATTTCATCAATTCCAATTACCATAAGATCAGAATATTGTTTCTAAGAGGGATGATGAAAGGACACCAGGGTGATGTTGCAACTTCATTTTCTCAGCCACTTAATTGTTCATAATTTACTGTGACGTGAATGTGAACAAATAAAATTAAAATGTCCTAATTAACAAATAAAATGAGATCTCAGGTAAAAAAAATTCTTAGGCAAATTTACAGAATATAGCTCTGTGTAATTGAGGTATCTTAATTTTCTAGGGGCACTGCAGCAAAGAACTGCAGTTAGAAGGCCTGAACCACAGGAATTGTTTCTCAGTTTTGGATGCTGAGTGTCCTAGATCAGGGCATCAGCAGGATCAGTCCTGTTCTCAAAGTCATAAAGGAAGAACCCTTTCACAGTTACTTTATTGGCTTGTAGAGAATGTCTTCTTCCTGTGTCTGTTCATGGTTTCTCCCTGAGTGCTTGCTTCTGTGTCCAGAGTCCCACTCTTAAAAAGACACATTGTCTTGGACAGAACTCAGGAAGATGACTTCATCTTGCACAGCTAGCAACCTGTACACATTGATATTCACAATCACAGTGTTTTCCAATATTCTACAGGTTAGTATCCCAACATACAGGTTTATAGGGGGTACAACATAAGCCATAAATATTTGGGTAATGCTTTTGTTTGTTTAATTTATTGTTTACTTTTCAAATAATATATTATTTGGTGGTTACTTTAAAACATGTAAGTTATAAAGAAAACATCTTGTGTATTTGTTATGCAGGATCCTGTTTATATGTTCAGGTTAGTTAAATGTTACCTACATATTTGTTAGTCTTCTGGGAGAAGTGTGTATAGCAGTGCCTGTCCATAGGGGATCACTTCTAGATTTGTCATGAAGGCTTTTAAGCCTTTATGTTTATGATGAGCCTGAGATTGTGCATATCTACTTAAATCTTTGCAGTTTCATCTTGCCACACATGGATGCAGTCTTTATGCTTGTGTCTTTTAAGTCTGGGCGATTATTTTTTTATATATTTTATTTTTTGGCATTAATTTTATTTCTGACCACAGTGCTAGACTGGTGGGAAATCCTATCCATTGTTTCATTCGAATGCTGCAGAGACACTGAGTGGGATGTGTGAGCAATGGCTTTTCCAGCAAAGTGTGAAGTTAACTGTAGCAGTGTGACACACAAGAGCAGAGTGACTGCTTTAGGCATGAGGATATAGGGGATGACAAGCCAGGATAAAAGGAAGACTTAAAGACAAATGCTACTTTCTCAATCAGTTCCTTCTAAGCCCTTTAAGCTGGTGGAGGACTTGTTAATGAATAATCACTATTGAACAGCTGCCATGAAAGCAAACAGAGGGCTATTCTACTATTAGTTACATTTTTTTTATTCAGAAGTTACACATTGACCAAATATTTCCTATTAACCCAAAGCACAGCAGAGAGGCATGCTTAAATAACCAAGTCAGAGGAAAAGGAAAGAGTGGAAACGAAACGGGATCGATGTAAAGTCAGCCACAAATGAAACAGTCCAATGCCAAGAAAAAGAGGGAAATGGAAGTTGTGGATGCCCAGATTTGATGTGGAGAAATGTGTGGTTCATTTCACTAAGCCACACAATAAAACTCAAAGCCTAATATGTTTGTCTTCATGGAAAAACGGGACATTACATTCTTAAAAGTCCAACCCCAACTAACAACACTTGTTTATTTTTAAGTCTTGGTTACCAAAAATAAAAAAAGATAGACAAAATAGATCTTTTAATAACTGTTGTTATTGTTTTTTGCCTACATTGGCATTATGATAGGAAAGCCAAACAGCTGAGATTCTCATTATGTCTTTAACAATGTAATACTGCAATCCCTACTCTAGCCCTGAGGTTTTATTCAGAAAACAGATCCAGTGATAAATCTTTCTTCAACTCCATATTTGTTGTTGTGACTGGTTTTGTTTTTATTGGGTGTTATTTTTTTTGTTTGCTTTTGAACTTGAAATTCTCTTATTTTCATTTCTCCAGTGCTGCCAGATCCTTCTTTTCCTAGCTTCATTTACTGTTTTATTTCAGAGCTAGTCTCTAGATTTATTTACTACTTTTTCAAGCACTTTCTGACAAAAATCCCCTGAAATCTCACAGGATTCTATAAAGTATTCCATTTTAGCTATAGATTTGCTAGGTAAATAATATATTTTAAAGCAGCATCATTAAATAAATATTTTAATTGCTACTTTTAATTTCCTAATTTTGCATAACCAATGCCAATTCCCTAAAATCTCTTCTCAAGTTAAAGATAAATATATATAAAATAAAAAGTCCAAAACAACTCGCACTTCACAGTTTTCTGGAATACATTTGCCTAGCATATTTACATTTAAACTATTAAACATATCAGATGCTTCATATAACCAAAGATTTATGATAAATTACCTTCCAAGAAACATAGGTCACCCAAGTCGGAATGTTTTGCCTGTTAGATTGTAGACATAGTTCAGTGTTAAAAACTCAAGCTAGGAAGGATTTGACATTTTCCAACCTTGAAATGAATTCATCTGAGAAAATGAAACTTTTTAAATCAGATCTCATGAATAACAATTTTAGTCTCAATGACATATTTTAATCTTGACAAAATAAAACAAAAACTCATGAATTTCGAAAGCGCTGCAGAACTGCAAATGCCCAGTCCAGACAGCAGTTTCTAGGTTGCACATTACTTTGAAATCAGCTACAACCTACATTCACATGGTGCTAATTTTCTTGACCTTAATGTTCCTCTAGGAAACCTCTCCAGGACATTCTCTACTGATTCTTGTTGTTTAACTGGCTTTTTCAGCGTAAACATGAGCAGAATACAGGTGTTCACTCAATGACATTTCAAAATACCCATGCAGGACAGAACTGGTCCCTAAAGATGCATTTGACCTGTGAAAAGGTTTGGGTCCAATGAACCAACAACTTCTCCATTCTTGCCAGATGACTCAAGAGGTATATCTGAGCTAAAGCGCCATGCCTTCCTCATGTGGATAGTGTGGGAAAGTTCTTGCTTTGTATAAATACCAGCTTTGTGTTGAGTATTGACTTAACAAGTTCTACAGTTCTCATCCTAGTTTCTTCTTCTTTTGGGGGGTTAAGGGGTGACAGGGCATATCTATCAACCATTCAGATAAGCTTTTAATATACATCATGTTTTTAGAATAAAAGCAATTTACTTTTGGATGATCATTATACATGTTAATTTTAAAGGGATTTGGATTTATTTATTTATTATATATATATGAGTTCACTGTCACTCTCTTCAGACACATCAGAAGAGGGCATCAGATCCCATTACAGATGGTTGTGAGCCAACATGTGGTTGCTGGGAATTGAACTCATGAAGAGCAGTTAGAGCTCTTAACTACTGAGCCAGCTCTCCAGACCATATGAGAATGGTCTTTATTTTCTCATAAAATCACAATTTAAGAGATGATTGAACTTTCATTATTTTATTAAAATCAATAATTGAATTATTTACTTATGAACATATAAACTCTTAATTTCATTATCTTAGATACCTTCTTTACCGCAACATTCCTTTGTCTTCTGTCTTTTCCACTCTAAACATTTATAAATATGAATAAAGCCCTCAGTGGGTTAAAGTCATGGCAAACTTCAAATTGTCTCTGTTGTTTATATTTACACTCCATACCATACTTTCACCATTTAATCAAATCTAGTGATTGAATACCAGAAAAATTTATAGATTCTCAGCATGATCTTACATGATTCTGAGCCACCAAGATCTTACTGTCACTGTCTGTCTATATGATGTACACATATGCAGAGTTGTGCAAATATTTAACATTCCGGTAAGATTTGAAATGCTCATAAAAATTCTTTATTTGTAGACCTAATTGATGTGGCATGGCACACTTACAATTAAAGAACCCATTTGTTTTACCCCAATGATTTTTAGATTTCCTAAACATTAAAAATATGGACACGAAATATTTTTCCTTTAATTTTTGATATGTGGTCTACCAAATTTGTATTAATTACCCAGAAAAACAAATTATAAGATGCTAATCCACGAGAAATATGCCCCTCCCCCCAACTTCCTTTTGTTTTAAAATTGAAAGATGCATGTAACTTAACTCTGCTGGCTTTGGGTAGCAGTCAGCATGAGACTGAAATGTATTGAGTCTATTGAGTGTGTTTTCTAAGGAAGTACAATCCTGCACATTTGTGATGCATGGCTGAACGAAGGTCAAACAGGGGAGTTCCCACACAGCACAGCCTCAGACAGCCCTGAGTGGAGAAACTCAATACACCCTGGGAGTTCATCCCACAGTAACAAGTAGATCATCAATTTCAGCAAACAAGCTCAGGTGTAAATTTATGCTAACCATGTCTTCCAACAAGCCTTACTTAATTTTCCTGACTGTGCCTAACTATAAACTCACTGGCCAGGTTAAAACAGTGCTTGAAGATATTTCTGTTAGGTAAACCCAGGTAAATTCTGTTAGTTAGTATTTGCCATTTAGGATTTTGTAATGTTACCAGAAACTATGTCAACAATAACATTGTCTTTGAGAATATTTTAATGATTAATCTATGTTTGGTCACTTTCTTTACGGCTGTTGAAATGCATTGGCCTTTAGCAGAAATAATGTTGGTCAGCGGAGTTCACATAAATCCTACAGGACACGTTTCTAAGTTGCACAAATGCAACTAAGACTTAAAATTCTATTAAAAAGTGAGCCTTTTACTCAGTGTTTGAGAAGATAACAGCTTATCATCCTGAATCGAATAAATCTACCTTGCTGTACAGAACTTGTTTGGAGAATTGTTAACATACACTACATTTTAAGCAGCATAAAGAAGCAGTAACATGTTTCAACCACAAATGATAAAAAATGATACTCAGGTTTATTTATCATTTATCATGTAGCTAAGTGACAATTATATACAGCTTAAATACGTTTTCAATTTAGAAAGATTTCATTGCTCCTTCCTTTAAGTAAAAAATAGAAGCATTTGACATACATGTATACTATGTCTGTCTGTCTATCTATCTATCTATCTATCTATCTATCTATCTATCTATCTACCTATCTATCTTCAAAAGTCCTTTGCTTGGCTTTATAATTAGCATCTCATGAGCATTCTTCCTAGGGTCAGTCGGACAAGCTTCCTGGTCTACAGCAGAGGGTGGATGGTTAGATTTTACAATGGTTCTCAAAAAAAATAGAGCTGGAAGTTTACAATGTTCACTTCTTGAAATCATATCCTTAGCCCTTGAGAAGTAGCACAAATAATATTGACATATGTTCTTTTAAGTCTGGATGATGGAGACTGACCCTTGGCACTGCAAACACTGAGAGTGATGCTGTGTCATGGAGATGTGTCCTCTCAAAGAGCAGGTGGCTCATCTTCCACTACTCTCTAATTTTGTCCTGGGAACCAGAGGGGAAATTTGTAAAACACAATGCCTGAGACTGTTTTCTTAAGATAAAGTTGCATGTTTAGTCTTCAGAGAGGTTAGACATGGACATTGTGTGTGTGTAGGAGAGTGTGTGTGTATGTATACTAGATATGTGTGTATGTGTTTATTTCTTGAAAACACAAATTTTTATTCTAAAAATTAGCTGTTACTATGTTGTTTTGTTTGAAAGTATATTTAGTTTGGGCTGTGGAGCTTTTTAAAATGATATCAAATATTCTACAACTGAACAACAATAGGCCTCAATCTCTGAAATAAAAATGTTCATAAAAGTTCTAGATGGAAGATTAGTAGAAAGTTCTAAGCTATGGATAAAGCTAATGTTTGATAAGGCTTAATAATAAAGTTTACTGTGTAGGACAAGGTTGCACTGACGTTTATAAAACTAGAAATGATCTAATCCTCTACACTAAGACAGAGATATATAATAAATCTACAGACAGACATACATACATACGTACACACACACACCCATACATACATACATACATACATACATACATATACATAAAACCATAAGGTCATCTCAAAGGACTTTTACATATACATTTTCTGAATTAAAAAAGCATTATTGATGTCTTAGATACAAAATAAAGTTGTATTGATGATTTTCATGAGAAGTCTTTCAACATAAAGTGATTAAGACACACATTGCTAGAAGATATAGTGTATTTAGTAATACACAATGTGGTTTTTTAAATTTATTATGACATAAAAAGAAATTCTTAAGAGATTTTACTAAAATTATTAAATGTTAGATACATCTGAAAGTCTCACAGTTTTAAATAGTTTAAAACATTATGTTATACATACGTTATATGTTTTACTTACAATAAAAAGAAAATCTACCCTATATAATGCTTTTTTAACCTGCAAGGAAGTCTCTGCATTATCTAATTTTATATTAGTGTAGGATTTACAATAAACTTGAAATGCCGATAATTTTCATTCCCACCTTATAGACAAACACGCTGATAATCAGATATGCTAACTTAATTTTCCAGAAGAGCAAAAGACTAATTAATAGGAGCTCTGAATTCATAGTTAAATTTTCATAGTCACATAGTTCTCTTTATTTAAGACTTATTTTTATTTATTTATTTATTTTGTGAGGGGGTGTATGTATGCCACATGTATGCACGTGACAATTGGAGGTCAAATAGGAATATCAGATTGCTTGGAGCTGGAGTTATATGTGGTTGTGAGCCTTCTAAAAACCAGACACATCTTCCAAAATAGCTACAATTTTTTTCCAAGACAGGGCTTCTCTGTGTAGACCTGGCTGTCCTGAAACTCACTCTGTAGACCAAGCCGGCCTACAAGTTCTTTTAACGCTATGGCATCTTTTTATTCCTTCTAACAGGGTTTACTTTATCCGGAATGAGCAGTAAACGGTAAATGGATCCTGCAGAGATCACGTACAGTTAGATAGGCATGGGCCCTGGTCAAGGGATGGGGCCACCCACCCATCTCAAAGTTTTTAACCCAGAAATGTTTCTGTCCAAAGGAAAGACAGGAACAAAAAATGGAGCAGAGACTGAAGAAAAGGCCATCCAGGAACCACTCCACCTGGTGATCCACGCAGTGGTGGCACACGCCTTTAATCCCAGCACTTGCGAGCCAGAGAGGCAGGCGGATTTCTGAGTTTGAGGCCAGCCTGGTTTACAGTGTGAGTTCCAGGACAGCCAGGACTATACAAAGAAACCCTGTCTCGAAAAACAAAACAAAACAAAAACAAAAAAATTTTAACAGGGCAACAAAAAATTATATCATTCAATTATAAATCAATTGGGGAGGGGAAATGGGGAAAGGCATTGGCATCTGAAATGTAAATAAAATATCCCCCAAAAAAAAAGAAGCTAGACAGTGGAACTGTTATGAGTAGACTTCTCAAACAGACACGCTGAATGCAATTTCTGTAAGAAAAACCCAATATGTTCTTAAATAAAAACAATAAGAACAGAATTTAAAAAAAATAAATAAATTATAACACTAATAAGTAAGATTAATCATAGCTATTTTACTGATATATGTCTAAACGTTAAGCACTCAAAAAGTTGCGGATGGAGGACTGCAGACCCAAAGCTAACCTGAGCTACATAATGAAATAAGTGAAACAAGTTCAAGCCAGACAATAAGGTGCACATGGAGAAGGGGAAATGGGCACAAAGTCCACCACTAATCAAGAAGCTACTGGCAATTTATAGTTTCTGAGAAAGGAGATTAGGTGTTTTGTATTGTTTTGTTTTTCTCCAGTTAAATAACACTGAGTAAGTATATCAACTATATTCGAGGACAGGCTTCATGCTCAAGAGTAATTGGTCAACACAATATAGAACCATGGATTCTGTTTGATGTGTGTGTGTGTGTGTGTGTGTGTGTGTGTATGTTTTAAGATAAAGAACATGACATTAGAAAAATTCTGAGAAATGCTAGGAGAGGGAAAAGAATGTGAACAAAATATATTATATGAAAAATATAAAATGAGATAATAAAAAAGTGGAATCAATAAGATGTATTCTTTTCTGTTAGTATTTAAAAGTATGTGTGTGTTTTAAAATTCATTTGCAGATTTACCTACAGCCAATGTCTTTTATTGATGAACTTGCCTTTCAATATTTTTATAGTTATAAATAAACATTAATAAATAAAACAATCAAAATATTCTATTTTTCCCAAAGTTTCTTCATATGGTTCTCCTATAATTACAACTCTCTCCTTCATTGCTACCAAGCACGGTTCATTTTCTCTCCATATACAGTTTATTCTTTAAGAATATGTAGTATAAATAGCATTGTACACAATATAATATTTTGTCATTTTTCATTTAGTATAATGATTTTCACAACTTTTCCTGTTGATTTATACAATAGTTTATTCTTTGACCACTAATTTCTGAGCTGTAGTTTGTCATAGAGATGAGCAGTTGAGTGGTACCTGGGTTGTTTCCTCTCACGTAAAATTATGAATAATAATAATGCTATTTGTGCATGTGTCTTTTCATGATAAGGCTTTTGGATTTCCTTATTGTTTCTGATGCTGTTGAGGAATGATAACTAAGAGGCTGTCTGGACATTTTTTAGCATGGCCTCTGTCAACAACATGTTAGTTTCAGTGTCAACAAAAGCCTCAATACTTGGTCAAGAGTCCACTCAGCTTTAAGTCCCTCAAAGTCACCATCAGTTAGTATAGAATTAATACCCAAGGTAGTGTCATTAGATAATGTAAGTGTATGTTTAATCTACTAGGACACAGCATCATTACATCCATAGGTGGCTGTATCATTTAGCATTGACAACACATCATTCCCATTCTTCTGTGTTTCAAATATTATCTTTAGCTAGTCTAATACTCCTCATCTTCATGATGCTAAAGTGCTGGTTTCTTGAGACCTAAAGTTGTCAGGCCTTGTCTAGCAAGTTTACTCATCATAGATATTTTCCTCTTTGTACAAATTCGACTCAGGTGTTTTACCTACTTTGTTTTAATTTGGCCTTCTTTTTTAGTTTCAAGAGTTGTTTATTATGTACATGTAAAAGTAAACTGTCAGATATTTATAGAAACTTTTCTAGAAAAATTAGTTATAGGTTTAATACCAAGTACTACCACAAAATGGTGGTGGTGGGAAGGCAAGAAAGAAGGAAGCAAGAAAATTAGGGAGGAAGCAGGCAAGGTGGGAAAGAAGGAAGGAAGGAAGGAAGGAAGGAAGGAAGGAAGGAAGGAAGGAAGGAAGGAA
>JANHMN010000016.1:3573835-3619834 GCA_030674055.1 Rhabdomys pumilio
GAAGGAAGGAAGGAAGGAAGGAAGGAAGGAAGGAAGGAAGGAAGGAAAGAAGGAAAGAAGGGAAAGAAAGGAAGGAAGGAAGGAAGGAAGGAAGGAAAAAAGGAAGGAAAGAAGGAAGGAAGGAAAGAAGGAAGGAAGGAAGGAAGGGAGGGAGGGAGGGAGGAAGGAAGGAAAGAAGGAAAGAAGGAAGGAAGGAAAGAAGGAAGGAAAAAAGAATTAAAAATAATGTTGACTATGGTGACACCCCCCATGCCAGTTCTCAGGAGACAGTAAGATGGCAAATTGAATGGTCAGTGGCCTCTGTGTTCATCTTGTCAATAATACTATTATCTATGAATAACTACAGTCACTAGTCAGTCACATTGCTAGGAGGTGTAAACAAAACAAAATTTGTTTTTCATGTAAATTTTAGAATAGTCTTGATTGTATCTACAAAGTATCCACTAATGTTTCAATCAGAAGTATCAGGTAATTGATCAATTTAGAGAAAATTGATATACCTGACATGATACTTCAAATCTCTAAATATATTATTTTTTTAAATTTGACTCCCTTTGACTCCTTTCATTAATATTTTGCTATTTTGAGAAGAATAATCTTACACATTATTTTAGATCAACCTAGGGTGTTTCTGGTTGTATAGTTTCTGTGTTAATACCCTTATATTTGATCGATTTTTTAAAAGTGTTACTTTCCTGATTAATGACATTGTTATGTTAACTGTCAGGAGCTTCAATTTCTTAGTATTTTCTGTATAATCATCTCTGTAAATAGTGACAAATTTCTTTCTTTCTTCCAACCCAAATATTACTCTTGTTATTTTTTTACTTTACTGTATTTTTTCTAGATCTCCTAATATTTGATTGAGTGGGAACATAAAGGATAAACTTCTTTGCCTTAATCTTGATCTCAGACAAAAAAATATTTTGCTGATAAAATTCTATTTTTGGTGTGTTTTCCTTTAAAATTAAGAATGTTTCAGGAAGTGTCAGGGGAGGGGAAACTGTAATGAGAATACTCAATCAAGACAAACAGTATTTCTTTTGAGCACCGAGAGATGGCTCAGTGATGAAAAGTTTGCTGTTACAGAGAAACCAGGTTCCGTCTGCAGCACCAACACATGGGTCATAAAGTGGAAATCTCTAGTTTCTTTGGAGACTCAGTTGTGTCAAGCGGTGTTTTTCTGGAAGCTGTCTTGTGATAGGGTGTTTTACTGAAACAGACACTTGAGGGGACACGTGATGTTTGGAAAGAGTAGAACTCAACAGACAGTGAAGAAAGCTCTCCATTGCCTCACCTTGCAATTATCCCCTGTTTGTTTTTTTTATTGACAAGGCTCTTGTTTTAGTTAACCTTGCAGCACCTCACTGATTTTGCTTGTCTTGACTTTGTGGGACAAGTGTGCCAAAGAACTTCTCATGGCATTTCACTGTTTCTTGCCAGTTCTGCGGACTTGTGCTAATTTGGCAGAGCCTTGTGGTTTCTCGTAGATCAAGCTGCTGCTACTGAGTCATGTTTGATGCTCTGGACTGAATTCCTGACAACTGACAATGAAGATTGGACTTGCTCCAGAGAACTACTTCTAATCAGGTTCCCATTAACCATCTTTCTCGCCTACCTGTAGTTGATAGGCTAGAAAGAAAGTTAAAGCCTTTCATCCTGAATTAAAGTAGATTTTGAAAACCGTAAGTGTACAGGGCCACAACTGTTTATATTTCCAGTCTTGTTGGAATGGCACCGTCTTCTTACCTCCACAGGTACCAGGCATGCACAGGGTACACAGACATACATACAAGCAAAACATCCATATACATAAAAAACAAATATTTTATTTAAAAATAAGAATATTTCTTTTGTTCTGAATTCTCAGGTTGGTTTCAATCTTAGAAGCAGGCAATAAATTTTATTATTTTCCATTAAGATTATAATCCTCATTTTTTTCCCTTTTGGTTAACCTGATAATGTGATGAGCTTAATGCATTGATTTATTTTTGAAGTAGGAAGAGATATTTTCATTTTTGAGGCAAACACCACATAACACTAAATTCACTTGATGATAATCTTATGGAACATTTTGTATTCAATAGAGACATTAAATTGTACTACCTTCCTTGTCTTTTTCTCTTTTTTAACACTTCTCACTATCTTTGCCTGGTTTTACTCTGTATAGTTATAGCTACATAAAGCCGGTTATGTCTTCAGAGTTTCTATTTTCTGGAATACTTCTCTATTAGATTTGGTACTGTTACTTCTTTATTTCATTGCTCATTTGTTTTTTATTTTACCTTTTGATATTAGAATGAAATTTTATTTTATTTTATTTTATTCTCTTAAATTTATTGCTGTCAAGCCCAGAGCTTTGTGGCTCCTGGGCAAGCACTCTAAAGCTGGACTGCCTTCTAGCATGGAACTACATTTAAATGGCAAACAAACAGAAATTACAAGTAAGATATAAACTCTTGAGGCTTATAGCTTCATGTTTTAGAAGACTGAAATTAAAACTCAATGTGTTTAACACATTTCTGATTATTTAAAACCCTTTGCTTTATATTACATAATTTGTGCCTTAGGAAATTGGTTCATTTCCCCACTTCATTGAATGTGTGTTCAGGAATCCAGGGGATTTTGTTTGTTTGATTTTCCTCTTGCTGTTGTTCATTGCTTTTGTTTTTCAACCTGGTGTTTATTAATACAAAGAATACTTTGAACTCAGGTTGATCATGGGAGAAAACAAATGTGTACATTCATGCATATCATGAAAAGGGAAAAAAAATCTCACATGCCCTGCAGAACAAATCACCTATAGAAGCACTACCAGATTACGTTTCTATTCTATAATCTGTCCATTTATCTCCACAGAGGTGATTTTTGATCGTTGAATGTAGACTGAAATGCTTTACCTCAGTCCAAGGAAGCACGTAAGTTAGTATCAACTTGATTTCTATGTCCCTAGTGATAGTCTCTCTTACATTCCCAATCATGGTAATTTTGTTTATTTTCTTTTCTCCTCCATTACCATTTTGATGGAAAATTTATCTTCATAACATGTCTTACTTTATTACTGTTTTTCATGACCTATTTATTTTATGTTTTTCTTTTATTACTTATCAAATTCTAATTTTGTGTCAGCCTACTTTTTAATTAACTATACCATTATAGTAAATGAACACTGTTTAGATTAGTGATAGTTAATGGGATGTTTCCTGTCATAGACTATGGCTTTACCATTTTATTCTTTCAAGTTTGTTCATATTATACGGGACCTGTAATATACTGACCTTTGTCTCTTAAGTGCAATGACTTTTGGCCTCCAAAGCCCAAAACCTTTCTTTCATGCTGCATCCTATGATCATTTATTACCCATCCCCTCTCTAAGGACAGCACTCTTATGTCTGGCCCTCCTTTCCATCTTCCTACTCCAGGAAAGCATATCACCCATAATTCTACAACATGAGGATGGTATATATGAGCAGATTTTTGCAGTTATCGCTGTCAATACCAAGCATCAGAATTGGTGACTGGCATAGGAATTTGTGTTTCCCTATTATCTCTGATTTGGAAGAACTCAGCTGTGTTTCTGGGTAGTTCAAACGCACATAAGCTAAGTTCTACAAACAATCCGAAGTTGTTAAAACCTTTAATTTGTTGTTATATTTTGTTATTTAATGAAGTTTTTTTTTTTTTTGGCACTGATTTTTATGGGCTTGGAAAATATCTCACTGGTAAAATACTTGCCTAGTACAATCAAAACAAGAGTTTGCTCACCACTGCCATAATTATAAACAAATAAAGAAGCTAATTCTTTTGTTTCAAATATCCTTAAATGATTGGTTTGAATGCTGCATATTATTTTTTTTTTTTTGAGATTTTTCTCATGAGCTGACAATTAGATAAGAGAGTTCGTGTGAGGGTTGTCATTCTTATTTTATTTTCATCTTTTGTGTCCTTGTCTCTAACTTTAGGATAATTTTCCTTGCAGAAAACCCACCTTTATTCTTATGTATACAAATGGCCTTCACTCATCCTCTGAATCTTTGTCTGCATTTCACAAAGGCAGTTTCTATATTCAAATGACAATTTCTTTTACTATAAACCCATTAATAGGCTTAATCCTTGAAACAACTCTGGGGGAAGATAGTTCCTGCTCTGCATCATAAATGAGAGAAATGTTACTTAGAGATGTAAATGAGTCGAAACTGTATGAGCCAACCAAAGAACACACTGCTTTCTTCTTTCCACACAATCATGATGCCAGGAACACTGGGGACAAGTAATGGTACCTTTGTTTTTACAGCTGATCAATTCTTTGTTAATTTAAAACCAAAGACTATTAAGAAAAATGGAAAAGTAACTTCAAAAGAAAGTACCAAGAAAAGAAGTGTTTGGAATCTAATCATGTCACATTTATAATTTACCTTTTGTGACTTAGGATATGAATTATCTGATTCATCTGAAAGACATTTGATTGACTTTTCCTTAAGCATCATCTGGCTAAAGTTTTTTTTTTTTTTTTTTCAAAAAGCCTCCTCAGTTGATGGTAAGGTCTCATGAGGTTGAATTTACAAGAAACCATTTCCTAAACAATAGTCTTGGTCTATTTGATTCCAGCTATTTAGAGTACATCTCACTGACAGAAAAAAAAAAAAAAGAGCTAATATAGAGACCGTGTTCTGGACTTTGTGGTCTCTTCTTCAATGAGGGAGACCAAAGCTTGGCTCAGATATCTAGAAAACCAGATTATTTGTGCTTTGATTGTCACTTTGCAGTGCTAATAGGAATTTGGGAAGAGAAATAAACTTTTATTTTATTGTTTAAGATATCTAGTCTCCAGTGAATAGGAAAATAGTTTTCCAAACCAGTAATATTTTAAAGTGATCTTAAAGAATGTTGCCTAAACTGCATGTGGAAAACACATTTTGGTAAAACACATTTACCAGTAATTTGCAGGTAGCATCAGGAATGGGAATTTTCTGCTGGCCTAGGATACTTAGTGAGACTTAGAATAGCTTGGACTAAATAGCAACACTTTTCCTCAAAAGCAAAAGAAAACTAAAGATGAAATACAAAAGAAAGGCAAGCAAAAAGGAGGCTACTTATATTATTATAATATTCATATAAATTGGTAATAAAGTCAAAAATTAGGTTTAACTTCATTCTAAATATCTTATCAACTTAAGATATTGACCTTGTTTCTCTTTTGGGGGGTGTTTAATTTGGGATTATACTTAAATTCTCTATCCTCCCTCCTACGGCCTCCATAAAGCTATCCCACTAATCTCCAAACTCACAGCTTCTTTTATCATCAGTTGTTATTGAATGCATATATGTCTCATATGTACATATTTTATTAATTATAGCCTGCTGCACCTATATAGATTTACTTGTACATATGTTTTTAGGGCTGACTATTTGACATTGGCCAATCAGTGTGCTTTTCCTTGGGGCATGTCCTCTCCTGTTCTCAAAGCTTGCTTCTTTTAATACTACATAAAACTAAAAGGAAACTTAACTGCTATGTACTTATTGATGGATTTAGTTCACTTTAAATAGACTGAACATGTTTATTATACATTTTATATGCATGCATGAACTGAATAGACAAAATCAACTGTGTTTTACTTAAATATATGATTTTGCTTGTAAATCACAGATTCATGGTTGGTAACCTATCAATTGTTCTCTATCTGAACTATATCATTAACACTTCCAATGTGGTGCTGCTCCTGAGTCCTTTTTAAAGAACATGGGGTGGTCTAATTTGAAGAGTCAAGAGTCTTTTGTTTTTGATTATATGCCCCCTATGCAAATTATTCTCATTCCTTGGTACAGAAATTGCACTTTGCCACTTCCCTGAGACATTCTTTCAATACACAGTGATTCTAGGCAACCCTTAACTATGTCTTTGTCACCACCAACTGTATAATGATCTGTAAATTCTCTAGTACCAAGAATACTAGGACATGAATTCTTCATTGTATCTGGGAAGCTATTCACATATTGAACAATTGATTTTCTATAAATTGATGTATTCTCAATGTCAGTTCAGCATCTTGTGTGTTTTAACCTGTTGTATTATAATCTTGAAGACATGTTGAGAAAATGCAGTGTTTTGGAGTCCCCAGTGTACTCTGGATAGTGTTCATGAATGTACAGGATGTGCTAGGTCAGTTCTGGCTCTGAGTTTACTTTTTTCTTTCTTACTCTTTCTTTTGGTTCTTTCTTTCTTTCTTTCTTTCTTTCTTTCTTTCTTTCTTTCTTTTTCCTTTTTGCCATTTTTTAAAAATGATTTAGCAGTCAAAGATTTTAATATATTTAGTTTTTGGGTCATCCTACTGTAAACAAGGACAATTGGCCAAAGATCATCTTCCTCATCAATGGTTAATTTGCTTCCAAAGGAAAGGTTACATGCGTCCTAGCAAAAACTATGAAGATAAATGTACAGGATGTTCTCATGCAATATAACCAGAAACTTACTGTGGTTGGAAGTCAGGCAGATTGCACATAATCATTATTTACAATTACTTTCTTCTACCAAGTTGAATTTTTTTGACAAATTTTATTTGTCAAGTGAATTCTACGTTTTTTGACACAAAATATTCCTATTTGAGTTTTGAGGTGTGGAGAGCTGTAATTGGTCTTGATCATGCTGTCAAAGTAGAAGACTTTGGCCAAGAACAGATCATTGAAGTTGTTTTGGATTTGCTGGCAATCCATCAACTCAAAATTTTCTTATTGTGCCTTAAAAGCTTTCCTGGTTTCTGTGATTTGCTAACGCTGTTAGTCATCTGCTTCTGGGTCATCTGCTGGTGCATGTCTAAAGATGAGGATTACTATAAATACATCAAACGTCAATACAGTGAATATGACTCAGGATGTAGACCTCACTGAAGAATAGATGTTTTATTAACTAACATGTCTGATGTCATATCCACATCTCATATATGAACATTCAAAATGTATGAATGCATCAACATAGTGTAAGATAATGGAAAATGTTGGGTTTATTTGAGTAGTATTCAATGGCCCATAAACTAGAAACAGCTTCTCAGGTCCATTATTAACGGAATATTATTGTGACTGTAGCAACTATACTAAAGTTTGTCTGCCCAAAAGTAATACTAGCCATGATATTTGTCTGTTTGCATATCCTTTGATTATATACATTGATGAGATTATTTTATTTTGGGAATGGACTTGGAAGTGTAATGTGCATTAGAAAACAGAAAATTATCAATAGTAGTAGTTATTATTGTTTCCATTTTTAATCACACAATGAAAACATGAAGACATTGTTATTTATAGTAAATACTCATTTTTAATTTAATGAAAGATTATTTCTGTTGTTGTTATTGTAGGGTTTGAATTGAATGCAAAGCCACAGACATGGTAGATAAGCAGTCCACAGTTACAAAGACAAGAAAATACTCATTATCACTTCCTTTTATCACTTTAGAGTGAATGTTAAAGATTTATGAAAACTTTTCTTGTCAAGTTTTTGCCTGAAAATGAAGAAAACAAAATAACAATAATTCAGATCAAATGTATAAAACATTGATTTTTTTTCAGAGAAGAAAATAAAATATCATTGAACTGAGTGATCGTTTTCAAATCTTTTCTAATTCTATGTTACACAGTGTAGATCGAGGTCAACAGGTAAGGAGAGTAAAGGAATGCATGGAGACAAATGACAAAGAGTGAAATGCAAATAATCTGATGGAAAGAGAAGCAATAATCCACCAGTGGTGAATATTAGTTAGTTAAAGTCCCTTTATCTTAGTGTATTTACTCACTAGCATCATTAATTCATCCTCATCTGCTATATATTCTCTCCACAACAAAGACTTGCTTGTTCAAGTATTAAAAGGATGCTGCTCAAGAGCTTCCAGCTTCACCTGGCTCAGTGACCATGCTTTGTGGCTACGGGAAGTTAGGGAAAGATTTTCCTCAGATCTGAGGCTCATGTTGGTTCTCCAGCTACAGAGACCACTTTTACATGAATAGAGACGGTGAACTTAGGAAGTGCAACTAGAAGATGTTGGATATCTGACATAAGCTCGAAATAAGTGTACATATATCTATCTAGCATTTGAGAGCCCCAGGATAAAGAACTCTTGAGTTCTAGCCCTACCCTGCCAAAAGACATTGTCTCTCATACCTCAAAACAAACAAACAAACAAACAAACAAAAACCGTTCACAGACACTATAAAGGATATGAACAAATTACTAAAAATCATATATAAATAATGAAAGTGTTTGATATATACTGGATATATTTCCTTGTGAAAACCCAGTAATGTTCACCAGAACCATTTGTATCACACAACAGTCACAACAAAATATACATTGTTAGTAAACTGGTTCATATAATGGAAACCAGAGAATTTGAGTTACTTTCCAAATCAAATAGAAAATAAGCTGAAGATATAAGAATTCAATCTACAATATTGGTCTTTGGAAAACAGTTCTAATGTGCTCATTTAGCAGGCTCAGCAGACAATACCTTAAGAAAATGTACAACTACAAATGAACTTCCAACATCATCTAAGTTGGTATGAAAAAGCACCATTTTCATAAATCAAAAGTTATCAAAATATCTATGTCTACAGAACGTTGAGCATTGAAACCGTCTGGCCTATTTCTACCTCAACCCAAATGGCCTACATTTCTCTTATGCCTGTGTTCTATGATTCTTACACATCATACTTCTCACCCTTGCATTTGACATGTAATGAAGCTAGTGTTAATCTGGACCACTCATAGCTGAATCTTAAAGATAATTGTCAGAGCCACAGACAAAAATGTACAGGCCATAAGACACCAGGTTGGATTTACTATTGCTTTCTTTCAAACAAGGTACATGTTCAATTCATGAAAATATTTATAGAGTCAGAAGCATCAATGTGTTTATATTTTGATAGGCACCATTACAATTTTAAATAAAATTTCCTTAAGAATTTCAACTTATCTTTGGGTCTGTGAGCTGTAGCTTGGCTGGTCTAATATTCAGTTATAAATGAGTGTGGACCATGTATGTTTTTTAAAATCTGGGTTACCTCACAATTATATTTTCTAGTCCCATCCATTTGCTTGCAAATTTTATGATGCCCTTAATTTTAATAGCTGAGTAGTATTCCATCATGTGAATGAACCACATTTTTTTTTTTACCTGTTCTTCAGTTGAGGGACATCTCAGTTGTTTCAGTTTATGACTTTTATGAATAGAGCAGTGATGAGCGCAGTTGAGCAAGTGTCCTTGTGATATGGTAGAACATCTTTGGGGTGTACACCCAGGATGGTACAGCTGAGTCAGGTCTTGAAGTAAAACTATTTCAATTTTGTGAGAAACTGCCATATTGATTTCCACAGTGGATGTAAATGCTTGCACTCCCACCACTGATGGAGGAGTGTCCCACTTGCTCCACATCCTCACCAACACAAGCTGTTTTAGATCTTAGCCATTCTGACAGGTGTAAGATGGAATCTCAGAGTCATTTAGATTTGCATTTTCCTAATGACTAAGGGTACTGAACATTTCTGTAAGTGCTTCTCAGCAATACACAACATTTCTTTGTTGAGAATTCTCTGTTTTAACTCTGTATCCCATTTTGAAATTGGGTTATTTGGTTTTGTTGACAGGCTACATCTCAAAGACCCAAAGTAACAAGAAGAGCCCAAAGGAAGATACTTGAGTATCACTCAGAAGAGAAAATAAAATAGACATCTAAAGTAGATAAAGGAAGGTAACAGGGTGGGAGATGGGTAGAAAGGGGAACAGAGGTAGGAATCAAGAGTGGAACTAGGAAGGCTGGGAGAGAGAATGAAAATAAGTGTGGAGGTATATCCCTGGGGCTGGGTGGCTTCTAGGTGTCTATGGGGCTGACCCTAGCTCAGATCACTACTAGTGGGGGATATGAAGCATGAAGAGGACATCTCCTGTAGCCAGGTGAGACTTCCAGTAGAGGGAGGTGGGATATCAACCCACCTACAACACCTTCCACCAAAAATTTGTCCTGCCTACAAGAAGTGAAAGGTGGAGCAGAGATCCAGGAGCCTGAGGGATCACGTACACTATAGGCAGACCTACAGAGTAAACTAATCATGGCCCATGGAAGGGTCACAGACACTGAGTCACCAACCAGAGGACACACATGGACTGAACTTAGCACTCTCACAGATGTAGCAGATAGGCAGCTTGGTCTTCATGTGGGTCCCCAAACAATTAGAGCAAGGACTGTCTCTTATTCTGTTCCTGTAGTAGGGCTGCCTTGCCTGGACTTAATGGGAGAGGACTCACTTAGTCCTGTTGCAATTTGATATACCAGGGTGAGTGGGTACCCATGGGAGGCCTTCCCTTTTTTGAGGAAAAGGAGATGGAGGAATGAGAATGGGATTTCAGGCTGGGACTGGGAGAAGAGGAGGGAGTGGGGCTTTGATCAGTCTGTAAAGTGAAAAATGTAGTTAATTAATTAATGAAGAAAATGATGGCAATTTATTATTATAACCAGTGCACCCAAACAAGAATATTAAAATGCTTATATTAATACATTGATCAGACTATAGTGAACAACCAACTTATTTTTAATGTTTGTCAAGGTTCTTAGTTTATAACTTCTAACAGTAGTTAATAGTCTATAAATGATTAATAACACTGTTCAAGCAGAACACTGAAATAAATATCAAGCTGTCTGTTCAAGACATAAACCTGGAAAACAGGAAATAAGGTATTCTTCCCTCAAAGACATCACCACAACACCAGAAAAGTCAAAAAATGAAGCCACTCGTGAAAAACCTGATCCCATGTCATCAAGCTGAAACTAGCTATTCATCTGACCTGAGAAATCAGGAACAGAGAAATAACATCCAAATTTCCCCAGCAAGGCAGCTTCAATAAGCAGAATGCTGAGTTTCCTTGGGTAATCTTGACATATGGAAAAGGATATTTGAGGAATACTGCTGCTGGTCAGTCTGTTCTGTCTCTGCCTCACAAAGAAAGAAACAGAAACGACTAATCTACATTTTTGTTTATTTGTTTGCTTCTGTATTTCTGAACTCTTTTCTGTCTCTCAAACTAACTGAACTGCTCTGTAAAGAAGGGAGGGGGTAAGCTGATACTAAAATTTGGTTGCCTAATTGGTTTATGATTCTGTCAATAAAACAGAAGGAAGCCAATTGCTGGGCTAAAAGAAAGGTAGGGTTTCCCCTGACAGAAAGAGAGGGAGTCAGAGAAAGGACTCCGATTAATCTGAGAGCAGGCAGTGGAGTTGGAGGGAATGTCAGAAGTGTAAGTGTCTGGGCAACAGTAGTTTGCAGCCTCTGCAAGAGGCGGAGGCTAGGGAGAATGGGGCAGGATATTCTTCACCCAGCCATTGAGTTATCTGGCTAGTTTTAAAATATTAAGGTCGTCTGGTGTTTTCCATCCATGGCTGCTAAGGTGGGCAGGAGAAAGGGCACAGCCTGGGCAAACATTGGCTGATCTAGCCACAAGAGGTTGAGGAAGAAAGAACAAGTGTGTTTTTAAAATTACACGCAACGCTCCTCTGCTCAATTTCATAAGATACTTCACTTAGTGGATGAAAGTGCTTCCCTGTCTAGTAGTAAGACTAATGGAAATTAAGATACGGAAATCATAATTTTGATTTTTTGGTGGACCTTAAGTTCTTTTCAGTGTGATTCTGTGTGTAGTCCTGGAGCTAAGAGTGGCAACTTTTATAAAGCTCATTGACACTTTTTATCTGGGTAAAGATTAAAGAAAGAAAGCTAGGTAGACTAGTGAGTACCAGTCATAGCAAGCCCAGTCATAATTTAGGGAACCAAATTTCTTCCAGTATCATTAGACTTCTGCTTCAGCACAACATCAATACCAACCCAGTTAAGCAGAACTGACATAACACTGCACAAGGAAGGAACATTTTTTCAGTACGTGTGGGTGTTTTCCCTGATTATAATAAATCTATGTACCACAAACGTTCCCTGTCTCTAGGGAGGCCAGAAAACCACTTCCAGTCTCCTGGGACTGAGACTACAAAAGGTTGTGGACTGCTATGTGGGTGCTGGGTATTGAATCCAGGTCCTGGGAACAGCAGCCAATGCTCCTAACTGCACGAAATTCTCTCCAGTACGTGAGAGGCAGCTTCTAAAGGTCCTCCTTAAAAGTCCAAGAGAAACTTGTTTAAAATCTGTCAGATCCTTTCTTTCTCACTCATATCTGCCTGTGTGGCAATTTGTTTGCCTGAATATTCTTAAGTAAGGGTGTCTACCAATCTCCCATAATAACCTTCAACCAGTGGTCTTTCTTCTTTATCTTGTAGGTGAGGACATCGGTGCCTAGCTTATTATGTGGGATGTGTTCTTACTTAAGTTACTATCATTATCATTATTATTATTATTATTATTATTATTATTATTATTATTAATTAGTGAGAGAGATGCATATACACTACAGATGTGCGGCTATCAAGATACATTGTTTCTTTCATCCCATCCTTTCAGTGTGACATATAGTAGAAAAGTAAATTTCAAGATAAGAATAATATTTACTTAATGAAAGGAAAACGTCACATGAAACATTTATTATGTTATTTCTTTTTAAATTATATTTTTGGCCAAGTAATCTTAAAACAATTTGGCTTTGTTTCATTTCTCAGTTTTATATTTATGAACAATGATACACAAAATTCCACATGTGGGTTTAGATTCAAATTCTTTTCTTTTTAAATCTTAATTTATAATGGATTTCTATGGCACATCTGTATAATGCAAAATATTTTATTGTAACATTGCCGATCATGTTCTGCCTTTATATTTATAATACATTTATGTAATGCGTAAGGTGTGCATTTATCATTGCAAAAGTGGGGCCTTTCTTTCCATGTGAGGAAATATTTTGTACAATGGAAAAAAAATTTCCTAAAATAATACAACACTAAGATTCTTGTTTACGTCTCCGTTGTCTGTTCTTACTGTTAGCCTTTGTCTCACTGTACATGATATGTGGTAGTAGCTGATATTTTAAATATTTAAAGCAAATTAATGACTTTAACGGGGAAGGCATAAACTGAGAGCAAGGAAAGCCACAAAGACATTTCTACATAGGCTAGCTTTTCCAACTTCTTTTCATATTCACAAGTATTCATGCCTTGCCAGACACATTTCTGAATGGAAAGTAAGAGTGTAAGAATTTTCAAGGACTTGGTGAAATGATGACCTCTTCTGTGATGAACTATTGCATGCACCATCAAGTAGGTGCGAGAGGCTCAGCTGAATTGATGGACTCTGTTCTCTGTGTCCAAGTTAAAGGCAACCTAGCTCCCTTATACACTGGAGCACTTGATATGGTCTCAACTTACTTTTAAACCCAATAATAGTCTCACACACATGTTAGGAATACAAACACTATCAGGGGATTAATTTTTCACCAGAAGCTGTGCACTGCCAACCAAAGAAAACGAAATTAAGGAAAAGAAAGCTATAAGATTGCAGCTGGTCCCAAATTCTATTACTCTCATTCCTAGAGAACAACGGAATACAGTTGTTGGTTTTTTTTTTTCTGGTGGGGGGCAGGGTCAAAGATAAATTTTTTTATTGAATTTTTTCATTGGAAAGATGTTGATTTCATTTTCTTGCCATCACTTTATCAACAAGCTAAAAAATACTTTCCTAAAACAAAAGAGGTCCTTCAGGAGACTCATAATTGTTTAGATATTCTTGTACTGTGTATCCTTCCCAGGAAGCCGAGCATCAGGAAAGATGCACTGTCATTTTTACTGAGTTGGTTTACTTCTTGTTTCATGTAACAGACACTCACTAACTTTGAACTCTGTGTACTAAATTGTCCATACTTTATCAGTTGTCCTAATGATTTTATTACTTAACATGGAATCTTTACACTTAAATTCAAAATTCTCTACACTAATGTAGAATTGGAGTTCATTCTCCTGCTTTCAGCTTCCTTCTTGTTTTTCTGGGAATTGGACAACAAGTTCAGTGAAAGATAATGTGGATGGCATTCTCTGAACATCTGTATTTATAGCCCAGATAGCATATTAAAGAACAAAGTACCACTTTCATAAAGTGAAGGAAAGGAAAGAAAGTTTATATTCTATGTGTACATATGTATCATATCACTTACCTCCACAAGGAATGAAAATTTATGTCATTCACACTAATATCTTATTTTCTTATTAGGACTTTCCTGACATTAAGTACAATTTGAATCTCATCAACTTTCATTAGAAAATATTTGTATTTGTTTTACAAAGTAATCCAAAAATATATAAGCTGTTTGGGATTCTACTTTGTACTCTGAAGATATTTTTTCCAAAGGCAAGTTAGTCAGAAACATGTGGATTAAATATTTTCTTTAAGGATGCAAGAATTTAAACAGAAGTTTTAGCATTTGCAAATTCTCGCAAAATTTTTGAAAGGTTATTTGGCTCAAGTTATGACTGGCTTTGCCTATCCCTCTAGGTGACCAGCTGTTGATATGTCATTTAAAGGGAGGAATAACAAAAAAGGTCGATTCAGCTGTATCTGCAACAGGCGTGTCTGTTGGAGATTCCTATTCTGCTGGAGGTCACATGTGTGTCTGCCTTGACAAAAGGAAGACTTGTGTTTAAACCTCAGTAGCAAAGATATAAATTTGCATTGGTCCTAGAAGTGTTTACAGACAGAACACAGTACAGTCTTTCATGCATACATTTTTAAAATAACAACAGTGAAGAATTTCATCTCCATGGCGAACCCACTTGTATGCCTTGTGGGTCTGGCAAATGAGCCAAGCTAGCCACTATGAAATAATTGACAGCTAGGGTGGGGGAAAAGTCCTCCTTTTAATGGTAATTTTAAATCTCTGAAGTCCTCAGATTGCTTCCTTCTCAGGGAAAGTGTAAGCAGTGGGAAATCATGGCCTTGGATGGACAGCTTCAGTAAGAGTGTTGAAAAGCAAGCCTGAGGGGTGTTGCCCCAAAAGGAAGACTGGCTGTGGGAACAGACATCAAGGCTGGTTACTCAAGTGTTGAGTTTTAAGGAGCTACTGTCAGGTCCCATTTGTTCTATCCTAAATGATCCTTCTTCAGGAAAGGTCACTGTTTAAAGTCATATTAAGCCATACCTTTAAACATCCCAGCTAATGATTCCCTACATTTAAGAAAGCACAGGTGTTCTGAGCACACCCTAGCAAAACCTGCCCCACAGGTTTGCCAAGATGAGGTCTAGATATAAGTAGGAAAATAGAACCATCGCCTTGCTCTGGGCACATAGAACAAGGGCAAAATCAATGTTAAGTGTTTACCCAAAACCCCTGATAGTGAAAGTAGACTCAAGTGCTGAAGTGCAAAGGTTGGGGATCGGCTGAAGAAACACTGGTAACTGTATGTCTTCTATTTAGAGGCTAATTCTTTCAAAGGACTGTAAAATTCAACAGCACATTTAAGCTTCACAATTCCCTGGATTCCTGACTGGTTAGCTTAGTATAGGGTGTTCAGATGATTTACTGCAATGTTTGCTTGCCAACTCTGTCGCCACTCAAAATATAATATTCATTCCTCACCTCTAAAGATTATGCACTTGCAGGAGGAATTGTGGTATCAATTTCAGTTAATAATTAGTTGGAGAGATTCGTGCATTTCCAACTTCAAGTGAAGATCTAATGTTTCTCTTTCTTGTATATTTAACCTCATGTTTACTCTTAGAAAACTATGTACTTTCTACCACTCTCTCTCCAACTTGACATCTGCTTTGTAGTCAGATCACATGACTATTTTTGGCTGAGAATCAAGTTAGGAGCTTGTTCGGAACCCTAAGCCTTTGTCACAGACTGGGACAGGGAACAAAGCCATTCTTATATACAAGAGCTGTCAAGTCTGGTAATGATCAGCAAGGGACCTCTTGATGCCTCTGATATCTGAGAATTTCATTTGTTTTTGTATTCTCTCTCTCTCTCTCTCTCTCTCTCTCTCTCTCTCTCTCTCTCTTTCTCTCTCTCTCCCTCCTTCCCTCCCTCCCTTCCCTTCTCTGTCTGTCTCTGTCTCTGTCTATGTCTCTGTCTCTGTCTCTGTCTCTCTCTCTCTCTCTCTCTCTCTCTGTGTGTGTCTGTGTGTGTGTCTCTGTGTGTGTGTGTGTGTGTCTGTGTGTGTGTCTGTGTCTGTGTGTCTGTGTGTGCACACATGGAAAACAGAAGTCCATGTCTGTTTTTTTTTTTTTTCAGTTACTTTTCTTCACCTTATTTTTGAAGACAAGATATTTTTCTACTCCTAGAGCTCAACTTTTATAACTGGAATGTGTGGTCAATAAATCCCAGTAATCCCCTATCTCTGCTAACTCAGCACAAAGATTATGGGAACACACAATTATGTCAGGCTTGCTTTATAAAATTAAATTAAATTTAGTGTGTATGTTCGTGTGTGTGTGTATGGGGTAGTGCACATGTCATGTTGTACATGAGGAGGTAAGAGGACAACTTTTAGGAATTGGTTCTCCTCTTCCACTTGAGTATCCAAGAACCTAGCTTAGATCATCAAGTTTGCATCCCAGCTATTTTTACCCACTCAGCTGTTTTGCCAGGCCCAAGATTGCATTTATATGGCTTCTTGGGATTTTAGCTTAGATCTTCATGTTTACGCAACAATAATTTTACACTTCCCCCCAAAGTCCTTTCTTTCCTCATTAGAAATTTTATTTTTAATGATATTTGTTGATTATGCAAAATGTAGAGATTGGAAAATATAAATAGAAAAACTTCCACGGTTTTAAATAAAGGTATAGACTCCACATGAGCAGGAGCTGATTAATGGCAGAGACTGGGAGCTGATGGGAAATCGCTTGATGGCAATGTCAGAACATCCTCTCTGGAACTGGAACATTGGCTTCCAATAGGATTGGGATTCTAAATTCCAGGAGCGTTTTCTGTCCACTTTGAGCCCGAACTGTTCAGCTAAGGACTTCTCCACATACCTAGGAGGCCTGGGTGGGTTGGGTGAAGTGATGGTATTGTGTTTGATGAATTTCAGTCCTGATGTCCTGTAAAAGGTGCTTAAATAACAGCATGATTCTCCTACTTAATTTAATAGTAAATTCTAATGTTACTTTTTTGAAACTCATAATAATTTCTAACCTGTTTTAAAGATGAATATAATGAAAATAAGCCTTCTTTGTAAATCCAAAATATGATACAAGTTTTATGAATATGTTAGAAAACACAAGTACTAAATATATAAATATATTAGAAAGAGTGCAGAGTGACATCACTGAAGATTGTTTTCCACAGATGTAATAGGCAATGTATTAAAAAACAGAAATGATCTACTGTAACATTTTCTTATTCAGTACGAGTAAAAAACAAATTTCTATTTTTTCTATACCTTTTAATAAAACTATTTTTATTTTTTCATTAAAATCATTAGAAGCTTGCAAGATTGCTGAGGGGTTAAGAACTCTGCTGACCTGGCAGAGGACCCAAGTTTGGTTCCCAGTACCCACACTGAGTAGCTTACATTGCCCTGTATCCCCAAATCCAGGGGTCTGATGCTTTTGGCCTCCACAGGCATTTGCACTTACGTGCACATCCCACCAAAAAAAGGCACATACACAGAGTTAAAAAATGGATATTGGAATGTTTAATGTTTCCAGAGTGACCATGTGTACAACTAAAGACAGTTACTAGTAGGATACATGAATTAGAAGTGTTTGATAGATACTAATGAGGTTTCTGCTATAATTTAATTTGGTTGCTCCTTTGCTATTTTGTTGACCTTAAACACCTTAATATTTTGTTATTGTTTTTGCTGCTGCTGCTGCTGCTGCTGCTGCTGCTGCTGCTGCGTTATTTGGAGAGAATGCCATACTGTGTGTCTCATGGGAAAGACATGGTATTCATCAAAATAAGGTCACAAAAGATACAAAGAATTTATTTCTACTCCTGCAAAAACCTAGGACATATGTCTTAGATTTATCTAATCACATCAACAGTGAAGAAATTAAGTTTTAAATGTTTCCACTAGGTTGAAGAGTCATAAATTCTTCCACAGACTCATCAGCACTGAGAATGGCCTTGTGAACCCAGCCACCTCAGAGAGTGTTTACAGCAGAATGGCCACCTCTGTAGTTCCTGATTTGTGAGATAGACTTCTAGGGCCAGGTCTTGGTGAGATTCCCTTTTATCTTCCCTTTTTATTGTCCTGTTTGTTCAAACTGTCAGGTCTCCTTCAATCCTGAGAATGACTTGTCTGCAACCCAACTTATCTCTTGTTTTCTTAAGTTGCTGGATCTGCTTCTATTGCTTGCAACAAACCTGATACACACCTACACTCCTGTATGTACACAGCATCTGCTGCTCTTCTTATCTACGTAAGCACATATCTTGTCTGCATTTCGCTATCTACTCTGTTTATTTTAAATTACTTTCCGTGCAATTTACTAATGAAAGCTTATAAAACAAATTATATCATTCACTGAATGATCTCAATAATTCTGCAGAATCACATAACACAAATAAGCTGCTTAGTGTTATAAATTATACCTTAATTTAGGTAAATATATCTATAAATATATTTACCTTTAGAAAAAATATGTAACTTTGATTGGAAATAAATCGAGTAAGACAGACGGCCCAGTCAGTAAAGAAAATTACTGCCAAGATGAACATTTCAGTTCCATCTTCAAGATCCACAGGATAGAAAAGCCTAGGTATATCAGGAATTGGTTCTCTGTCCTGTATTAACATACAAACACAAATGTGCACAGGGGCATGCATGGACAAGGGTAAGCATGAATATGCATACACAATAAATAGATAGATAGATAGATAGATAGATAGATAGATAGATAGATAAGTAAATACAAAAAAAATAAATAAATGAATAAATAAATGAAATAAAATTATTTTTAAATAGAAGCTAAATGTAACTGAACAGAGTCTACAATGGCACTTGCTGTAGAATTTCTAAATATTTTAAACTTGAATAATTTTTTAAAATAGATCATATTCAGCAGATATTAAACTGTGTGTGTGTGTGTGTGTGTGTGTGTGTGTGCGCGCATATACATATAAAGTTTGTGAAGGATAATGAAGAGGTCATGGATCAGCCTTTGGTGCGGTTCCTCTGGTATAGTCTAGCATCATTTCTGAAGCTAACTCTCCTTGAGATTTGGAACTGCATGGTTATGCTTGGCTGCTTGTTCATTAAGCTCCAAGAATCTGTCTACTCCAATGCTACACAAACTAGGATTACAACTGCCTTCAAGCTTGGCTTGTTATGTATGTGCTGGGAATCAAATTCAAGCTTTCAATTAACAAAGTACTTACTAACTAAATTGTTTGTTAATGTTAATAATTACTAAAAATATTTAGATATTTTTATATTTATATTTATATTATATTTCATATTTTGGCTCTCTTTGCTCGTATTTCATTTTTTAAATGAGGAAATACTTAGGAAGTAATTGAATAGTTGGCTGTTGAAAAAAAGCTTATTAATAAAACAATACTAACCAACAATATTTAAACAAAAAGGTCCATGGTTGAGATACTTGCCTTTAAATTTCTTCTTTTATTCAAATGCTGCTTCTCTTGACTAAATCACCTTATGCCTCTGAAAATTATATGTTTGCTTATGTGACAAAATACATAAATTTTAACAATAACATTTCTAGCTGTTTAAAAACTAAGTAAATAAATATTATTGAATGTCCAACCTTGGTTGTTAATTATTACACAAACTGTGCCTTCCATATGTTCTTGTAAAAGGAATTTCAAGTGTTACAGTCTTGTGAATATAATGGCAATATTGCTATCTGTATTCTTATAAAATAGAACAGTGATATTTTACTTCATTTTTATTCCCTTAAAGCAATAATTACTCATTTTCTTTTGAGATTATCCATTATTCTATTTTCAGCACTTTGGATTAGTTTTTCAGTAGCACAAACTGACACCTGACGTTTATAGTACAAATGGATAATAAAATTTACAGACCACTGATTCCACTTCGATGTCAAATTTATAAACAGAGAAAAAGAAACACTTTTTGGCTGAATCTAGGAAAAGAAAATGTTCATAAGAGCACTGAGTTTCCTAAGAAAGGACAAAGAAGCAGTGGACTCATTTCAGTTCCAATTCTGAACCTTTTATCTTTGTTTACTTGGGAGATTTACTTTGTTAAGGGCTATGGTTATCTAATTTAAATGGTAATAGACTTAATGAATTTTACATTTCTTGTCAATCCACATATATTTGTGAATGTGACACACAAGCAGGTGTTTTCCAAACTGAACATTGCTCTGGTTTCCAAGATATATTAAGATTGTTGGTGGATAATACATTTAATGCAACCGCACACAAATGGTCCATTGGAAAGTAGACTTGATTAGTTAGGATGTGGCAAGCACACACACTGGGAAGATATCTGAAAGGAGGATCACAAATCTTCAAAGTCCAACAAAGGCTTCCTCCTTCCATCTCCCCAACTGTACTAAAGGCTTGAAGTTCTCACAACAAACGACAAAGTAAAAACCACATCTTACAAGTCCATTCCAAAGAATGAGCTTTGGAAAATATCCAAATTTGGAATTGATCCAAAAGTAAGGACAAGAATTTGGGATAGCTATAGTTAAAATATAGCCACTCATAAACATAGCCATGCCTGTGAAAATAATGGATGTTATAACCTCCATGCTTCTGGGCTTAGCAAATGTAGCACAGTTGGATCTTGATTACTAACTGCAGGAATTATGACATCCGAGGAAAGGGTTCACTCAGCTCAGAAGATCTCCACCCAGCTGCAATGAGTCAGGATTCCTGGGTGGACTATTGGCAAATCAAGCCAAAGACATCTGTTAAAAAGTAAATGAATAAAAATTCTTGGACTTTTGTAGATTATTATGTATCAGCT
The DNA here is from genome assembly GCA_030674055.1 of Rhabdomys pumilio. Taxonomy (NCBI): domain Eukaryota; kingdom Metazoa; phylum Chordata; class Mammalia; order Rodentia; family Muridae; genus Rhabdomys; species Rhabdomys pumilio. The sequence goes on from JANHMN010000016.1 coordinate 3,594,722, forward strand.
TAAGCATTGAAAGAAAAAATAAGAAAAGCAAAGCATATTAAGTGTAAAGTAAAAAATCAAAGCTACAGAAACTTAACTTTTTAAATAGGGATCCTAAGACTCGCATTCCCATTCACAGTTCATGCATAAACAAAATTTAGAATTTGATCAAAGTAATACACATACATACTTCTAAAAGTCATATTACTCATTAGAACTTAAGAGGAAAGAATTCAGTCCGTTAATGCCCACAATATTATTATACTGTCCTACTCCATAAATATGATTTCTCAAGGCTAAGTGTTTTAAACCCATTTATATTTTACTTTTCCATCTTCCCTTCTGTGTATGTGAAGAGTTTATTATGTCAGACACTTGAGAGACACTGTGTTACAGACTGGGCACAATGATGGGCTCAGCTACATACGTTGTCCGTGATCTAATTCTTGTTACTGTGTTTTCATTATTTTATCATTCAGCTATGAATTTGCACATCAACTCAATGCAGGATTCAATGTACTTTGCACAAATTTAAAATGGGATAAGGGGATAAGGGTGGGGTCATGTTTTACAGCATCTTTACTCTATTGTGATTTTTTTTAATTTTAACTTTTTTTTAAAATTCACATTCTGAAAACTAACTAGAGGATCACTGGAATATTAACAACAGACATAACCATTAGGGTAACAGTCCTAATGCCAGTAAGCCCATTACTCCTTTTCTGTTCCTTAGCCTGACTCAGGCTAAGGAATCTTGATACGAAACTTGATACTTCAAATTTGTGTTCTGTCTGCAGAACTTTGTAGTGGAACCTATACATCAGCATATCAGGTTGGAATTCTGAACTTGTATCAGTCACATGGTTAATAGCCATCACATATTTAAAACACGATGCTCCAAGCAGTTTTACTTGAAAATGTTCATTGGAATGAGTCAATGGTCTGGTTCCAGCCTCTGATTTCTGCTTCACTATCAATTCTGGATTCTCACCGGGTCTCTTCTCAGATATCCAGTTGTTTCCCTGTGTCATGGAGATCCTGCAACTTTAGATCAGGAAAAGCAGCCTCTTCCTGTGCTCCAGCACTTCACAGATGGGACAGACGGTGGAGTGGGCCAAGTCAAGGCTCTGTAAAGCTTTGGGGCAGAAGTGTAGACTGTATAACACTGACAGAACACAGCTTTCACAGTGAGAGTGTTTGTTTTGTTTTTTGTTTTTGTTTTCTTTAAGGGGAGGTTGCAAAAACAGAGAGTGGATTTAGAGAGACAGAAACACGAGTGGGACTGTGGTGTATGATATGAAATTTACAAAAGATCAATGTAAAAATATTTTTAAAAGTACTGGAGAGGATATGACCTCAATGGTATAACATATGTGTTTGTAATGCAAGGTCAAATAAAAATGTTCTTTTAAAACAGTGATGTCCCAGTGTGTGAACTTCAGCTTCCTCAGGACCCACGTAGGCATGGTTGGGATGAGCAGAGGTGGAAGAAGAAACTCTAAGGACAAGGGCTGTCCAAGGGAGGCACTAGCAGCATCAGGTCCACCCAGGAAGGATTATGAACGCATGGGTGAGGCTGTATTAACAGCATGGTGAAGCCAGCTGTTAGGACCATAAAAGAAGCTGTCCTGCAGTTAGGCTTCTTGTTATCAGTGGAGCTGAAGCACTTCTGTAACAAGGAAAACTGTTAATTATACGTCACTCTCAGCAATCAAGTAAATATGATTAGTACTGTGCCAAAACATTCATATCACTTTTGTTGCTTCAGCGTGTAAGGATCTGTGCAGGAGGATAATAGATGAAGCTACTCCCAATAGTGGAGGAGACAGATTGCCAACTAAAGTATTTTTTGACTTGCACAACCCAAGAAAAATTTAATATCTTGTGTAACCAGAAAAATATTTTAAAAAACAGAAAATCATAATCACCTGCCAACTGTCTACACTGGAGCCAAGTGACAAACTGAGATTCTAATACTCTAACAGGAGTACAGCTTTATTTGTAGAACTTCTCTAGCCATCTTACTGTAAACACATAAAACACTATTCAAACACTTTCTCTAAGTAAAAAAAAAAAACATGCATAATGCTCTTAACACTTTAGACATTCAGTTGTGTCTCTTTTTTTTTTCTTCAGCTGTGAATGTGCCTATAAACTTATCATCTGAGAGCATAAATTAGTGTAATCACAATTTATGGTACTTTTTTTCTGTTTTTTTTTTTTCTTGTGCAAAAATAAGGAAATGCTGCTTTAAAAAGAAAGGAATGAACAAAAGTAACGAAAATCAACATTGAGGTTTTCTGATGCCTGAAGCTTATAGACTGAACTGCCACTATATGTAGACATGACATATTTCTATGTCTTCCAAGTTAAAGTGGGAAATCATAGATACCAGAAACTAAATGTAATTCTGCTCCAAAATTCCTTTAAAAAGGCCTCTATGTTATATTGGAACTGCTCATTTTTCAAAGCAAAACCTAAAATTTTGACATTTACAGTAAGCAGCCAGCTATACCTTCTCATTGCATTGCTAACCTCTAATAAAAGTCATTAGGATACCAAAATATTCAACATATTAATTGTTCTTACTCATATCAAAATAATAAATCAGGAGCAAAAATATGTTCCATGAAAAATGTGGAAATTCATTTCACCAGCAAAAAAATGTATAGTAAATTGTCTCCTGTACATTGTTTTATCCCATTAATGATCAAATAATTCTACATCAAAATAACTGAAATCTCAAGCAGATGTTCCTCAGACAACTGGAAATAGATCTACCTGAAGACCCAGCTATACCACTCTTGAGCATATACCCAAATGTTGACCAGCCGTGCCACAGGGGGCTTGTGCTCCATTATGTTCATAATGGCCTTATTCATAATTACCAGAAGCTAGAAACAAACCAGATGTCCAATTCCAGAAGAAAAGATACAGAAAATGTAGTAGAATAATATTCAGCTATTAAGAACAAGGACATCATGAGTTTTGTAAGCAAATGGGTGAAACTAAAAAATAGTATGATGAGTGAGGTAATTCAGGCCCAAAAGGACATGCATGGTATGTACTCACTCATATTAGCCAAAAGAAAGTATAGAATACATAGGATACAATCCACAGACTTCAAGAAGATTAACAAGCTGAAGAGCCCAAGTGGGATGCTTCAATCCCTTTTGGGAGGGTGGAGGACAGAGGAAAGGAAACACCTGTGTGGGAGAGAAAAAGGGGAGGGGAGGAGAAAAGAGAAATATGATCAGGTACTGGGGTATGTGTGTGTGGGTGAAACAAAAGTGAAGCCCTGAGGTCCAGCAGAATGAATGGAAATATGCAACCTTGGGAGGTGGGAGGGGTGACCCTCTAGAATGAACCAGAGACCTGGGAAGTGAGAGATGCTCAGAAATTAAAGGGAGGGACCTTAGATGAAATATCCAACAGTGGGGAGAGGGAACTTATAGAGTCCATCTCTAGTAGAAAGGCAGGGCATCAAGTGGGGCTGCCATTCCACAGTCGAACACTCTGACCCAGAATTGTTCCCATCTAAAAAACTGCAGGGACAAAAATGGAGGTAGGACTGACAGATAGAAGGTCCAGTGACTGGCCAAACTTGAGATTCATCTCAAGGGGAAGCTCCAAGGCCTGACACTATTACAGATATAATGATATGCTTACAGACAGGAGCCCGCATGGCTCTTATCTAAGAGGCCCAATAAGCAGCTGACTGAGACAGATGCAGATACTTACACACAACCAATTGACTGAGATTTGGGACCCCTGTGGTTGAATTAGGGCAAGACTGGGGGAATTTAAGGAGTCTGATCCCATTGAAAGACCAGCAGCCTCAACAAACCTGGACCCCTGATATCTCTCAGACACTGAGCCACCCACTAGGCAGCATACACTAGCTGGTACAAGGCTCCCAACACATACAACAGAGGACTGCCTGGTCTGCCCTCAGTGAAAGAATATGTACCTAACCTTCAAGAGACTGGAGGCCCCAGGGAGAAGGGAGGTGTGGTATGGTGGGTGGGAGTGGAAACATAGCCTTGGAGTCAGGGGGGAGGAGGAATAGGATAAGGAACTGTCAGAAAGGGGACAGGGAGGGGGATTGTAAAAAAAAAAGATTAAAGATAAATAATAAAAAAGAAAAATATATAAATGAAAAAAAAGAATGACCATAAATAATAGTGGTTTAATAAAGTATTAGTCTTGATTGGAATGTCCAACAGAATACCTTTTCAGATTATCTTGCATTGATTTCATGACATTTGAGCTACTCTGTAAAAATTAATCAAAATCTGTTGCAAAAAAAAAAAAAAAAAAAAAGAGGTTTCCTTGATCAGAGTTGAGAAATACACTTAGCTGTGGGTATAAGGATAGTTATTTAGAATATAGTTAGTGAACAAGGACTATGAATAGACATGCTAACATAGAGGGAAGAAAGCTGAATAGGCCTCAACTTCTAGACAAAACCTATGTGCAACTAAGAAACATTGAGAATGGGAGAAAGCGTTCTCCCCAGGGAAGACCATACTCAATGGTTACACAATACCAAGTGGTCATCCCTGAAAATATATACATTAAAGTAACATTATATGAAAAGACAAGCTTGTATTTTTATATTCAGTAATTTAGATACACATACACCACCACCACCACCAACAATAATAGCAACAATTAAAGAAAGAAAGGCCATAAATTTGAAAGAGAGTAAAGGAGACATGGTACATGGAAAGTACATGAAAGGGGGTAGAAGTGAATGGAAGGAATAAATTGTGCCATTATATTATAATATCAAAAAACCATGTATTTAAAACTAAAATTCAGACAAAACCCAGAGGAAGCGGGCCTCCCAGGAGCTCTAACCTGGCCAGTAACAACACCTACCCCAAACAGGGAGTAACTGGGACCCACTAGGACTCAGGAATTCTCTCCTGGCCCAGAGCACTGGTTTCTTCCTGTCTGTGACTGAGCACTGAGCAGATCTTGGGCCCCAGCTCTAACCCCAGTAGAGGTAACTCACCCCACACAGCTCTGATACAACCAAGATAATAGGAAAGACAGGCTTCAGTCATAGACAGGGCAGGTAACACTAAGGAGATCCAGAAGGTGAAAGGAAAGCAAAAGAACATAAGCATCAGCAACTCAGGGCACATGGCATCATTAGAACCTAGTTCTCCCACACTAGAGAGTCCTGAATTCCCCATATCACTAGGAAAGCAAGATTCAGATTTAAGTTCACTTCTAATGATGGTGATAGAGGACTTTAAAAAGGACATAAATAACACTCTCAAAGAATTTGAGGAAAACACAGGTAAACAGGTAGAAGCTCTTAAAGAGGAAACAGAAAAATCCCTTTAAAAATTACAAGAAAATACAACCAAACAGGTGAAGGACTTGAACAAAACCATCCAGGATATAAAAATGGAAGTAGAAATAATAAAGAAATCACAAAGGGAGACTACCCTGGAGATAGAAAACCTAGGAAAGAAATCAGGAGTCATAGATGCAAGCATCACAAACAGAATACAAGAGATAGAAGAGAATATCTCAGTTGCAGAAGATACCATTAAAAATATTAACACAACTGTCAAACAAAATGCAAAATGCAAAAAGTTCGTAATATGAAACATCCAGGAAATCCAGGACACAATGAGGAGACCAAACCTAAGGATAATAGGTATAGATGATGGTGAAGATTCCCAATAAATATCTTCAAAAAAATTATAGAAGAAAACTTCTCTAACCTAAAGAATGAGATGCCCATAAACATACAAGAAGCCTATAGAATGCCAAATAGACTATACCAGAAAAGAAATACTTCCCGTCACATAATAATCAAAACACCAAATGCACTAAACAAAGAAAGAATATTAAATGCAGTAAGGGAAAAATGCCAAGTAACATATAAAGGCAGACCTATCAGAAATACACCAGACTTCTCACCAGATACTATAAAAGCCAGAAGATTCTGGACAGATGTCATACAGACCCTAAGAGAACATGAATACCAGCCCAGGCTACTATACCCAACAAAACTCTCAATTACCATAGATGGAGAAACCAAGCTATTCTATGACAAAACCAAATTTATACAATCTTTCCACAAATCCAACACTACAAAGGATAATAATAGGAAAGCTCCAATACATGGAGGGAAATTATACCCTACAAAGACCAAGAAAGTAATCCTCTTCCAATAAATCCCAAAGAAGATAGCTACACAAAGATAATTCCACCTCTAATAACAAAAATAACAGGAAGCAACGATCACTGTTCCTTAATATCTCTTAACATCAATGGACTCAATTCCCCAATTAAAAGACATAGGCTAACGGACTGGATACATAAACAGGACTCAGCATTGTGCTGCATACTAGAAACCTACCTCAGTGCAAAGACAGACTCTACCTTAGAGCAAAAGGCTGGAAAACAATTTTTCAAGCAAATGGTCCTAAGACACAAACTGGGGTTGCTACTTTAAAATCTCCAGCCCGAGAATGCCAAAAGAGAGACTCATGACTCCACCTGTATAGGTAGTTGAGGGTGGCTTTGCCTGGCATCAGTGGAAGTGGACAGCCTCGGTGCCTGAAAGTTTGGATTCTGCAGTATTGTGGAATCCAAGAGCAGAGAGGCAGGAATGGGAGGATGGTGGGAGCACACCCTCATAATAATAGGAGGAGGGGGAATGGGTAAGAGGTTTTGAGGGGTAATGGAGAGGAGATAACATTGAAAGGTAAATAAATTAAATATCCAACTTTAAAAAAAACAGCTAATGGGTCTGGCAATTGTAGTTGAGAAGTCAAGACTTTTTGTCAACCATTTATTATGGGGATTTCATATAATCAAGGACAAGGTATTGTGGAAGAGGCCCATAGAACTTTAAAAAGATTGGTAAGACATTCTGTTGCTGAGACAAAAAATGATGCTGACCATTGAGCTTGCTGAGTGCCCTGACAAGGGTGACTGGGGAGCTGTAAAAAAAATAGTAAGTTTACACATTGATAAGCCTTTGAAACATCAAATCCTCCTGTGACAATATAATCTAGAAAATGAAATTTTTTATTTTGCAGAATATTGTGTTCAACAATTTGACTAATGACAGTAGGCTAAATTAACTGTCAGATAAAATGTACTAAGCACTCCAGATGTGTCAGTCAAATACTAGCACAACACAGGAGAGAACTCTGCAAAGATCCAAGACTTTGATATATCTTATATTTTTAAGGATCAAATGACCTGAGTGTGCAAAGATAAAAGAAACAGTATTGAAGTCTTAAATTTCTGCCTCTAAGAAAGAGATATAAAGCACCACTCATTAGTGTTTACATTTTCAAGAGTCTATTCCCTAATAGAGAAAAATTCTCTTCGTTTTTATAATACTCTCAGGTTTGCCTTTAACTTGAAATAAGTCTGAACAAGAGATGGTTCTACAAGATCATGTTCCAGTTTAACATTCTCTTGTACTTTAAAGTTCTAGGAACACCAAACACATTTATCCCTAGTCAGTAAAATGAGGTAGGTAAGAACTATAGAGCTTTTTGAAATAATAGATAAAAATAAGTGATGTGAATGATTGGAATTTCTATAAACACCAGGCCCTAGATGTCTGATTCAGAAGATTCAAAAACTGAAGGAGAAGTTGTCCAGAGATTGTCCCACATACGTATTCATCCCATGTGTTGTCACCAAAGTAGACACTGATGTGGATGCCAGGAAGTGCATGCTGACAGGATCCTGATATAGCTGTCTCCTTAGAGCTCTGCCAGAGCCTGACTGATACAGAGGTGCATGCTCACAGCTAACCATCGAATTGATCATGGGGTTCCCAATGTAGGAGTTAGGGAGAAGACTGAAAAAGCTGAAAGAGTTTGCAACCCCATGGGAAGAGCAACAATACCAACCAACCAGAGCTCCTAGGGTCTAAACCACCAGCCTGGGAACACATAGGGATGGGCCCATGGCTCCAGCTGTATATGTATTAGAGGATGGCCTTGTCGAGCATAGGTGGGAGAAGTCCTTGGTCCAGTGAAAGCTGGATGCCAAGTGTGGGGGAATTAGAGAGTGGGGAGGCGGGAGTGGGCAGGTGGGTGGGGGCACATCCTCATAGAAGCAGGAGGAGGGGGTATGGGATAGGGGGTTTCTGGGTGGGGCGGAAATGGGGAATGGGGATCATGTCTGAAATGTAAGTAAAATATCTGATCCAAAAAAAAAAAATCTATTGCACAAAGAAGTGACCCTGTGTCTGAAATCACCTACTTTCTGTCTGCCATGCATCTTGAGCAATGTCCATGGGAAAACGATTTTTTAGAGACTATAATTTAGTTACAATATTTTCCCTTCTTTCTCTTCACTCTCAAATTTCCAATATTTCTCACATTGTTCTTCATTGCTTTAGGCACAGTGGTTTTATAAAATACGTAAAGTTTACTCCTGTTATTCAACTGCTGATTGCTCTGCCCTCCTGTCTTGTGTCTTGTTTTAATCTGCATGCGGCCATTGGAATGCTTGTACCAAGAATCTCCTGTCTCAAGTTTATGTAAGCAATTCTTAACACTTACTCTCTCTCTGACTTGTCAATAAATGCTAATCATCTAATGGCTGGACAGAAGCAGAAATAGGGTAGGGTGTCTGGCAGCCAGGGAAAAGAGAGAGAGAGAGATTGAATTTCAGATCAGCTAGGAGGGTGGAGAAATTGGAGCCATGAGGAAGGTGGTCTGGAGAGAGATATGGAAACACATCTGAAGCCCAAACAGCCAGATCAGTAATAATACGCAAATATCATGAGATGGGGATGGGAGGCAGCTGGTTTAACATAGGAAGTTAAGGTTGATCAATTCACTGCTCAGCTATTGAGGTATAGCTTGCAATAAATCTCGATTTCTCTGTGTGATTATTGCTGACTAGCGTAATGTAGTGAAATACAGCTGCCATATTAATTCACTGCTTACATTTATATTAAAAATAATTCTTTTACATATCGCCTCATTTTACTAATTGTTATTGCTTTATATATTTCTATGTTAATACCTAAATCTTGTTATACAACTTGTCTTGTCTATGTAATGTTACCTGTATTTTTTTTTTCAGAGCTTACTATTTGGCAATGATGAGAAAATTTCATTAAAACTATATATGTTATATTTACCCACAGAGTTATGCTTTTTAGTAAATAGTTAATCAATAGTATAGGTTCTTTGGCTTTTTAGAGAGGCTTCTTATTATTTTATTTATCTTTTCTTTTCTTCATATTCACTTAAGACCCTGTTCTTCCACCCCCTTTAACAATCACTTTAATAAAGGGCATATTATCAGTCAGCAAAAAATAGTTGGTGTGCTCATGGACTTTATATGAGAAGTGAAGAACTGCTCTGACATATACATACATATATATATACATACATATATATGTATGTATATGTCATGTTCAACTAACTGGATGTTCATTAGAAGCAGGGAAGAATATAGACATGGCCAATAACATGGGCTCTTATCCATTAAGAATATCCAGATACACTGCCCTAAAATAATGGAATTACCTTCTTCCCAAACTGAGGTCAGAAAATACTCATGAAAACTAAGAGATCTTAGAAAATTAAGTGGCTGAATATTTGCAAGAATTCTTATGAAATACTTATACTAAATACAAAAATGTGAGGGCTTTGTAGATTAGTGTGTCCATATGAAGAGCAACAGTGGTAGAAATTTCTCTGTACCAAAAATTATGAATAAGCATCAATGGCTCTTAAATATAGGTTTGATGGCTTCAGAAGGAAATGGAGACAAACCAAAACAAATGGTGTAAAGATAATTTCTCCTTATGTCACAAAGATATAGACTTCTAGCTAAAATCTCCTGTGTATGGAGGTACAGAATTTGAAAGTTGTGCTTAAAAGGTTAATGAAAAAGTGTAGCCTTAATAAATCTTCTTCGAAAAACTGGTAACGACAAGACACAGTCTTGTATCACCATTAAATCCAAGATACAATGGAAAACTCAAGTTTTCATGAAAGGAACTGATGCCAGCTTTAACAGAGATATAATCAGACTCTTGCCAGAAGTACACTGATCCTGTTAGCTCAAAATAATAGGAAGAACTCCAAGGCATAAGATTCAGTGATATTTTGAAAAATTAATACAATTTTGAAAAAGAAAAAAAAGCACTGGATCTGATCCTAAAGGATTAAGAGAAATGAATCTCCTTATTTTGGTCTTATAACTCTTGTGTAAAATTCAGAACTATAATCTCATTTTAGTCTTTAGTCTCCTATGGGTAAGAACAGGTGGAGCCTGCAATCACCTGCTGAAGTTCTCGTATTTGTGATGTATTTCATTCACTTCACATATTTGCTATATTTTCAATAGATTTTTCCATGAGAATAGTAAGTAACTATCAAGAATATTCTAAAGAAACAAAGAATTAACAGCCGAAAAGAGTAAATTTCCCATTTTGGCATCCAATGATTTAACACATATCCGATGAAGAATGAAGATACAATATGTAATGAAGAAAAATTAATTATTTTAAATTGATTCACTAAATTAAACCAATGAAAGAATAAGTATAAAAGTATATAATAACAATATACTTGTCTTTTTTGCATTGAAAAGACTGGAGAACATATTGTTCATTAAAAGATAAAAGATACAGTTAAAAGATACATTAAATATTTATTAAATAACTATATCCACTTTCCAGGTTTAAAATTATTACATCTGAAATAGAAAGTTATGCTGCATATAATCAGTCGAAAATTCATTCACATAAGAGATCCCAATAAGAGAACAATTAATGAATGTTGAAGTATAGACTTAAAAACCATTCAACACTAAGTACAAAAGGAAGATTACTTAGAAATACACTACAAACAAAAATAAGTTCATTGGTGAACTGAGAAAAATTTGATATACTTAATGTATATGTAATTCACATCACCAAAGGACAGAAGAAAGGGTAGAAAGGAGAAAAATGTAAAATTATTTATTCAAGCTTTTCCAACTTTAATCAACACCATAAACACTGAGATTGAAGGCATTGAATAAATCTCAACAATAGCAGACATAAAGATATTTTTACAGAGGTATGTTACAAAGAAGGCTCTTAATATCAACAACAAGGAGGAGAAAAGTAAAGCTGGCAGAAAGAAAAAATGTTACTTTCAGAGGAACAAGATCAGGATCTACAGACAGCAATGGGGAGAGGGCATCAAATAGGACACAACACAATAGACGGATCTAATAACAGAGGATGATGCCAAGAGCATGCTCAACCAGATTCATATTGGAAAGGGGATACAGGCATAACATGGAAGAATCTCTCTGCGGAGACTTAAGGAAAGAGTAAAAGCAAAGACTTCAGATCAGAAAAAAAAGTAATAATTAAAATCTGGAGTAATGAGAAGGAATGAAGAATACAAGAAAGTTTCTGGAGAAATTGATTTCATTTTCTCTTAATATATAAAGTCAAAGATTCTAGAAGAGATGTTTCCACTGGCAAAGCTCTTGTCATGTAAGTGTGAGGACACAGCAGCCAGGTAAAGTGCTGTAGGAAGTAGGGCACAGCTGTACTTGTAGCATGGGAGGTCCCAGGAAGATGAGGAGAATCCACTGGCCAGCTAGCTCCAATGAGTCCGAATGAGTCAATGAGACTCTGTGTTAAAAAATAAAATAACAAGCAGTAGACAAAGATGCCCGTTATCTATCTCTTATCTCCACACATGTACACACAAACATATGTAGCACATTCATAAAAATAAGATGAAGTCCATAAAATAAGATCAATATAGTATGTTCACTTGTTAATAAGATTAATCTATTTGGAGAGAAGAGTACCTGTGTTAGAATAGGAATATATTGGTCTTAGAGGCCCTGGAAGCAATATGGAGCATGGGCTTGCTGAATTTTATCTTTATGAAAGTGTATGGAATGATAAGAGAATAAAGTTTATTGTTTTACTTTGCCAAGTTTATGGTGATGTTTTAAAAACTAATACAATGTTTCTTTGTAAATTATTTAATGTTTTTGTAATTTTTAAAATTTTGTTCTAAATTCCAGCAATTAAATTGCTGAAAATAACTTTGATGATAGCCCAAAGCAATGCACATGCCCCATGGTATTCATAAGTGGCCTTGACAGCAGTAAAATTTATTTGGGTGATTTTGTTCTGTGAACCACAATTCTGGAAGCCTGAGAATTCAAAGCATTTACATAGGAATGGTAGGAAGAAGGCAACTGGAGAAATTTCTAGAGATCAGCATTACCCTTACCTATGAGATGATCTAGACAGCTCATTGTTTCTAAGCAACTCCAGCTGTGCATTGACAACAGTTTACACTCCATTAATGATCTCACAAGGATCTTTACCTGAAAATGGAGCTTGAAATATCTGGGGAAAGTCCCCAAACTAGCTGCTAATCTAGGCTGAGAATTATGAGACTGGTTTAGAGAAGCAGCTCTACTCAGCCTTCTGAGATCTCACACTGAAATTATAGAGGGATAGTACCTGAAATAAGAACGGGAGCCTATGTTGAATTACTTTGTTCATCATTCTGAATAACTAAGCTTTTGTTTGAATTGGTAAAAGGTTCTACTAACTCTTTCCTATTGCTAATCTAGTAGGAAATTCTACACTAGCGCGAAAATACAGTAAATGTACTGGAAGCATTTAAAGTCCAAAACTAAAACAAAGGTACCTCGATGCATTTACTGACTTGAACACCAAATATTACACCAGTCATGGAGGTAAGGACCTCTGGATTCCTAGAAATAAAAGCTACATCCTTATAAGATATAGCCTTAGCTGTACAAACAGTCTATTTTTGGCAAACATCACAAGCAACTCTGAGAAGTTTGTGCATCAGGTCGTAACATGATGGTCATTGTCATGTGATAACAGAGACAAAGAAAGACACAAAAGAGACAAGTTTTCCTCTTTTATGATTCTACTGTCTTGACATATTGCATATTGATGTAATTTTAATAAGAAATTTAGAGACAAAATACATGCCACTTTATTAACCTGGCATTCACCTATTATATGAAAAATTCATGAAATTATGACATACTAGTAAAATCTAAGGTGAAGTAATTTAAGTTGACTAATTTCTAGATGTCGTCAGTTCAAAAATCTATTCACTTGGAACATTTTTTGTGCTATTTTACATATTCTTTTGTACATTAGTCTAAAGACGCTTAATTTATGCAAATCCAAGTAGGAAGTGTGATTGAGGCCAAGTGATTTGACTCTGAGGATTCTGGCAGTTGCTTTTGTCAAAGGCATCATACTTTATTATATGCCAAGTGAAGAATTCATTAAAAATTATTTTTGTTCATTTCTCCATATTGAGTTTCATTCTTACTTTCTGTTTGTACATGCATATATTGAATATAGATGAATTAATGTAAATACACAAATATTTGATTTTACATCAAGCTCTCATGTCACGTTCTGTCCTTGCTGACAACAGACACTGAATACAAATGTGGGTATAATGTGGGTATGTCATCTAGAAATTAGCTTGCACCCTTCTCCCCAAAGACTTAGGTTACATTCTGAATACTTATTTTTCCACATTTCTGTAAGATCCCCAGAGGACATTATACCATTATAGTCCCTTCTGGTCCTTTTCTAGCTTACACTTAATTGGCTTACATTACAGATTATCGTGCTGCCCCCATTTGTTTTTCCTATTTAGCATTACATGGACCCAGATGCGAAATGCAATCCATTTTCTTAATGTTCTCAAAGAGAACTGCAGCCCCTTCCGATGGTTTGTAAATGTTCATGGCCTTGTGTATGGTTTGCTAGAGGAGATCAAGTTGTTCTAACCATCAAACACAATACTTGTATGCTAACTGTTTTAATATGAGGAAGATGTAATTATTAGTAAATATGGGTTCTGGATAACATTATTCAGCGTATAGAAATTGTATAATAACCGCAATGATGTGCCTAAGAAGAAGAAGTTATGATCCAGTTCAAATAACAATACAGGAGAGATATAGGCTGTGGGTTAGAATTTGTAGTGTTCCACTTCAGAAAGAAACAGAGAAAAGCATACCTACCATGACTAAATTAAAAAGCCAAGTACTGTAATAACTTCTGGTAAGTGAATAGGTTATTACATGATTCATTTAAGTTTTATCACAACCTAATCCTGGTAAAACTAGAGAAAATATTTTCAGAGGGGTGAAATATTTAATTACTATCTTATTATGGCAGAACCAGGGAGCAGTATTGCATTCAGCAGTAGATGACTTAAAGTTCATGATCAAGAGCAATATACATTTGAAGATTTTGTGATTTCAATGACATCATGTTACTTGTCTTTTCATATTTTTATGAAATTTTATAATTTAATAATTTACAAGTTAACTTTTTCATTAGAATATTTTATTTATTCACATTTCAAAAGTGGCCTCACTTCCCAGTTCTTTCCCCTGGATTGGTCACCCATCTTCCCTCACCCCTGCCTCTGAGAAGGTACTCTATCACCTGTTTACCCACCCCCACTTCACCCCTACCAGCCACCCCTCTTTCCTGAGGCATCAAGTTTCCACAAGTTTAACTACAACCTCTTGCACTGAGGCCAGACAAGGTTGTTTTCTGCTGCACATGTTCTCTGGGTCCCTTGCATGCTCCTTGGTTGGTGGCTGAGTCTCTGGGAGCTCTGAAGGGTCCAGTTAGTTGGCAATGTTGTTCTTCCTGTGGAGTAGCAATCCTTCTCAGATTCTCCAGTCCTTTTCCTAACTCTTCCATAGGGTACCCCAACCTCAATCCAATGGTTATCTATATCTCCATTTGTTTTAGTCTGCTGCTGGCAAAGCCTCTCAGAGGACAGCCATGCAGGGCTCCTGTCTGCACACACAGTATGGCATCAGTAAATAGTGTGCGCACATGAGCTGTATCTTAAGTTGGGTCAGTCACTGGGTGGCCTTTCTTTCATCTTCTCCTCTATTTTTGTCCCTGCAGTTCCTTTGGACAAGAAAAATTTGGATCAAAACTTCTGAAGATTTGTGAGTGGGACACTACCTTAACTCCGGGCCATGTCTATCTACTGGAGGTGATTTCTTCAGGATCCATCTACCCACTCTTGATCATTTCATCTAATGTTATCCCCATTGAGTCCTAGTAGCCTCTCACATCCCAGGTCTCTGGGACATTCTAGAGGTTTCCTGATCCCCATCCCCATCCCACACTGCTGCATATATCAGTTATTTCTCCCTCTGGACTTCTCTCCTGTCTCCACAAAATACATGATTCTGCCTCCCATTTTCCCTTCCCCTGTCCCACCCAGATTTCTCCCTCCTTCTGCCTCCCATGATTATTTTATTCCCCTTCTAAGTGGGTTTCAGGTATCCACACTTGGACCTTCTTTCTTCTTAAGCTTCCTACAGTCTGTGAGTTCAGTCATTGGTATTCTGAACTTTTTGGCTAATATCCAGTTATCAGTGAGTACACATCATGCATGTCCTTTGGGTCTGGGTTATCACACTCAGAATGATATTTTCTAGTTCCATGGATTTTCGTGCAAAATTCATGATGTCTTCATTTTTAGTAGCTGAATAGTATTCCATTGTGTCACATTTTCTGTATCCACCTTTCTGTTCAGGGACACCTTGGTTGTTTCCAGCCTTTGGCTCTTACAAAGAAGGCTGCTATGAACACAGTGGATCACATGTCTTGTGGGTGTGGTGGAGCATACTTTGGGTACATTCCTAGGTGTGGTGTAGCTGTGTCTTCAGATAGAACTATTTCCAATTTTCTGAGGAACTGCCAGATTGATTTCCAGAGTAGTTGTCTTTCTCTACATCCTTGCCAGCATATACTGTAGCTTGTGTTTTTATCTTAGCCATTCTGATTGGCGTAAGGTGGAATCACAAGGTCATTTTGATTTGCATTTCCCAGATGACTATTTGAGATTCCTCTGTTGAAAATTCTCTGATTAGCTCTGTACCCCATTCTGTTAGTTGGGTTAATTGGATTTTTTAAAGTCTAACTTGAGGAAATTCAATAAATCATTAAATCTTAACACAAAATCACATAGTTAACAAAACTGGAAAATCTAGATGAAATGGATGATTTTCTAGACAAATACTATATACCAAAGTTAAAATCAGGATCAGGTAAACTATCTAAACAGTCTCATAACCCCTAAGGAATTAAAAGCAGTCATTATAACAGCTCCCAACCAAAAAAGGCCCAGGACTAGATGGTTTTAGTGCAGAATTCTACCAGACTTTTAAATAAGAGCTAATACCAACACTCCTCAAACTATTCCATACAATAGAAACGGAAGAAACTACCGGATTCATTCTATGAAGCCACAATTACTCTGATGCCTAAACCACACAAAGACCCAAAGAGAACTTCAGACAAATTTCACTTATGAATTTCAATGCAAAAGCACTCAATAAAATGCTCACAAACCAAATCCAAGGACACATCAAAATCATCTTCAAGTTGTCACTCCAATTCTATCACTATGTATTGATTCCATAAGGGAATTACATGGTATTTCAGAATCAATTACCTGAAGATTAGGTTATGAGATTTAAATGGAAAAAATATTTCATGGTTAGGTAGCTTATGCAGGTGTAATGCTGAAAGGAAAAAAAATTCTGTAAGTATGAAATGAAATATGTTCTTCCAGAGATAATATTGTTGAAAGTATCTTTGCCACATTCTCATTGATGATATGGTTATTCAGGTTTATAGTTGTTTTGTTAAGCATTTCAAAAGTCAATTTTTATTTCTTTGCTACATATGTAATAGCCTACAAAAGTTTATAGTATAGCATATATTTAATGGAACTAATTTTAGAAACATTGTAAATTTTATATGTAATATATATATATATATATATATTGTATATATATACATATATATACAATAACATTGAATGGTGATTCTTTCCTTTTACCAAATTCCTCTGTAAAATAGTTTGCTTATATATATTACATACATATATACACAGTAGATAAATATATAAGATAATATGGGCATATATTATAGGCATATAAAATAGATAAGAAATATGGCATATACACATATATATGCACTAGACAGATATCTAAGATATATGGATATATAAAATGCATATGTACACAAGAGGGTTAAGAGATTTATTGTTTTATTAATTTGATTAAAGGTTATTGGTTGGAATTACAAAGTTTGTGTCTTCAAAACTGCTTAAAAGAGTCAGTGGTAAAGGTTAGGCTGAAGAACCTGGACACAGTAGGAGAGGGGCAGCACATCGAAGTGACTGCAGAACCTGGGATCACACCAGAAGCAGAATGTCAGGCTGCCATCTCTCTTGTGGTGCGGAGGAAAGTGGCAATGTCTGTGAAGCTCAGACCTGTTTGACAGGAAAGCTCTTAGTCTAAAATAGCCATAGTAAGTATGACTATGTCTTTCTACATTGTGACTACCCAGGGAAAAAAAATAAAAAAGTTTTACTTTTACTCTTAAGCTAATCTTTAGGAATAAATATGCAGATGTTATATGAAACTACATTCTGTAATTCTGTGATGGCTTGGATAGAAAAAAAAATGATCTCAAAAATCCTTCAGTTTATCCTGTATAAAATGTCTCAGCTGGTGGGGGCTGGCATGCTTTCACTCACAGGTAATAATCTAAATCAGGTCCGGAAGGAATAAAAGGTCTTTGCTGTCCTCACAGAGAAAAGAGAGGTGGAGTGTCCTGGGCATCCTCAGGTCTCATCTGCTTCTCTTCCGCCACCATCATTGACTGCTAATGTAGAAATATAGTTTGTGTCCAGCATGACTCATAGTGCTAGGAGATGGCACAAGGAGGCCGCAGTCCTCGCCAGCTGCCCTTCCCCACCCTCTTCTCTGAGATCATTTTACTCTCCCTTGGTGGCCATAAAACAGTTCTTTAGTTTCAGCTGAAAGTCCAAGTCTCCAAACAGCTCTGAGAGATTTTGACAAGACTGTTTATTCACAGACTACTCATTAATCCTTTTTCCCCCTTTCTGTACAAGCTTGCGAAGTTGATGTCTAGTTAGCTAAGAGGGTACAGATGCCCTAGGAATCTAGGGTTTGCTCAGCATCCTTTTATTTGGCAGTAGATACTATCTCCAATCAGTTTACAAGTAATTTTCATTAAAGAGCTTTAAATGCTCTCAGACAGCAGATTTGTTTTGTCACTTCTTTGTTCCCTGTCTAACCCTTTGTTATTTGTTTGTAGTTATCTTCAAGGTTTAGAGGGGGCATTGTTATTCTTGCTAAATCTTCCTTTTTCACTTTCAGACCAAATTAGCTGAGATGGCCATGTGATAAATAAAATCTGGGTGATTGTTCCCACAGCATTACCTTTGGCGTGAGGAAAAGAATAACTATCAATATTTCCCATTACCTTACTACAATCTAGATATAACCTTCTCCCTCAATACATGGTTCATTAGTAAAACAGAATCAACATAATAACTGTCACACATTTTAAAATAAACATAAAATTCAAAGGATAAGTACTATTCCAGTGACTTCACAGAGGTGATTTTTGAAAACCGACATTAGCACGCACATAATAGACCAATTACTGGATAACCCATGACAGAGTAAAATCAGACACAATAACACCAATGATAGCATACACCATACCTTTAAAGAAAATTGTGAAATAAATTACCCAGAGCAGAATATCATTGTCTTGAGAACAGGATCCAGACTGTCTTTGAAAGCAACAGGATAATGAAATGCCCAGCTTGAAGTGTGTAATAGCATCAGTCTAAACTGAGTGTTTTTCTATGTCCAAGTTTGCCAAGCAGCTGCTTGCCTGCTTAGTTAAGAGGGTAAATATCCCACCAAAATTCCCCCAATAATTTACTAGATTTAGCGTCTGGTAGGAATAGACACTGTGCCTCAAATCTGAGTGAAATCCAGATTCCATTTGTAGAGGTCAGAACCAGACATCAGCATCTAATAGATAGTATAAAAGAGAAATAAAATCTCAGTGGAACATTTTATAGTCTTGTCTAGCAAAGTCTCTGGGACAGTACTTTATATACTGATTCATTTCCCTAGTCCTGTGAGTTTTAAAACAGGGTCTCTGGTAGCCTTCTTGCATCAGGAGAATCTGGAAAATTTATGACAGATTCACAATGTGGTTCTTCAATTTAGCTATATATTATTGCTGTCTGGGGACTTTTAGTTATCTAGATGTGAGGGAGCACCTATCCTGTAAAAATCTTTCCAGATTCATCCACGTTTGAGATGGCCTGAAAGAGCACTGGGGGCCTTGTTTTTGTGATATGGAATCTAATATCTATCAATAATACACTCTTTAGTGTAGACCCGAATTTAGAATGAATTAGAAGATAATCTATGATAGTACTGTATTTACAATGTTTATATACAAGGAAATAGAAAGGGACTTTTGCTGAGAATCTCTGACCTTTTCCACAGTCTTAACTCTGTTTTATATTGTTTTCTAGATAAAGAACTTAAAACAAAAACATCGATTAATTGAATAAAATTGGAAGCTATGGAGATAGTTGAGTTGCTAAAATGCTTGCTACACAAACACAAGAAAGTGAATTTATCTACAGAACCCACACAAGAGAGCCAGGCATGGGAGGTCATGCTTGTAATCCTAGAATAGAGCATAAGTAGTGCAGATAGATCTACATGGTTCAGAGTAATTGTGGCTTCACAGAATGAATAAGGTAATATTCCTCCTATTTTTATTTTGTAGAATAGTTTGAAGAGTATTAATATTAGCTCTTCTTTGAAGGTCTGATATAATTCTGTACTAAAACCATTGGTCCAGGACTTTTTTGGTTTGGGAGGTTTTTTGATGACAATTTTTATTTTCTCAGGGGTTATGGGAATGTTTAGATAGTTTACTTGTTCTTGATTTAACTTTGGTACATGGTATCCATCTAGAATATAATCCATTTCATATAGATTTTCCTGTTTTATTGACTATAGGCTGTTATACTAGGTTCTGATAATATTTTAAATTTCCTCAGGCTCTATTGTTATGTATTCCTTTCCATTTCTGATTTTGTTGCTCTGTCCCTGTGGCCTTTAATTAGTTTGGCTAAGAGTTTATCTACCTTGTTGATTTTTCTCAAAGAACTAGCTCTGCGTTTTGTTGATTTTTTTTTTTGTATACTTCTCTTTGTTTCTAACTGATTGATTGAAGCCCTAAGTTTGTCTATCCTGCCACCTACTACTCTTGTGTTTACTTCTTTCTGGTCTAGAGTTTTCAGGTGTGTGGTTAAATTGCTTGTGATCTCTCCAATTTCTTTATGAAGGCACTTAGTGCTGTGAATTTTCCTCTTAACACAGCTTTCATTGTGTCTCATAAGTCTGGGTGTGCGGTGTCTTCATTTTCATTGAATTCTATAAAGTCTTTGATTTCTTTCTTTATTTCTTCTATGACCAACTTATCATTGATCAGAATTGTTCTGTTTCCATGAGTATGTGGGCTTCTATTCTGTTATTGTTGTTGTTGCTTGGCTTTCTTTATCTGTTTTGTTTTGTTTAGTTATTGAAGTCTAACCTTAGTCTGTGGTGACCTGATTGAATGCATGGAATCATTCCAATCTTCTTGTATCTGTTAGATGCTTGTATTATGTTCAATTATATGGTGAATTTTAGAGACAGTTCCATGAGTTTCTGAGAAGAAGGTATTATCTCTTATTTGGAATAAAATATTCTGTAGATATCATTTGGTTAAATTGATAAATTCATTTGGTTCATAACTTCTGTTAGTTTTACTGCCTCTGTTTATTTTCTGCTCATGACCTGTCCATTGGTGACAGTGGAGTGTTGAAATTCCTCACTATTATTGTGTAATATTCAATATGTGTTTTGAGATTTAGTAAAGTTTCTTTTATGAATGTGAGTGCTCCTGCATGTAGGGCATAGATGTTCAGGACTGAGACTTTCTCTTGGTAGATTTTTTCTTTTGATAAAAGAAAAATTTCCTTCCCCATTTCATCTAACTTTTGATTGAAAGTCTATTTTATTGGATATTATTATTGTAAAACTCCAGTTTGTTTCTTGGGACCATTTGCTTGGAAAACTTGTTTTCTAGTCCTTTACTCTGTTTTTGTCACCTAGTTGTGTTTCTCTTGTATACACACACACACACACACACACACACACACACACACACAGTCTCTTAGCCTGTTTCTTTTTATTAGGAAATTGAATGCATTGATGTTTAGAGATATTAAAGACAGATGATTATTAGTTCCTGTTATTTTTGTTGCTGACGGTGGTATTGTGTGACTTTATTCTCTTTTTGGGGGTTGTTGTGAACTATCTAGTGTCTTGTATATTCTTTCTATGGTTGAATTAAGGAAAGGACTGAAGAAGCTGAAAGGGAGAAAAATCCTACAGAAAGATGAGTAGTCTCAACTAACCCAGACCCCAGGGAGCTCCCAAAAACTGAGCCACCAACCAAGAGCATATGTAGGCACATATTTAGCAGATGTCTGCCTAGTCTTGCCTCAGTGGGAAAAAAATGCTCTTAATGCCTGGGAGACTTTACACCCCAGGAAAGAGGGAGGTCTGGTGGGGGTAAGCACCTTCTCAGAGGCAAGCGGGAGAAGGAATGGGATGAGGAAATGTGAGAGGAGAACCGAGAGGGGATGTAAATAAATAAAATCATTTAAATTTATAAAGGAATTAAAATCAGTCTAAAAAGTTAAGTAATAATATAAAAGATTCATCAACTGTAGAAGTAAACTTCTTCCTCTATAAATTAAATGGAAAAGAGTCTTAGATCTCCGGTGCTAAAGATCAAACCTCTAGCTTAAAGTTTGAGGAGAATGTGTACAACATCTTTTTAGCTCTCAATTAGCAAGAAGTCATCATTAAGAACTTTTGAAAGAGAATTTTTTCCAATTGGCAATTCAGTTCAACACTTGGAGTCAAAGGCAAAAGAAAGACAGTTCTCTCCATGTATCTTTTGAAAGAACTGAGGAGGTCACTATTTATTTGATTTCCATCACTGTCCTAAATATCGTTTATCACTGTAGATGGTCCCATGTAAGATGATGTTTCTGTAATGTTAAAATTATGTTAGTATAAATTTATATATTTCACTCTTGATACTAGCCTGACAGCATGTGCACCGAGAAAAGATTACAAACTGTCTAATGGGAATTTACCCCAGAAGAGATAGCCACTGATAAATTCCACAATTTGGGACCATGGTAACCACCACAAGAAAAGTGAATATGCTTTAGAAATTTTGGAGAACTTAGACAGCCTTGGGTGATAATTTTTTTATATATGCTAGAGCACAGGTACAGCATACAGACAACAGATATAAAGGAGACAGACTTTCACTGAAGAAGACTTGCTAAAATGCCTTCAGCCACATCCCCAGATTATATTTTGTAGCAGATCACAGGAATAAAAACATATTGTTAATTTCCTCCTAACATAATATTTAAAATTTATATACCTACTCTCTCTTGTAGTTACAAAATATTTTGACTTTGATGGTATTTTTAGATAAAAGGAAATATAGTATATAACTTAACTATAACATTGTATAACATATTTCCTTAATTATAATTTTAATTATAATTTAACTATAATTTCCTTAATTATAGTTTTGTGAGTTATTTCCTATCATATAATAGACAAATTAATTTATTATTAGGTAAGATAAATCAGTTAAATTAGTATTCTCACTGGAAATATCTACTTAAAAATTAATGTGTCTCTTCATATATCCTATGCAATGTCCAGTTGAGTGGACACTATGAACCAAATGGGTGAAATTTGATTTCATTTTCTGAGGTCCCAACTAGATATCAGTATTTAATTGGTAATCTAAAATATCAATGTAATCTCACTGTTTGTTACTTTTATAGGGTTGTCCAGAAATATTTAAGTTTGTATCCTGAATCTATGATTTGACAGTAGAATAATTGGCAGCCTTTTAAAACCAGAGAGCATGGGTTATTCTGCAGAAGGACATACTATAATTCTGAAAAGGAAACTTCCAGAAAAAGAGTTTTTCATGGTTTATAATTTTTCTCATCAAAATTATTAGTGAGGAATACCATCTGCTATGGTTAAGGATAATAGCTGAGCAATACAGTCCCTCGGATTGTTACAAAAACGAATTGTTCAAGTCAGTCCTCATTATTCCTTACTTCTGGTATGAAGGACCATGCAGGTAACAAAAATTTTTTTTGCTGTCAAAGTCATTTGAATACATAGTTTTCAGAGTCACTTAAGCCTGAGAGAAATCTGTTTGCTAGCTAGTCTATCTATGTGAGAAGCCACAGGCCATGGTGCTACCTGACCCTTGTTTACTTAGGAGTGCAGGGGAGATTTTTCCTCTGTGTTGACCTTCCCTTGATTGTAATCAAGGAGACCCAAAGGCTAACTTGTGAACTTAACACTGGCCAGTGAAAAGCATTTTTAGTTATTAAACCAAATTAACATCATCCAGGGTGAATGTCTTCTAGTGGACTGCGTGACTAAAATAATTGTAATGATTGCTAATAAATGTGACATGTCCTGCCAATGGTTCTTTGTGATTTTTTGTCTGTCCTCTTCCTGATAAAGATAAACAGCTGCCTCAACTCTTTTCTTCATTACACTTTTAGTGGAATTATTGTAGTACTAACAGTCTGACTCTTGCATGGTATGTTACAGATGGTAGCTCACCCACATGGCATGTAGCACGGCTACACTGATAATGGCTCTCCTAAGTCTTGCATCTTTGCCATCTGTTAAGCTCTATCATGGATCTTTATATCAACATGCCTCTGAGACACTCTAACTGTTGTCCCATCTGGATCTCCACCTATGCCAGCTTTGGCAGCAATTAGAGCCACTTGTAGCCCAAAAGCCATAACAGCAGTTAGGGTGACCACTGCGAGTGGTAAACCAGGGACTAGGAATTAGACACCTCAATAGGCAATCATGTACTAAGAGAGGCTGTTGCCTAGGTAATAACGATGGTGAACTTCTAAGATTATTGACTTCTTCATCCTGCTGATCCTAGACAAAAGCCAAGCAGTTTAAAACAAAGGCCTGGCAGAATTTTTCTCCCACCAGTAACATGCCTGCCCTTGGACTTGAACTTTGAAATTTTCAAGGCAACCCAGCATGTGTTTCCAATACATTTGGGTCTCTTAGCCTGTCTGTATTTGTTCAGTCTTAAAGTGGGGAAGGCGATCTCCCTTAAAGACCCTTAAAATACTCTGCCATCAATAAAACTGAAACATCAGCATGCAGAGTCCACTTCGGTTTGCAGAGGGTATTACTGTCTATGGGTGTTGCTGTGTGCATTTCTTGTCAATTTTAGTAAAGGCTTTCCTTTTATTTTTTTTAAATATTTGTTCATTTTATTTATTTTCTGTATGATTGCTATGCTACATGTACAACTACAAACCAGAAAAGGACATCATATCACTTTCTAGATGATTAGAACCACCATGTGAGTGCTGGGAACTGAAATTTTAGGACTTCTGGAAGAGCACCTAATGCTCTTGTTGCTAACCCAACTCTTCAGCCCCATAAAACTTTCCTTTACTTAATTTTTAAAAGTGATTAAAGTCATGATGATTAAACAAATAGAATATATACATATATATATATATATATATATATATATATATATATATACACACATATGTATGTATGTTTGCCTCAGACATATAAATGATGAATCAGAAAAGTCAAATGCTTAGGACAAATATCAAAACATGAACGAGTTATCTTTGGTAGAACATTTAATCATTGACAAAGTTAGGTTTTGAATCACAAACTTCTGCTCTTCTTAAGTATTTTCTTCTTTTTTCTAATGTGCTAAAAGTGAGAGTGAAGATTGTCTACTACTACTTTGAGCATCTTTGTCCAAAGACAACAAAATCGTGGAGCTGGAGAGATGCTTCAGTGGTTAAAAGGACATTTTTGCTACTGCAGAAAGTTTGTCTTTTGTTCTCATCATCCACTTAAAAAGTTAAAAAATCTTAATAACTCCTGTTCTAATGATCCAGGTCTCTCTTCTAGCACCTTTAAATAGCAGGCATACAAACAAGGCACTTAGAGGCAAAACATCTAAAAGATAAACAAATAAATTTTAAATAAAAATAAATCATAAATAAAAAACTTCAAACTTGTCAGAAAAGTTAA
>JANHMN010000016.1:3628376-3649278 GCA_030674055.1 Rhabdomys pumilio
TAAGAAATGGATCCCCCGGTGGAGCAGTCTCTGAACGGCACTACCTTTAGTCTCTGTTCCACATATTGTCTCCATATTGCCTCATGTGACTACTTTGTTCACCCTCTTAAGAAGCAATGAGATATTCAAGTTTTGATATTCCTTCTTCTTGGTCTTCATATGGTCTGAGTATTGAATCTGAGAGTTGAAATGGATTAGAACCGACATAAAAATGTGCTGCAGTTATTTGGAAAGAAAGGGCCATAGACCACCTCCTTAAATAGTTATTTCTACAGACGCACCACACCGAGGTTACCTGGCTAGTTCACAGTGTTTGCACATCACATATCCTGTGTATGAGCTCTTTACATTAGAATTCCTAACAGCATCACAATTACAGCTCAGAAGTAACAGTCAAAGCTATCTTATTGTTGGATGTTACCACAACATGAGGAACTCTATTAAATAAATGGACAAAGAATTAGGAAAGGTGAGAAACAGAGGTTTAGAAGGTCTTGTGGTTTTTACTGGGAGGAAGAATTTAAGTAGATTTTATCAGATGAGCAGGGACAGGTGGAGATGAGATGGAGAAGGAGGATCATGCAAGTGGTGAGATGGAGTGGAGATGGCTAGAACTGGGGAATCATTTGGACAATGTAAACCTAATGCAGTGGAAATGTTCTGGAAAGTATGATGGTGCTCCTAATGAGGAGTTTTAGTTCTGGGACATACAGAGTCTCAACTGGTCATCTCCCTAGTCATGAAAAGCTTCCAGTGGCAGAACTTAGTTGTATTTATTTAAGTTTTTGGCAAGAGAGTCCCATGGAAATCATCCAACACCTCAGGCTTGTGCTGAGACAAAAGGATGCTATCTGTAAAATGACAGTGGTCCCATAGCTGAGGGCAATTCCCACATAATTTTTTGAACATGGAGAAATCTGCTCGTGCTTATTGAGGCTTACCCCTAAATTCTAGAGTTTTTGTGAGGGATGATACTCTGCAGGCTATTGAAAGAGGAACTTCCAACTCAGCAACAAAATCTTAGATTTACAG
Source organism: Rhabdomys pumilio (assembly GCA_030674055.1). Taxonomy (NCBI): domain Eukaryota; kingdom Metazoa; phylum Chordata; class Mammalia; order Rodentia; family Muridae; genus Rhabdomys; species Rhabdomys pumilio. The sequence continues at coordinate 3,629,409 of JANHMN010000016.1, forward strand.
GAGGTTTTGCCTAGGCAATCTGTCTATACTAGGGCAATGGTGACCCAGAAGTTTTGGGAGTAGCCAATCAATGACTGTTTTGATATATAGCCTATTCTACTAGATTGAACTCATTTTGAACAGTACTTTGGAATTACGAATCAGAGACCAAGTAGCCTTTAGACCTACAGTAAATCAAATCATTGGTGATCTTTAAAAGAAATCACAAATATTTTCTAAAGATATTGAGTTATGATCAAATATCAGTGTCCTATCTTCATCATCAGAAGAGATCCTCTAGTAGCAGATGTGAACAGATGCAGAGACCCACAACCAGACATTTTGCACAGAGATTCTCTAAATTGGAGGTCTCTATCACACCTTTTGGGGTCCTGCTGGATTTTTACTGATAATGACACAGAGACATCTATATAGTTTAATGTTGTTGGCTTTGGTTTTATGCTGGGGCAGTGTCTCAGCTAGTCCTCTAAAGTTAACCCAACTTCTTCCCTGATTTTCCTACCACTGATCCTCTCCACATGGCTCTCACTATTTACCTCCATACTTCATTCACCTCCTTAAGATCCTCCTGTAGAACAGGAGGCACAATGATTATAACAGGGAAAAGGACACCTGGGGAACTAGGCTCTCTGAATTAACTAAGCAATGGCCACAGGAGCTCATCAAGACTGAAACTCAAGTACATGGCCGACATGGCCCTACATCAGGTCTTTTGCATCTTTGTTTTAGCTATTAGCTCAATATTTTTATGGAACACTAAACAAGTGGGTCACTGACTCTTGTGCCACTTCTAGGAACCCTTTGTCTCCTGTTAAGTTAGTGTGTTCAATTTCAATATCGTAACTTTTGATTCATCTTCCTATAGTTTCTTTGTCACATTTGGAAGGTCATTCTTTGAAGTTTGTTCTTTTCTCATAAGATGCAGAAAGGGATGAATCAGGAAGGTAGAGGAGGTGGGAAGCAACTCATAGGAGAAAGATAGGGCAAGCTGTAATCAGCATACATGGTATGAGTAAAGAATCCATTTTCAACAAAAGAAAAATATCTTAGCAACTGCCAACAAAGATCTGTTATTACTTCACAAGTTGTGTTAGTTGTCTGTTTCTTCATTTTCTTTCCCACCCTAGACTCCAGTGAATATCTGACCTAATCATTACATTTGCAGGCAACTTGAAATGCTTTGGAATTGTAGGTACCAAAAGGATTTTGACTCTTATTGGAAGTACCTCCATTTTAAATAAATAGCTACATGGAAAATTTCTGGGATGATATTATATGATGAGTGAGAATTTTATGAAAGTTAATAGAATATATGGAGTGTGTATGTTGGTGAACAACCTGGTAAGGAGAATAAAATAAGACATGTCCAACCACTGTAGTGAATTTTAAAGGCATTGAAATAAAATAAAATATATTTAAGAAGACATAAGAAAATGCAGCTGTCTCCTGCATTCATAGACTATGTCAATTAATACTGTGAAATAGCTATATTATTGAAAGTCATCTATACAAATTAAATACCATCCACATCAAAATTCCAATGATATTCTTCATAGACTTTGAATTACTTTCATTATTTGAAAGCATTTTTCAACCTTTAAGATGTTAGGTTAAGTAATACTAAGCAGTATGGATTAATTCCTACTACTGGAGACAATTGCTCTACAGTCTTGTCAAACTATTTTTTATGATGATAAGGCTTCAGTGGATGGCCATAGTTCTCAAATCTAATCTAGTTTAAGAGTTGAGAAAAGATCAGCAAATTATTCTTTGGCAATTAGACTTTTCCTTGAAAATAGTATTTGTTTGGTTTTTGTTGTTGTGGTTCTTGTTGTTTTTGTCTCTGTTGCTGCTGTTGCTGTTGTTGGTTTTGGTATGGTACTATTCAATCATACCGATTAGAATTCAATTGACACTCAATGATTTAAATTATTCATATTGTCTGCCCCTAGAACATTGCAAGTGTGGCAGTTGTGTCTCATGTGCATCAGCAGGTGGAAGAGAGGAGAGAGATTATGTCTAACCTCATTGTTCTGACCTGAGAACATCTGAATGATTTCAGAGTCTAACACAGGACTGAAGGAGCTGAAGGGCTTTTTAACCCCAAAGGAAGAACAACAATATTAACCCAACAGACTCCATAGCTCCCAGGGACTAAACCACCAACCAAAGAGTGCACATGAAGGAACTCAGGGCTCCAGTTGCATGTGTAGCAGATAATGATCTTGTGTGGCATCAATAAGAGGACAGGCCATTAACCCTGTGGAGGTTCAGTGGTCGCAGTGCAGCGGAATGCAAGGGAGGGTAGGCTCCCGTGGGTAGTAGGTGGGGGAAACCCTCACAGAAGCAGGGGCGGGGGAGATGGTATAGGTGGATTTTGCTGTGGGGGAAAAATCAATCAGAATGGGGTTAATATTTGAAATGTAAATAAAGAAAGTATCTAAGAGGACAAAAAAAAAGTCTAAAACACCTTAAAAAATGTGATCCTGAAATGAGACCTAATACTGTGTAGGTCTAGATTGGGTTCAATGGTGGGAAGCAAGCTGGAGACAGAACAACCCTGCCTGTTACAATGGACCATGGCTAGAAATGATCCCAAGAAAAGAAACTTCTGAATGTGGCAACATAGGAAAGTCCAGACAACGAGCAATCTGGAGAGAACCACCAATCCAGAGCCATGGGGCCTGGATCCACTTCTAGCCTAAGATGATTATCAGTCTGGCTGAAGGTTCGGCAACAGACCCAAAGGAGGATCCAGCTCAAGGTGAGGACCTGAGACCTGACACTACTATTGAGGGTACAGAGTGCTCACAAAAAGGGATCTAACAAGACCACCCTCTGAAAGAACAAACAAGCACCTGAAAGTGTCAGTTGCAGATATTTACACCTAACCAATGGTCAGAAGCTGCAGACCCTTGTGGTCTACTTAGTGAAAAGATGGAAGAAGCTGAGGAATAGGGTGACCCTGTAGGAGGGACCAGCAGTCTCAAATAACCTGGACCCCAGAAAACTCTCAGACACTGGAGAGATTTCTCTGATAGACACCTATCAGCCAGCATAAACAAGGTGTTATGAGGCCCCCAAAATATATACAACAGAGGACTGCCAGGTCTGTGTTCAGTCATAGAAAGTGCACCTACCCTCAAAGGACCCCAAGGAGTGGGGAGGTTTGGTGGAGTAACGTTTGGTGGGCATTGGGAACAATTCAGAGGGACAGATGGGGAGCAGGACAGTGTGCTGAACTGTCAGAGAGTGAACCAGGAAAGGGATAAAATCTGGAGTGTAAAAGAAAGAATAAATAAAATTTAAAAAAGAGTCAAGAGTTAAAACTCAATTTTTTATTAATAAGAAATAAGTTTAAAAACAGGTTTCAATAAGGTTAAAATAAACTGTGAAAATCATTAGCGAAATGAAAATCAATACCAAAAACAGTTAATATCTCAATAACTTAAGAAAAAAATAAGCCATGAAAAACAAAATTTCAACCAAAACTGTAACAGAAAAAATCATTAAGCAACATTCTGTCACTGCACCTTTAGCAGCACAGACTACAGCCTGTTTCTCCTCTTGAGCACTTGCTGGTACCAGAGTCACCTCAGTTCTCTCTCTCAAGGGGTCACACAGGAAAGATAAAAAGACCCTGAATCAGCCAGGCAGTCTCACAGTCTGCATGGTTTGTGTCTCTTCACACTGAAGGAATGATCTATGAGGAAGGAGATTCATCCAAGGAAGTCTCTGGCTGCTGAGGCTGGAGCTCAGCAGGGGGCTCCTGAGGTGGCAACTCATTCTTCAGGAGGCTCTCTTCCTGGGATGTAGCCAGTTGAAGCTCTCTTGCAGTTTCTGAGTCCTGGGAGAAGAAGGCAGAATTAAGACACAAGATTGGTGGGGACTTGCATGTCAGATGTCAGGCTGCTCCCTCCCACCATCTCAACTAGATGTCAACATGGATCTTTTAACTGAAACCATTGCTGCTAAATCTACAAGCAGTGTGAGATATCAAGCAAAACTCACAAACACATGGGCTGGCAAGCTTCCACTCAGACTTCTGTCAGTGCAAACAAGGAAGTGGGCAATGGGAAAAGAACTCACTGGGTTGCAGGAAGAAAGGAAAAGGCCACATGCCACTCAGACTAATGACAATGGGAAGCACTCATTTAATATTTGCAGTTGGCATTTATTCCTACAAGGTGATTCCTACCAGAGAGGACAAATGATCCCTGAATGACATCTGTCAGAGGAACTGCAAGTTCCTCAAAGCTCTGCATATCAACCCACCTATCAGGAGGACATGCAGGAGTGTGACATGTAATTCACATATTACACTTACACTTGCCAATAATTCAGTGTCTCCCAAGAGGTAAACATCCAAGAATACTTGTTCACAGACAGAGTAATGAACAACTATCTTCCATGAAGTGGGTGGCTGGTGGGGAGTGTGCATTTAAAAGATGGTGGATGAATGCATGCCAAATGGATCCAATGGACAAATGGTATCAGAAAGTATTAGTCTGAATAAGCTGTTTGTCCCTACCTGATGTTGTTGTTCCTGGAGGTTGCTGGTTTCCTCCTGTTCATCTTCACCATTCAAGTTTAAATCAATCAAGTACTGTTGGAGGAGGTACCAATCAGCCTGTACTTCCTTGCAATCCTGCTTCACTGTGACCAATGTCTTCTTTACAAGAGAGTTCTGCAACAGGAGCCGACTGTGCAGGTTTCTGAAAACACACTCTGCATATTAAGATCCTGCAGCTGCCTTCTCTCATCCTACTTATAGGTCCCATTACCCCACCAGGACCCAGGTTCCCATTAAGATCTAGTACAATACATTTTAATACATTCATGACAACTGCACAAACAGCAAACAGACAATGCAGAACAAAATTAATCATGTCTGCAGCCCAAACACCAATAAGTCTCCATGTCTCTCCAAAAGAAAGTGGTATCTCCATGAGAGCCCAGTTGCATTGCAGGAACATCAATTAGTAGGGTGCAAATACCCTCAAAGTAGGTCAGGAGAACTTAGGTGAGGGCAATCTATGCATGTATTCCATCCCACTTACATCTATAAAACCTTGCATGAGGCCCAGAGGTGCAGTACTGCATAAGAACCCTTTTATTTTGCTATCTAGAGGCTCCCATGGATGCCTGGATAACCCTTGGAGGGCTAACATTCTCTTACAGACAGAAGAAAACTGAAAATGCCCAAGGTACACTGATAGCTAAAATGCAGAAGGGATAGAACCAGACCTGCAGACTCTCCATTCCAGAATCAAAGGATCGCAGAAATGGCCATTCCACAACTGGTAGCCTCCATGACCTGTACTTACCTATAGAAGTTAATCTCCTTCTTGTGCTCCTGGAAGTTCTCACTGCCCTCAATGTTGTCCATCTCTAATTTGTGCAGAAACGACATGACCGTCTTCTCCTTTAACTTCAACTTTTCATACTGTGGATTTGACCTGTAATAGGGTCTGGACCCAGGAAGACAGAACTCCATGAACATGGGCTGTTAGGAACACAGGAACTCAGGCTGGGTCCTGTCCTACCCCAATCCTGGAAGGCCATTGTCTTCATTCTACATACTGGGATCTTCTCCAGATTCTCCAGCTTTGGAAACTTGTTATCCTGCCCCAGGACAGCAGAAGCTAGGCATCCCTACGGAAGGTATCCTGGCTCCCTGTGTTCATTTAGCTGGCCTGAACTGGACGTCTAGCAGGTTATGCTCTAAAGAGACTAGGCCACAGGTTTTTGCCCACCAGAAACCTGTGATTAAATATTTCCTATTTTCAAAATAGTGACTATAACTCCTGAGTAACTAAGAGTGTAGAGACATTCATTAGACATATTTCTGGAAATGAGACCAGACATCAAGAGAGTTTTCTCGTCTGCCAGAACACTAGTTCCCAAAGAGTGGAAGGAAATATATACCTACACTATGACTGCACATACATATGCATGTGAACACACACAAGCACACACACAAGGACAAGGAAAAGAAACAGAATCAGAGAATGAGAAAGAGAGAGATACAGCAGCAGAGAGCACACAATAACAATCAGAAGAAATTCATTCAGCATTACTGTCTCAGTGTATAAGGCACTCAGACAAAGAGGATCAGGCATAAGCTTCAGCACTTCTAGTCAAGCACTGAGATGAACAGTGTGGGACCATGTTCCTCCTACATCTGCCAGGACCTTCCAGCCCTCAGTTAAGCACCAGGTAAGTAAAAATTGTCACCATAAACATTCTGCATCTGTCATGGACTCTCCAGTGCATCCAGCCAGAATTCTTTATTCATAACACAAGTTCAAAGTTTAATTGGAGGATGCAGAAGAATCTCTTTCCCTTCTCACACTTGACCAAGCATCAGTTTCATCCTCTCCTCTAATGAGCAATTAGGGAAATACAGTTGAACATCATATCCTTAAAAGGATAAGATGAGGTTGACATTGCATATGTCAGACTGACACCAAAGTGTTTGGAGCAATGAGTACCTCTTGTTCATGGATCCCTCTGTGACATAGATCAAGCGGTCTCTCAGCTCGTTTCTCTCCTGGGTACTGAGCTCCAGCTCTTTGATCAGCCTCTTTTCTTCCTTCTTGGCCTGTTTCTTGCTTAGGACAGTTGCAGTGGATGATGTCCTTCTGCGAGCCACTGTAGGCAGAAAATTGTAAGTAAATTGCCCCAAGAGAATGCAGAGAGTTTACACAGAACACCCTGAGGTCAGACAGAAGGAGACCATGCCTGGAAACCAGTGACCCCACTAACAGTTTGGTCCAGGATTGAGATACCTCCTAAGTGAATCTCAGCTCTCCCATCACTGTGTCGAGATGAGGAGATGAAAGCAGCCAGGTGTTTCTTCTGTCTCCCTACACATTCTTATGATGACCAGAGAGAAAGCTTGTCCACAATTACTGTCAGTTTTACAACGTGCAACTTAGCTTAAGATCCCTCAGTCTTGAAGTTTCAAAAGTCAGATGGAAAACTAACAAACCCCAAGAACTTGAGTGATTGGAGATGGTCTGATCTTCTATTCTGTTAGTCAAGGCCCAGTAGTTTGGATTAAAATTCATGCGTTGTGAGTCCATGGTCAACACAATGGTCAGTTCCCCCTACTAAAACACCAAACACCCCAGAGTTGGCAATGGGTTCACTGTCTGAGTGTATCAACACTGAAAGGTGTTTGGTTACAGTACAGAAAGGCCTACCACTCACAATGGGTGATATAGAAAGCTAAGGTGGGTACTGTTAGTGTGAGGACATCATAAGAGTTCTAAAAAGAAAATTTCATGACCAGGAGCACAATTCTTTCCCTGGTACTACTGTCAGATAGCCACTGACACACACACACACACACACACACACACACACACAAGTAAAAGAAAGAGAAAAAGACAAAGAAAAAAAAGCCATGGAGGTGAAGTGCAGTGATGCCCTTCCATAAATTGGCATAGGTTAGACCATCTGTGACTCTTGATGGTCACATTTTGTCCCCACGTAACAACCACAATACCCAGTAAAAGTAATGACTTGGTGTTTGAAAATACTTGCTTTAGCCTTGCCATTACCTGCCTTAAGGGATGGAGAAACTAATCTTCTGAAGTCCTTGGTGTTCAAGTATTGTGATAGTCATGGAAATACTTTTGCTTCCCATTGTATCCAGTTCCTGTGCCCAAATTGCTAGGAATGTTAGCTTGGGCTATCTCTGACAGGAAGCCCAACATCCCCTTCCCAGGACTTACTCCACATTCTCCAAGACCACCTCCTTCGTCCTTCATTATTCCCAGATGAAAGGCCAGATACTTTCTGCCTCTCTCTTGTTTCTGTCACATCCACATCTCCTCTTCCAAAAACTCTCCTCAGTCGGGAAAGCATGTCTACAGACATATGCTGAAGACACTGACTGAGAGAGCTCAGTGCATTTGTGGTTACTACAACACTGGTGACATCACAAGGGATGCCAAGAACTCTCCAGGAAACAATAGAATGTTCAAAGAAGGGGCTGCTGATGTCATGAGGAACACCCTTTGCCTCCCTGCTAATTTTCTCCCTGTACAGTTAGGAAGCTGAGGTATCCTTTCAAGAGTGTTTCCTGGGTCATAGCCATTGGGCATCTCCACTTTCCAAAGCCAGAAAAGTCTAGAGTTTGCTCTAGACTTGATCAGAAACACTTAAGTCATTTTTCTGAATTTAACTGTCTGTTTCCTTTCACACCTTTGCCCAGAAATGTCTCATACTACCTAACATTTTTATAATTCATCAATATTAAACATTAAAAACTGCTGAAATGATCAGGAAGAATGTGGGAGGAGGAAAGGTCTCCTGTATCATAGTGTATCAGTGCTTGAAATCACATCCAGGAAGAGCCTGCAGGGCAGGTTGCAAATTAGAGTGCATTAGGGGGTGTACTCATGAAGCTGTGTGCTCAACATTTGAATGTTACCCTAAGGGTCCTTAGGAGGGAGAGTTGCAGTTATCAGGTGCTCACAACAATCTGAAGGTCTGTTGACAGAGGAAGCTCAATATTGTAGCCACCAATGAAAAAGCCCTGAGGCTGGGTGTGGGGCTCTCCTCTCAGTTTCAGTCACCAAAGCAGGATTCTCCACAGGACACTCTGAGCTATACCATGAGATCCTTTCTTAAAAATAAAATAGTCAGTAGTGGTGGGGTAGGCACAGTGCATAGGACAATACTATAGACATAGCTTGGTTGACAGAACAAGTGCCTAGCATCTTGTACTCTGATACCTGATTCAACCCACAAACCACACAAACTCCTATAAAAGTCAAAGATGGATGGTTTATTGAGTGCACACAGTATTGATCTGAACCGTAGCTCAGATTTTGGGGACAGAGCCTATGCCCCAAACATCTTTGTCAACATATAAACCAAAAACAAAACAAAACAACCAATAATGAGCTCAGATGAAGTTGCAGGAAGTATTCTCCAGTGATCAGATCTGATCAGGACATTTTAGGAATAACATTGCATATTGACCCTTAATTTGATATTTGATGAGTCCTATGTCAGTCTTTTTGGAAAATTTTAAGAATAACAAATGTCATACGGAATATACCAGGATGTGATCACCCTGACCTACTTTGCTCCAGTCAAGTTATTTCTATGTGTCAGTGATTAGCAGGCATATTACAGCAACAATTTAAAATAGGTGGCAGAGTTGGAAGAAAATGGCTATAGCTCTACTGGGGGATACTCACCTCAACATTAGAAAACCCATCTCTCTCAGTGACTAGTCCTGTCCTCACAGTCCTTGTCATCCCCAATTGTAAGTCTAGCTTTTGTAAAGTGTAAGCAGGATTCTCTGAGCTTAAAAACTGGTAAGCTAGGTAGAAGACAATATGGTAAACCTGAGACCCTGTCTCACAATAAAAAATTGAAATATCCAAGGCAACAGCTACCAATCCTTGTCTATTATAAAAATATTACTATTCTCTTCCTGCCGGGCTTTCACTTTGAGAAGACAGAGCAGAAGTTGAAATGATGTTTCTATTCTAAGGACCTTGTTCTATCTTTTTTTTATGTCTACATTAAGAATAAACGAAAGTGGGTAACACTACCTGAACAACTGAGTAGTATCCACTGCTCATAACATACTGTTCTTATGACAATCTGTAGCTTCTCTGAGTGTTGCACTGGTGGAGAATCCAGCATCACTGAGTAGTGGGAAATCAGCACTTTATTAGGACCCTTTATTTTTGGTCCTAGAACTGGAGTTGAGGAAGATGGGTGCACACCTTGGGATCCTCTTCAGGGACAGAGTAAGGTAAATGGGCACTGAGTAGGCTCATCACCATTGCTTAGGCCCCTCATTTCAGGTAACAAACACAATCTTCGTTCTCCACTTTTGGAGCATCAGTTGAGGCCATGAACGATGCCTGATCATGGTAATATCATGCTGTCATCATGAAAATAGAAAGCAGAAAATGAAAAGCTAAATGATTTCACTGCAATTAGTTCAATATTGATTATGATTATTTCTTATTGATATTTTTGACTTTATTCTTACTAACCATATTGGCTTAATGTACCAGCTCAATTGAAAATTGGATTTATAAGATAAAAGCCTTACAAGAATGTTAGAGAGACATATAAACAAGAAAAAGAACAATAGTCAGAAGCAGCCAGAAGAATTTTGACAAGGGCTTAACACAACACACCATAAGGAGCCTGAAAGCAGGGGCAGGGGAGGCTCAAGATTGTTAGAAAAACAACCTTAGTTTATCCAGTTGTGGCCTATCACCATACAAAGTACTTCACCGGTTATTGAACCATTAATTGGAATTGTTTAATCAATGTTAGATTTTAGTAGATTTAAGAAAGCCATTGCTTTCTGTAGTATCTATTCATTATATGTCAAGTGAATGATAAATTCAATGACACCTCAGAACAGAATTATTTCACAAGACTAGAAATGTTTGGCAACAGCAATATTGAAAACTTGTCTTCAGTTTCATGATAAAAATTGTGCAAAGAGGAACCTATAACTACCTAACAATAAATATGGCAAGTGTCATTGATATTACCCAGAATACATTGCTAGGTAAAGGTAAAAATACTGAGTTATAAAGCCAGATTGTATTGAATGATCAACTCTAGCCTCCCTGTCATTTCTCAGCACTATGTGGTTCAGATAAATGGGATAAATTTTCAAAAAAAGGTCCATTCTCTTACTAAAAGTATATAACTCACAAAGAATTGCTTTACTGATTGTTTGCAAAGAATGACATCAGTCCCAATTAGAATATTATACGATTTAAAAATAAAAAAAATATGAATTCTAAGTTAGTCTTTTGTATGTACTAATGCAGAATGTGAAAAGGGGATTAGACATTAATTGCAATATGAGAACTAATAGCTGAATGGATGAGAGATACAACTGATTGTGGATCTCATATTTTTGATGCTAATTAGATAGAAGTGATTTTTAAAAATCTAAAGAAAAATCAAAATGACATGTTTTCATAGTGATAAGTAAGGGCATTTGAAAGAAGATTTTACTATTGCTCTGTATTTTAATTCAACACCGTGTATGAGGATACCTTCACAAATTTTTTCTTGCACCTTACTGTTTTAGCTATCTTGGGGGTGGTTGTTTCAGTATGTTTGGACCAAACAGTGGCACTATTAATGGATGAGATTTGTTGAAATAGGTTTGTTTTATTGGCTTAAGGGTGTCACCATGGGGCTAGGTACTGAGACCTTCCTCTGGCTACCCTTGAGGCAGCATTTTAGAATTCACAAAAAGATGTAGAACTATCAGCTCCTCCAATCTCATTCTCATCTGTATGTTGCTAGGCTTCATGCCTTGATGATAATTGTTAGAATCTCTGAACCTGTAAGCCAGCCCCAATTAAATGTTGTCCTGTTTAAAAATGGCTTTGGACATACTGTCTCTTCACACCAATGGAAATATTAAGAGAAATTGGTATCATTAGTGGGGTATTGCTGTAACAGGCCTGATGGTGGTTTTCTTAGGTAAAATGTGGAGTTGGATACTGTGACTTTGGAATGTGGTGCAATGCTGTCAGTTGTGTTTTTGGGCCATCCTAGTAGGAATATGGAAGATACTAATGATGAGAGTGATTTTAATTGTAGCAGCCCATCTCGAGGGATTTGAGAGGAGAAGGACATTAGTATATGGCCTAGAGTCAGTATTCGTGAAATTTTGGTGAAGAATATGGCTGCTTTTGGCCCTTGTCAGAGAGATTAAGGAAGCAAATGCTAGTGTGATCAGAATTAGATTAATCATGTTAACATAGAAGTCTAACATAAGACCAGCAAATACTCTGTCCTCTGGCTTATTCTAATGAAGAGTGTCTTGATGAGGATTAGCAAGATGTTAGTGGAAAAGAAATAAAGCTCAAGTAATAAAGGAGCACTAGGAAGAGAAGAGGAGCTGACTCCCGTGTCGAAAGGAATAACCAGAACAAGGAGTGATGATCTCATGGAAAGATCCCATACAGCTAAGCTTGTTAATTGTATTTGCAGTTTAACAAGGAATAATTATATCATACTTGGTGCTATAACCTGGTTATTGTTTTCTTTTACATTTTAAATCTGGAATGAAAAACAGTCCAGTATTAGAGAGCACACTAGGCATCCAGAATGTGAGGCTGAAAGCACAGGCTTTTGATCCAGATCTTGAAGAATAGTGACCATAAAAACCTTTTTTGTTTTCAGGCCAGGTAGAACACATCAGGAGACAGGCAATGGGCTCTCTGAATCCATGGCCAGTCTAGAACAGAGAGAGTTCCAGGTGTACAAAAGGTCCAGGTATCTTTGACCATACCATTAATCCCAGCGTTCAGGACACAGAGCCATGCAGATCTCCAAGTTCAGGGCCAGTCTGCAAAGCAAATTTCTGGAGAGCCAAGCTTAGGCAGTGAATGAAATCACTTTAAACAGAAATCAGGTGATGATATAAAAGAACAAGGGGCATGTTCTAGTTCCAGCAAGAAGCAGAACTGGGCAGCTTCAGACACATGGCTCAGCTTTTAGAATGAAGACTAGAAGGGGTTACTGGAACAATTGATGCTACTTAACAAGAGCAAAGAAATTAGCAGTGATCAAGAGGAGATGAGAACCACTGAACATAAAAGCTTCTAGGGAGTGTTTGCTCAGTGAACAGAGAAAATCTGTTCTAGAGATAGCTAAGGATATGCTTCCACTGCAGCTAGACTCGGTATGTGTAAGAATGACCCACTGGTAATGGTTTTGAAGGTATAAAAAATACATGGGAGGCAGCTGAGTGTTGACATTGTGAGAAGCCTGAGAATGTTATGGTTGAAGGTGAAGTCTCAATCGCAGTTGCTGTCCTAGTGCAGAAGTGGTGTGCAATGAAATTGAGGTTTGGCAAAATGAGATGAGCCTGTGGAATGATATCGGTTAAGACTAGTTGCAGCAGAGGACACTAGCATTTAAGAAAGCACAATACTATGGGATAATTACCAAGAACATGAGGTGTAGCCATTTTAATATTTAACAAAAGAAATTGAAAAATAGAACTAAATATAAGAAACTATATTTTATTATATATAATTATATATATAATAATTATTTACTTATCAAAGAAAAAAATCTGCCAAGTTGACATTTCAATTCTTAACATCTATGAAACAGGTACAAGAACACACATTTCTGTAAAGGAAACAGTACTACTGCTTAAATTACCTAGAGACACTCACACACAAAGTTGGAATACTTCAACACTCCAGTCTCATATATGGACATGTCATCTAGACAAGGACTAAACACAGAAATACTTGATCCAGGAAATGTTATAAACCAAAGGCCTAAACAGATATTTACTGAACATTTTAAACAAACTACAAGGAATATAACTTCTATTCACCTGGTGAAACTTTTTCAAAAATTGACCTCATAATCAGAAACAAAACAAGTCTCAACAGATACAAAAAATTTACATAACTTCTTGTATTTTATAAGGTTGCCACTGTATAAAACTGTATATAACAGACAACAGAAAGTCTATAAACTTATGGAAATTAAGCAAGTCTGGACTCAAGAAAGAATAATGTTTCATCATTTGAAGATGATATGACAGTATGCATACGTAACCCAATAAAAGTTCACCAGGAAACTCCTATGACTTCTAAACACTTGCAGAATTCTAGGAAAACAAATAAAAAAATAATCTCTAGATCTCCTCTATTCAAATGACAAATGAACTAAGAAATCAGAATAACACCACCTTTTACAATAGCCTCAAATAATGTACAATATCTTGGATAAATCAAACCAAGCCAGGGAAAGACTTGTATCATAAAAGAAAAGAAATCTTCATCTTTGAACCAAGCAATTGACAAAGATGTAAGAAGATGGAAAGTCTCTGATGCTTATGGATCAAAGATTTCAACATAAAGACAGATGCACTGAATCTGCTAGATGAGTAGTTGGGGAATAGCCTTTAACTCGTTGGCACAGGAGATTTTTTGAACAGAGCATGGATAGCTCAGGCACTCAGAATGACAAGCATTCAATAGCACCTCATGAGACAGAAAGGCTTCTGTAAGGACACCATCACTTGGATAAAGCAGCATCCTTCAGTATAGGATTAGATGTTTACCAATTCTGGAAAGAGAAACAAAATGCTTGTATTCAAAATTTATATAATACTCAAAAAACTTTATATGACAAGAACAAGTCATTCTGTTCAAAATGGGGTAAACTTCGAAACAGGGAATTCTCAATAGAAGAGTCTCAAATGTCTGGAAATTAATTTGGGGAATTATTTTCTGCTCTGTGCATTCAGATACAGTTTTCTATGCCCCAACATCGGAATGCAGACTTTATGTTTGATAAAAAAGATTTTGCATCACACTTGATTGGTTAGTAAAAGAATTAATCAGTCTATACACTGGACAGAAGAGAATAGAGTGTGAGCTCCAAATTCAGTCAGGAGTGTATGGGAGTTCCAGGGGTCTCAGAAGACATGGGAGTGTAAGAGAGAAGACCACTAGGAGAAGAATATTGTAGAGAAGCCACATGAATAGAAAAGGGAAAATTGCTATGAGGTCATGATGAGAGAGCAGCTATAGACCAGAAAGAACATGTGATTGGCAATTTGAGTATTAGCAGTTTGGTTGAGTGACAATGAGACTGATGTTGTCTAGGTATTAGTTCTTGCAGCTTATCGGTAAGAAATACCAGGTTTCCATATCTTTTTATTTTTTTGTGATTTTTTAAAAATTATCTTTATTTTTTATTGAATATTTTCTTTATTTACATTTCAAATATTTTTCTCTTTCTAGGTCTCCCTTGCAGAAATACCCATTTCACCTCACCTCCCTCTGAACCTAGGAAGGTGCTCCCCTACTCACATATTCAATTCAGTCTTCCCTCTCTTGCATCCCCCTACACTAGGGCATCAAACATGCACAGGCCCAAGAGGCTTCTCCTTCCTCTTATGAACAACAAGGCCATCCTCTGCTACATATGTGGCCAGAGCCACACATCCCTCCATGAATATCATTTGGTTGGTTGTTCAGTGCCTGCGAGCTTTATGGGTTTTGGCCAGTTCACATTGTTGCTCTCTTTACAGGGCTGCAAACCCCCCTCAGCTGCTTCAGTTCCTTCTCCAGTACTTCCATTTGGGAACCAGCACTCAGTTCATTGGTTGACTGAGAGCAATCATCTCAGTATTTGTAAGGCTCTGGCAGAGCCTCTTAGGAGACAGTTATATCAGGCATCTGTCAGCAAGCACTTCCTAGAACCCACAATTGTGTCCAGGTTTATGGAATGGATCTCCAGGTGGAACAGTCTCTGAACAGCCCTACCTTCAGTCTCTGCTCCACATGTTGTCTCCATATTTCCTCATGTGAGTAATTTGTTCACCCTCCTAATAAGCAATGAGATATTAACGCTTTGATATTCCTTCTTCTTGGTCTTCACATGGTCTGAGTATTGAATTTGAGAGTTAAACTGGATTAGAACAGACTTAAGAGTGTGCTGAAGTTATTTGAACACAAGGGGCCATAGACCACCTCCTTAAATAGTTACTTCTACAGACTCACCACACTGAGGTTACATGGCTAGTTCACAGTGGTTGCACATCACATATCCTATGTATGAGCTCTTTACATTAGAATTCCTAGCAGTAGCACAATTACAGCTAAGAAGTAACAGTCAAAGCTATCTTATTGTTGGATGTTACCACAACATGAGGAACTCAATTAAATACGTGGACAAAGAATTAAGAAAGCTGAGAAACAGAGGTTTAGAAGGTCTTGTGCTTTTTACTGGGAGGAAGAAGTCAAGTAGATTTTATCAGCTGAGCAGGGACAGGTGGAGATGAGATGGAGAAGGAGGATCATGCAAGGGGTGAGATGGAGTGGAGATGGCTAGAACTGGGGAATCATTTGGACAATGTAAACCTAATGCAGTGGAAATGTTCTGGAAAATATGATGGTGCTCCTAATGAGGAGTTTTAGTTCTGGGATATACAGAGTCTCAGCTGGTCATCTCCTCCAGTCATGAAAAGCTTCCAGTGGCAGAACTTAGTTGCATTTACTTGAGATTGTGTCAAGAGAGTCCCATGGAAATCATCCAACACCTCAGGCTGGTGCTAAGACAGAGGGATGCTATCTGCAAAATGACAGTGGGATAATTGCTTATGACAGCCACACAATTCACTCAACATTGAGAAGTCGCCTGGTGCCTACATAGAGGCTTTTCCCTACAGTCTAGGTTTTTTTGTGAGGGATGACACTCTGCAGGCTATTAAAAGAGAAACATCCAACTCGGCAACAAAGTCTTTGACCTATAATATATTTTGCCTAGGCAATCTGTCTATGCTAGGGCAATAGTGACCCAGAATATTTGGGAGTAGCCAGCCTAAGACTGTTTTGATATATAGCTTGTTCTAATAGATTGAACCCTTTTCTAACAGTATTTAGGGAAGAAGAATCAGAGACTGGGTAGCCTGTAGACCTAGATCACAACAAAACATTGCTGATCTTTAAAAGAATTCCCAAATAATTTCAAAAGAAATTCAGTTATGATCAAAAATCAGTGTCCTATCTTCATCATCACAAAAGTTTCTCTGGTAGCAGATGTGAACAGATGAAGAGACACACAACTGGAAATTTTCCACAGAGATTCTCTAAATTGGAGCTCTCTATCACATCTTTCTACTCAGAGCTCAGGGATTATAGCAAGGCTTTTGGGGTCCTGCTGGATTTTTACTGATAATGACACAGAGACATCTATATAGTTTAATGTTGTTGGCTTTGGAATTTTGCTGGGGCAGTGTGTCAGATAGCCCTCTAAACTTAACCCAACTTCTCCCCTGATTTTCCTACCACTGATCCTCTCCACATGGCTCTCACTATTTAGCTCCATGCTTCATTCACCTCCTTAAGCTCCTCCTGTAGAACAGGAGGCACAATGATTATAACAGGGGAAAAGACACCTGGGGAACTAGGCTCTCTGAATTAACTAAGCAATGGCCATAGGAGCTCATCAAGACTGAAACTCAAGTACATGGCCGACATGGCTCTACATCAGGTCTTTTGACTCTTTGTTTTAGCTATTAGCTCAATATTTTCATAGGACACTGAACAAGTGGGTCACTGGCTCTTGTGCCTCTTCTAGGAACCTTTTGTCTCCTGCTGGGTGAGTGTGGTCAATTTCAGTATCATAACTTTTGCTTCATCTTCCTACAGTTTCTTTGTCCCATTTGGAAGGTCATTCTTTGAAGTTTGTTCTTTTTTCATAAGATGCAGAAAGGGATGAGTCAGGAAGGTAGAAGAGGTGGGAGGAACTGATAGGAGGAAGGTAGGGCAAGCTGTAATCAGGATACCTGATGTGAGGAAAGAATCCATTTTCAACAAAAGAAAAATATCTTAGCAACTGCCAACAAAGATCTATTATTACTTCACAGGTTGTGTATGTTGTCTGTTTCTCTTCATTTTCTTTCCCACCCTAGACTTCAGTGAATATCTGACGTAATCATTACTTTTGAAGGCAACATGAAATGTTTTGGTATTGTAGGTACCAAACAGATTTTGACTGTTACTGGAAATACCTCCAATTTAAATAGATAGGTATATGGAGAATTAATGGCATGATATTTTATAATGAATGTCTTATTTTATGAAAATTAATCCAAGTTATGGAGTGTGTATGTTGGTGAACAACCTGGTAAGGAGAATAAAATAGGAAATGTCCAACCACTGTTGTGAACATTAAAGGAATTGAAATAAAATATATTTAAGAAGACATAAGAAAATGCAGCTGTCTCCTGCAGTCATAGACTATCTCAATTAATACTGTGAAATGGCTAGATTATTGAAAGTCACCTTTACAAATTCAATAACATCCACATCAAAATTCCAATGATATTCTTCATAGACTTTGAATTAATTGCATTATTTGAAAGCATTTTTTAACCTTTAGGATGTTAGGTTAAATAATACTAAGCAGTATTGATTGATTCCTACTATTGGAGACAATTGCTCTGCAGTCTTGTCAAACTATTTTTTATGTTGATGAGGCTTCTGTGCATGGCCATAGCTCTGAAATCTTTTAATCTAGTTCAAGAGTTAAGAAAAGATAGGCTAATTATTCTTTGATAATTAGTTTTTCCTTTCAAACTAGTATTTATCTGGTTTTGTTGGTTGTGGTGGTGGTGCTGTTGGTGGTGTTGGGTTTGGTGTTGTACTCTTCAATCATACTGATTAGAATCCCACTGACAATGATTTAAATTACTGATATTGTCTGCCCCTAGATCATTCCAAGTGTGGTAGTTGTTTCTCATGTGCATCAGTAGGTGGCAGAGAGGAGAAAGGCTATGTATAACCTCATTGTTCTGGCCTGAGAACATCTGAATGATTGAAGAGTCTAACACAGGACTGAAGGAGCTGAACGGGTTTTTAATCCCAAAAGATGAACAACAATATTAACCCAACAGACCCACCATCATAGCTCAAAGGCACTAAACAACCAACCAAAGAGTTTACATTAGGGAACTCAGGGCTCCAGCTTCATGTGTAGCAGAAGATGATTTTGTGTGACATCAAAAGGTGAAGAGGCATTTGATCCTGTGGAGACTCGATGTCCCAGATTAGAGGAATGCAATGGAGGGTAGGCTGGAGTGGGTAGTAGGTGGGGAATACACTCATAGAAGCAGGGAGAGGGGAGATGCTATAGAAGGATTTCACTGTGAGGGGGAAATCAATTGGAATAGGGATAATATTTAAAATATAAATAAAGTAAGTATCTAAGGGGGAAAAAAAGTCTAAAACACCCTGTAAAAAGCGATCCTGAAATGACCTAGTATTGTGTCGGTCTAGATTGGATTCAGTGGTGGGAAGCAAGCTGGAGACAAAACAACCCTACATGTTACAATGGACCATGGCTAGAAATAAGCCAAAGGCAAGAATCTTCTGAATGGGGCAAAATAGGAAATTCCAGGCAAGGAACAATGTGGAGAGAACCACCAATCCAGAGCCATGCGACCTGGACCCAGTTCTAGCCTAAGATGATTATCAGTCTGGCTAAAGGTCCAGCAACAGACCCAAAGGAGGATCTAGCTCAGGTGAGGACCTGAAACCTGACAAAACTACTGAGGGTATAGAGTGCTCACAAAAAAGGGCCTAACATGACTGCCCTCTGAAAGACCAAACAAGCACCTGAAAGTGTCAGTTGCAGATATTTACACCTAACCAATGGTAAGAAGCTGCAGACCCTTGTGGTCTACTTAGTGAAAAGATGGAAGAAGCTGAGGAATAGGGTGACCCTGGAGGAGGGACCAGCAGTCTCAAATAACCTAGACCCCAGAAAACTCTCAGACACTGGACCACCCATCCGCCAGCATAAACAAGCTGATATGAGGTCCCCAACACATATATAACAGAGGACTGCCACGTCTGTGTTCAGTCCTAGAAGGTTCACCTACCCTCAGAGGACCCCAAGGAGTAGGGAGGTTTGTTGGAGTAAAGGTTGGGGGCCATTGGGGACATTTCAGGGAGACAGATGGGGAGGAGGACAGTGTGCTGAACAGTCAGAGAGTGAACCAGGAGAGGATAAAAATCTGGAGTGTAAAAGAAAGTGTAAATAAAATAAAAAAAACAAGAGTTAAGAGTTAAAATTCATTCTTTTATTCGTAAGAAATAAATTTAAAAACAGGTTTCAATAAGAAGGTTAAAATAAACTGTGAAAATCAATAACAAAATGAAAATCAATAACAAGAACAGTTAATATCCCAATAACCTAAAAAAAACCAAAACCACGAAAAACAAAATTTCAACAAAAAGTGTAACAGAAAAAATCATTAAGCAACTTTCTGTCACTGCACCTTTAGCAGCACAGACTACAGCCTGTTTCTCCT
>JANHMN010000016.1:3649378-3676626 GCA_030674055.1 Rhabdomys pumilio
AGAATATTGTAGAGAAGCCACATTTAGAGAATAGGGAGAATTGCCATGAGGTCACGATGAGAGAGCAGCTATGAACCACAGTGAGCATGTGATTGGTAATTTGAGTATTAGCAGTTTGGTTGAGTGACAATAAGACAGATGTTGTCTAGGTATTAGTCCATGCAGCTTGTTAATAAGAAATACCAGATCTCTAAGTCTTTTTATTTGTTTATGTGTTTTTAAAAATTATTTTTATTTTGTATTAGATATTTTCTTTATTTATATTTCAAATATTTTCCCATTCCAGGACTCCCTTTCAAAAACTCCATTTCATCCCAATAGCTCTCACCCCCCTCTCAACGCATCCACTTTTGTCTTTCCTCTCTTGCATTCCCCTACACTAGGTCATCAAACACCCACAGGCACAATAGGCTTCTCCTCACAATTATGACCATCAAGGCCATCCTCTGCTACATATGTGGCCAGAGCCATCCATCCCTCCATGAGGATCATTTGGTTGGTTTTCTAGTGCCTGGGAGCTCTGTGGAGTCTGGCCAGTTGACAATATTGCTTGCTTTATGTGGTTGCAAACCCCCTCAGCTGCTTCAGTCCCTTCCCCAATACTTCCACCTGGAAACCAGCATGCAGTTCAATGGTTGACTGAGAGCAACCACTGCAGTATTTGTCAGGCTCTGGCAGAGCCTCTCAGGAGACAGCTGTATCAGGCCTCTGTCAGCAAGCACTTCCCAGCACCCACATAGTGTACAGATATAAGGAATGGATTTCCAGGTGAAGCAGTTTCTGAACAACCCTACTTTCAGTCTCTGTTTCACAGGTTATCTCCATATTTCCTCATGTGAGTGCTTTGTTTACCCTCCTAAGAAGCCAGGAGATATTCAAGTTTCGATATTTCTTCTGGGGTTTCATATGGTCTGAGTATTGAATCTAAGTGTTAAAATGGATTAGAACAGACATGAAAGTGTCCTGCAGTTATTTAAAAACGAGGGGCTATAGACCACCTCCTCAAATATTCACTTCTACAGCCACACCGCACTGAGGTTACATGGCTAGTTCACAGTGGTTGCATATCAGATATCCTGTGTATGAACTCTTTACATTAGAATTCGTAGCAGTAGCACAATTACAGCTAAGAAGTAAGGGTAAAAACAATTTTAATGTTGAGTGTTACCACAACATAAGGAACTATATTAAACAAATGATCACATCATTAAGAAAGTTGAGAAACAGAGGTTTAGAAGGTCTTGTGGTTTTTACTGGGAGGAAGAATTCAAGTAGAGTTTGTCAGCTGAGCAGGGACAGGTGGAGATGTGATGGAGAAGGAGGATCAAGCAAGTGGTGAGATGGAGTGGAGATAGCTAGAACTGGGCAAACATTTTGGCGATTGTAAACCTAATGCAGTGGAAATGTTCTGGAAAGTATGATGGTGCTCCTAATGAGGAGTTTTAGTTCTGGGAAATACAGAGTCTCAACTGGTCATCTCCCTAGTCAAGAAAAGCTTCCAGTGGCAGAACTTTGGTACATTTATTTAAGTTTTTGGCAAGAGCATCCCATTGAAATCACCCAACACCTCAGGCTGGTGCTAAGACAAAGGGATGGATGCTATCTGCAAATTGACAGTTTATCTATTGCTGATGACAACGACCACACAATTCACTAAACACAGAGAAGTCAGTTGGTGCCTATGTAGAGGATTTTCCCTAAATTCTAGAGTTTTGTGAGGGATGATACTCTGCAGGCTAATAAAAGGGGAACATCCAACTCAGCAACACAATCTGTGACCTACAGTAGGTCTTGCCTAGGCAATCTGTCTGTGCTAGGGCAATGGGGACCCAGAACTTTTGAGAGTAGCCAATCAATGACTGTTTTGATTTACAGCCTATTCTACTAGATTGAACTCATTTTGAACAGTACGTGAAAAATTAAGAATCAGAGACTAGGTAGCCTTTAGATGTAGAGTAAAACAAAACATTGGTAATATTAAAAAAAACTCAGTTGATTTTTAAAGAAATTCACTTATGATCAAATATCAGTGACCTATCTATTCATCATCAGAAGATATGCTCTGGTAGCAGATGTGAACAGAGGCAGAGACACACAATTGGACATTTTGCAGAGAGATTCTCTAAATTGGAGCTCTCTATCACATCTTCTACTCAGAGCTCAGGGGTTACAGCAAGGCTTTTGGGGTCCTGCTGGATTTTTACTAATAATGACACAGAGACATCTATATAGTCTAATGCTGTTGGCTTTGGATTTATGCTGGGGCAGTGTCTCAGCTAGCCTTCTAATTTTAACCCAACTTCTCCCCTGATTTTCCTACCACTGATCCTCTCCACATGGCTCTCACTATTTACCTCCATGCTTCATTCACCTCCTTAAGATCCTCCTGTAGAACAGGAGGCACAATGATTATAACAGGGAAAAGGACACCTGGGGAACTAGGCTCTCTGAATTAACTAAGCAATGGCCACAGGAGCTCAAGACGGAAACTCAAGTACATGGCTGACATAGGCCTAGACAAGGTTTTTTGCATCTTTGTTTTAGCTATTAGCTTAATATTTTTATGGAACACTAAACAAGTGCGTCACTGACTCTTGTGCCTGTTCTAGGAACCCTTTGTCTCCTGTTGGGTGAGTGTGGTCGATTTCCATATCATAAGTTTTGCTTCATCTTCCTACATTTTATTTTGTCACGTTTGTAAGCTCATTCTTTGAAGTATGTTCTTTTCTCATAAGAGGCAGAAATGGATGAATCAGGAAGGTAGAGGAGGTGGGAAGCAATTCATAGGAGAAAGATAGGGCAAGCTATAATCAGGATACATGGTATGAGGAAAGAATCCATTTTCAACAAAAGAAAAATATCTTAGCAACTGCCAACAAAGATCTATTATTACTTCGCATGTTGTGTATGTTGTCTGTTTCTCTTCATTTTCTTTCCCACCCTAGACTTCAGTGAATATCTGACCTAATCATTATATTTGCAGGCAACTTGAAATGCTTTGGAAATGTAAGTACCAAAAGGAGTTTTACTGTTACTGAAAATACCTTCATTTTAAATAGATAGGTAGATGGAAAATTACTGGGATGATATTATATGATGAGTGAGAATTTTATGAAAGTTAATACAATATATGGAGTGTGTATGTTGGTGAACAACCTGGTAAGGAGAATAAAATAAGACATGTCCAACCACTGTAGTGAATTTTAAAGCATTGAAATAAAATAAAATATATTTAAGAAGACATAGGAAAATGCAGTGGTTTCTTGCAGTCATAGACTATCTCAATTAATACTGTGAAATGGGTATATTATTGAAAGTCACCTTTACAAATTCAATACCATCCACATCAA
Organism: Rhabdomys pumilio; assembly: GCA_030674055.1. NCBI lineage: Eukaryota > Metazoa > Chordata > Mammalia > Rodentia > Muridae > Rhabdomys > Rhabdomys pumilio. The sequence goes on from JANHMN010000016.1 coordinate 3,652,729, forward strand.
AATTCCAATGATATTCTTCATAGACTTTGAATTACTTGCATTATTTGAAAGCATTTTTTAACCTTTAAGATATTTGGTTATGTAATACTAAGCAGTATTGATTGATTTCTACTATTGGAGACAAATGTTCTGCAGTCTTGTCAAATTATCTTTTATGTTGGTGAGTCTTCACTACATGGCCAGAGTTTTGGAGTCTCCTAATTTAAGATTTGATAAAAGATTACCTAATTTTTCTTTGTTAATAAGTCTTTCCTTTGAAAATAGTATTTATCTGTGTTGTTATTGTTGTTGTTGTTTTTGGTATTGTACTCTTCAATCATACAGACTACAATTCCACTGACACTTAATGATTAAAATTATTGATATTGTCTGCCCCTAGATCATTGCACGTGTGGCAGTTGTGTCTCATGTGCCTCAGTAGGTGGCAGAGAAGAGAGAGGCTATGTCTAAGCTCAGCGTTGTGGCCTGAGAACACCTGAATGATGAAGACTATAACACAGAACTGAAGGAGCTGAAGGAGCTTTCAACCCACAGGAAGAACAACAATATTAATCTACTAGACCCCACCTCCTCTCAGAGCTCCCAGGGACTAAACCACCAACTAAAATGTACACACGGAGGGACTCATGGCTCCAGCTACATATATAGCAGAAGAAGCTCTTGTAGGGCATCAATATGAGAGGCCCTTGGTCCTGTGAAGGCTCGATGCCTCAGTGTAGGGGAATGCCAGGGAGGGTAGGCTGGAGTAGGTGGTTAGGTAGGGAACACCCTCATAGAAGCAGGGGAAGGAGAAATGGTATGTGAATATTATGTGTTTGTGGGAAAATCATAGTGGGGATAATATTTGAAATGTAAATTAAGAAAGTATCTAAGGGGAGAAAAGAATGTAAAACACCCTGTAAAAAGTGATCCTGAAATGAGCTAGTTCTGGGTAGGTCTAGATTGGATTCAGTGGTGGGCAGCAAGCTGGAGACAAAACAACTCTTCCTGTTACAATAGACCATGGCTAGAAATGAGCCAAAGGAAGGAATCTTTTGGATGGGACAAAACAGGCAGGTCCAGGCAAGGAGAAATTGAGAGACAGTCACCAGTCCAGAGCTAGGCGGCCTAGACAGAGTTCTAGCCTGAGATGATCATCAGTCAGGCTAAAGGTCCAGCAACAGACCCAAAGTACGATCCAGCTCAAGAGGTGGACCGGAGACCTGACACTATTACTGAGGGTATAGAATGCTCACAAAAAGGGGCCTAACATGATTGCCCTCTGAAAGACCAAACAAGCACCTGATAGTGTCAGTTGCAGATATTTACATTCATCCAATGGTCAGAAGCTGCTGAACTCTGTAGTTGACTTAGTGAAAAGTTGGAAGAAACTGAGGAATAGGGTGACCCTGTAAGAGGACCAGCAGTCTCAAATAACCTGGACGCCAGAGATCTCTCAGAACCTGGACCACCAATCAGCCAGCATAAACAAGGTGATATGAGGCCCCCAACACATATACAACAGAGGACTGCCAGGTCTGTGTTCAGTCCTAGAAGGTGCACCTACCCTCAAAGGATCCCAAAGAGTGGGGAGGTTTGGAGGAGTAAGGGTTGGGGAGGGGCGTTGGAGACATTTCAGGGACACAGATGGGGAGCAGGACAGGCTGTTGAACAGTAAGAGGGTGAACCAGGAGAGGAATAAAATCTGGAGTGTAAAAGAAAGAGTAAATAAAATAAAAAAGTATCAAGAGATACAAATCAACTTTTTATTCAGAAAAAATTAAAAAAAAGGTTTTAATATGAAGGTTAATATAAACTGTGAAAATCATTAACAAAATGAAAATCAATAACAAAAACATGTAATATTCCAATAACATAACAACAACAACAACAAAAACCCAAAACCATGAAAAACAAAATTTCAACCAAAACTGTAAAAGGAAAAAATCATTAAGCAACATTCTGTCACTGCACCTTTAGCAGCACAGACTACAGCCTGTTTCTCCCCTTGAGCACTTGCTGGTACCAGAGTCACCTCAGTTCTCTCTCAAGGGGTCACACAGGAAAGATAAAAAGACCCGGAATCAGCCAGGCTGTCTCACTGGCTACATGGTTTGTGTCTCTTCACACTGAAGGAATGATCTATGAGGAAGGAGACTCATCCAAGGAAGTCTCTGGCTGCTGAGGCTGGAGCTCAGCAGGGGGCTCCTGAGGTGGCAACTCATTCTTCAGGAGGCTCTCTTCCTGGGATGTAGCCAGTTCCAGCTCTCTTGCAGTTTCTGAGTCCTGGGAGAAGAAGGCAGAATTAAGACACAAGATTGGTGGGGACTTGCATGTCAGAAGTCAGGCTGCTGCCTCTCACCACCTCAACTAGATGTCAACATGGATCTTTTACCTAAAACCATTGCTGCTAAATCTGCAGGCAAGCCAAAATGTCAAGCAAAACTCACAAACACATGGGCTGGCAAGCTGCCACTCAGACTTCTGTCAGTGCAAACAAGGAAGTGGGCAATGGGAAGAGAACTCACTGGGTTGCAGGAAGAAAAAAGAAGGACAAATGCCGCCCAGACCGCTGACAATGAGAAGCAATTATTTGATATTTGCATTTGTTTTTACCCCCTGCAAGGTGATTCCTACCTGGGAAGTCACATGACTCCTGCATAACTCCTGTCACAACACCTAGAACTTTCTCAAAGCCCTGCATAGCAACCCACCTATCATGTGGATAAGCAAGTGTGTGACATGTAATTTATCTGTTACCATTACTAGGCTGCAGCTTCAAGCAGAGTGGGAAGGTACACTTGCCAATAATTCAGAGTCTCCCAAGAGGAGAACCTCTGAGAATACTTGTTCACAGATGGATTAATGAGCAACTATCATCCAGGAAGTGGGTGCCTGGTTGGGAGTGTGCATTTGAAAGATGGTGGGTAAATGCCAAATGGATCCAATGGGCAAATGGTATCAGAGAGTATTAATCTGAATAAGCTGCTTGTCCCTACCTGATGTTGTTGTTCCTGGAGGTTGCTGGTCTCCTCCTGTTCATCTTCATCATTCAGGTTTAACTCAATCAAGTACTGTTGGAGGAGGTACCAATCAGCCTGTACTTCCTTGCAATCCTGCTGCAGTGTGACCAATGTCTTCTTTACAAGAGAGTTCTGCAACAGGAGCCGACTGTGCAGGTTTCTGAAAACACACTCTGCATATTAAGATCCTGCAGCTGCCTCCTCCCATTCCTACTTATAGGTCCAATTACCCCACCAGGACCCAGGTTCCCATGAAGACCTAGTATAATACATTTCAATATATCCATGACAACTGAACAAACAGCAAACAGCCAATGTAGAAGAGAATTAATCATGTCTGCAGCCCAAACACCAATAAGGCTCCATGTCTCTCCAAAAGAAAGTGGTATGTCCATGACAGCCCAGTGTGTTTCAGCAACATCAATTAGTAGGGCACAAATACCCTTAATGTAGGTCAGGAGAACTAAGACAAGGGCATTCTATCCATGTATTCCATCCCACTCACATCTGTTAAACCCTGCTTGAGCCCCAGAGGTCGAATACTGCATAAGGACTTGGTTACTTTGCTATCTAGAGGCTCCCGCGGATGCCTAGATAACCCTGGGAGGGCTAATATTCTCTTACAGATTGAAGAAAACTGAAAAGGCACAAGGTACACTGATGGCTAAAAGCAGAAGAGATAGAACCAGACCTGCAGACTCTCCATTCCAGAATCAAAGGAACGCAGAAATGGACATTCCACAACTGGTAGCCTCCATGACCTGTACTTACCTATAGAAGTTAATCTCCTTCTTGTGCTCCTGGAAGTTCTCACTGCCCTCAATGTTGTCCATCTCTAACTTGTGCAGAAACGACATGATCGTCTTCTCCTTTAACTTCAACTTTTCATACTGGGGATTTGGTCTGTAATAGGGTCTGGACCCAGGAAGACAGAACTCCATGAACATGGGCTGTTAGGAACACAGGAACTCAGGCTGGGTCCTGTCCTACCCCAGCCTGGAAGGCCATTGTCTTCATTCTACATACTGGGATCTTCTCCAGCTTTGGAAACTTGTTATCCTGCCCCAGGACAGCAGAAGCTAGGCATCCTGATGGAGGGTACCCTGGCTCCCTGTGTTCACTCAGCTGGCCTGAACTGGAGGTCTAGCAGGTTATGCTCTTAAAAGACTAGGCCACAGGTCTTTGCACACCAGAAACCTGTGATTATATATTTCCTATTTTCAACACAGGGATTCAAACTACTAGATTACTAATAGTGTATAGACATTCATTACACAAAATTCTGGAGATGAGACCAGACATCAACACAGTTTTATAATCTGCCAAAGAGATACAATTGTACAGACAAATGGAACCCACAGATAATGAACAGTGCTGTTTACAGTAGGGGTTCCAAGACCTCAGGAGTCATATCACCTTTAAACTATTATACAGGTAAATCCACAGGCCAAAGCACAGAACACTAGCTCCCAAAGAGTGGAATGAAATATATACCAACTCTATGTCTGCACATACATATGCATGTGAACACACACAAGCACACACACAAGGACAAAGAAAAGAAAGAGAATCAGAGAATGAGAAAGAGAGAGATACAGCAACAGAGAGCATACAATGAGAATCAGAAGAAATTCATTCAGCATTACTGTTTCAGTGTATAAGGCACACAGACAAAGTGGAATATACACAAGCTTCAGGCCTTTGAGTCAAGCACTGAGATGAACAGTGTGGGACCAGGTCCCTCCAGTGCTGCCAGGACCTTCCAGCTCTCAGTTAAGTACGAGGTAAGGTCAAAGTATCACCACAAACACTCTGCATCTGTCATGGACTCTCCAAATGCATGCTGGGCATTCACTTGTCACTGCCTCCATCCAGAATTCTTTACTCAGACCACAATTTCAACGTTTCAATTGGAGGAAGCAGAAGAGTCCATTTCCCTTCTCACTCCTGACCAAGCATCAGGTTCAACCTCTCCTCTAATGAGCAATTAGGGAAATACAGTTGGGCATCTTATCCTTAATAGCATAAGATGAGGGTGACATTGCAGATGTCAGACTGACATCAAAGCGTTTGGAGCAATGAGTACCTCTTGTTCATGGATCCCTCTGTGACATAGATCAAGCGGTCTCTCAGCTCGTTTCTCTCCTGGGTACTGAGCTCCAGCTCTTTGGTCAGCCTCTTTTCTTCCTTTTTGGCCTGTTTCTTGCTTAGGACAGTTGCAGGAGATGATGTCTGTCTGCCAGCCCCTGTAGACAGAAGAACATAAGTAAATTGACCCAAGAGAATACATAGAGTTTAGACAGCACACCCTGAGGTCAGACAGAAGGAGATCATGCCTGGAAACCAGTGACCAGACAAACAGTTTGGTCCAGGCTTGAGATGCTTCCTAAGTGAATCTCAGCTCTCCCATCACTCTATAGAGACCAGGAGATGAAAGCAGTCAGGTGTTTTGTTTGTCTCCCTACACATGCTTATGACGACCACAGAGATAGCTTGTCCACAATTGTCAGTTTTACAAGGTGCAACTTGGGTTTAGATTCCTCAGTCTTGCAGTTTCACAAGTCAGATGGAAAACTAACTAACTCCAAGAACTTGAGTGATTGTAGATGGTTATATCTCCTACCCTGTTAGACAAGGCCCAGCAGTTTCGATTCAAATTCATGCAGGGTGAGACCATGATCAACACACTAGTCAATTCCCCCTAAATAAACACCTAACACTCCAGAGATGGCAATAGGTTCACAGTCTTAGTGTATCAACACTAAAAGGTGTTGGGTTACAGTAGAGAAATGCGTGCCTCTCACAATGGGTGATATAGAAAGCTAAGGTGGGTACTGTCTGAGTGAGGAGGTCATAGGAGTTCTGAGAACATAAAGTCAATACATTCACTGGTACTACTGTCAGATAGCAACTGAAGATAAAAAAAAAAAAAAGCCATGGAGATGAAGTGCAGTGATACCCCTCCATAAATTGGCATATGTTAGACCATCTGTGACTCTTGATGGTCTTATTTTGTCCCCATGTAAAAAACACAAAACCCAGTAAAAGTAAAGACTTGGTGTTTGGAAATACTTGCTTTGGCCTTGCCATCACCAGCCTTAAGGGATGAAGAAACTAATGTTCTGAAATCCTTGATGTTCAAGTATTGGGATAATCACGGAAATTCTTTTGTTTCCCATTGACTCCAGTTCCTGTGCCCAAATTGCTGGGAATGTTAGCTTGGGCCACCTCTGACAGGAAGCTCAACATCCCATTCCCAGGACTTACTCCACATTCTCCAAGACCACCTCCTTCGTCCTTCATTATTCCCAGATGAAAGGCCAGATACTTTCTGCCTCTCTCTAGTTTCTATCACATCCATGTCTGCTCTTCCAAAAACTCTCCTCAGTCGGGAAAGCATGTCTACGAACAAATGCTGTAGACACTGACTGAGAGAGCTCAGTGCACTTGTCGTTGCTACAACACAGGTGACATCACAAGGGATGCCAAGAACTCTCCAGGAAATAATAGAATGTCCAATGAAGGGGCTGTGATGTCATGGGGAACACCCTTTGCCTCCCAGCAGATTTTCTCCCTGTACAGTTAGGAAGCTGAGGTATCAAGAGTGTTTTCTGGGTCACAGCCATTGGGCACCTCCACTTTCCAAAGCCAGAGAAGTCTAGAGTTTGCTCTAGACTTGATTGGAAACAGATAAGTCATTTTTCTGAATTTAACTGAGTTTTTCCTTTCAGACCTTGCCCAGAAATCTTTCATCATATCTCACATTTTCATAATTTAGCAGTATTAGCCATTAAAAATTGCTGAAAATCACATCAGGAAGAATTTGGGAGGAGGAAACATATCCTGTATCATCATGTGTATGTGCTTGAAGTCACATTGAGGAAGAGCCTGCAGGGCAGGTTGCAAATTAGTGTACATTAGGGGTGTACTCATGAAGCTGTGTGCTCAGCATTTGAATGTTACCCTAAGGGTCCTTAGGAGGGAGAGTTGCAGTTATCAGGTGCTCACAACAGTCTGAAGATCTGTTGACAGAGGAAGCTCAATATTTTAGGCACCAATGAAAAAGCCCTGAGGCTGGGTGTGGGGCTCTCCTCTCAGTGCCAAAGTCACCAAAGCAGGATTCCTCACAGGTCTCTCTGAGCTATACCATGAGATCATTTCATAAAAAAAAAATAGTCAGTAGTGGTGGGGGTAGGCACAGTGCATAGGACAATACTATAGACATAGCTTGGTTGACAGAGTGTCTATCATCTTGTATTCTGATTCCTGATTCAGCCCACAAATCACATAAACTCCTATAAAAGTCAAAGATGGATGGTTTATTGAGTGCACACACTATTGATCAAAACCATAGCTCATTATGGTGAGACTGAGCTGTTGCCCCAAACATCTTAGTCATCTTATAAAGCAAAAACAAAACAAAACCAAAAACCCACAAGCAGCTCAGATGAAGTTGCAGGAAGTATTATCCAGTGGTCAGATCTGATCAGGCCATTTTAGATATAGCAATGCATATTGACCCTTAATTTGATGGGTCCTATGTAAGTCGTTTTGGAAAGTTGTAAGAATAACAAATGTCATATAGAATATAACAGGATGTGATCACCCTGACCTACCTTGATCCAGTCTAATTATTTTTATGTGTCAGTGATTATCAGGCATATTACGGCAACAATTTGAAATAAGTGCTAGAGATAGAAGAAAATGATTATAGCCCTATTGGGAGATACCCACCTCAATGTTAGAAAACTCATTTCTCACTAGTTCTGACTAGTTCTGTCCTCACAATCCTTGTAAACCCCAACTGTAAGCCTACCTTTTGGAAAGTGGAAGCAGGATTCTCTGAGCTCAAGGATGACCTGGCAATCAAGACAACATGGCATACTTGAAACCCTGTTTCATTAGAAAACACTGAAATATCCAAGGCTATACCTACCAATCTCTGTCTTTTATATAAATCTTACTCTTCTCTCTGCCAGTCGTTCATTCTGAGTAGACAGAGCAGAAGTTGAAATGAAGTTTCTATTCTAAGGACCTTGTTCTATCTTTTCTATGTCTACATTAAGAACAAATGAAAGTGGGTAACACTATCTGAACAACTGATTAGTATCCACTGCTGCTAGCATACTGTTCCTATGACAATCTCTAGCTTCTCTGAGTGTTGCACTGGGGGAGAATCCAGCATCACTGAGTAGTGGGAAACCAGCACTATTTCCCTGCATTTGTGACCCTAGACCTGGCTCTGAGGCAGATGGATGCACACCTTGGGATCCTCTGCAGGCACAGAGTGAGGTGAAATGGGCACTGAGTAGGCTGAACACCATCTCTTGGGCCCCTCATTTAAAGTAACAAACACAATCTCTATTCCTCATCTTTGGAGCATCAGTTGAGGCCATGGACTCTGCCTGACCATGGTAATGTCATGCCGTCATCATGAAAATAGAAAGCAGAAAATGAAAAACTAAATGATTTCAATGAAATTAGTTCAATATTGATTAGGATTATTTCTTATTGATATTTTTGACTTTATTCTTATTAACCATAATGGCTTAATGTACCAGCTCAATTGAAAAGTGGATCTATATGATAAAAGCCTTACAAGAATGTTGGAGAGACATATAAACAAGAAAATAACAATAGTCAGACACAGCCATAAGTATTTTGACAAGGGCTTAGCACAACACACTATAAGGACCTGAAAGTGTTGGTGTGTGGGAGGCTCAAGATTGTTAGGAAAACAACCTTAGTTTATCCAGTTGTGGCATATCACCCTACAAAGTAATTCACCGGTTATGGAGCCATTAAATGGAATCCTTTAATGAATGTTAGATTAGAAGACTTAAGGATGTCATTGCTTTCTGTAGTATGTATTTATCCTATGTCAAATGGATGGTAAATTCAATGACAGCTCAGAACAGAATTATTCCACAAGACTGGAAATGTTTGACAATACCATTATTGGAAGCTTGTCTTAAGTTTCATGATAAAAATTGTGCAAAGAGGAACCTATGACTACCAAACAATAATTTGGGCAAGAGACATTGATATTTCTCACAATGTGTTGCTAGGTAAAGATAAATATACTGAGTTATAAAGCCAGATTGTATTGGATGATCAATTCTAAGTTCTCTGTCATTTCTCAGCATTAAATGTTTCAGATAAATGGGATAAATTCTCAAAAAAAGCGGACCAAGTCTCTAACTAATATTATGTAACACACAAAGATTTCCTTTACTGATTGTTTGCAAAGATTGACATCAGTCCAAATTAGAATATTATAAAATTTAAAAATCCAAAAAATATGGATTCTAAGTTTGTTTTCTGTATATACTAATTCAAGATGTGAAAATGGGATTAGACATAAAATGTAAGATGAGAACTAATAGCTGAATGGATGAGAGATACAACTGGTAGTGGATCTCACGTATGTGGTGTTAATTTGATAGGAGAAATGATTTTCAAATCTGAAGAAAAATTTAAATTTCAGATATTTTCACAGTGATAAGCAAGTCCATTGGAAAGAGGATTATATTATTGCTCTGCATTAAAAATTACGGATAAGGAGACATCTACAAGTTATTTTATTGTACCATATTGTGTTAGCTACCCTGGGGGTGGTTGTTTCAATATGCTTGGACTATTAGAATATGAGGGAAGGGTGATACGTAGGAGGAGCTAAGGGGGAAGGAGCACCGAGAGGAAGAGATGGAATAAGGAGAGGAGAAGATGAATTAGAGGAGAAGCTACGTAATGAGAGAGAGAAAGAGAGAGAAAGAAAGAGGGGCATGGAGGCAGATGTGCACGTGTCTCCACCAGTCAAAGATAGTTTATATATCTAGGTTGGGTATTGGGTTACACTTCTGATTGAGCATTACCAAACTTATAAAGCCTTTGATTAACATTTAAAAAAATTGTATAAAAGTAAAAAGGAAAAGAGAGCACAGGATATGGGTTTTTCTAGGGGGGGGAAATGGGGAAAGGGGATGGCATCTGAAATGTAAATAAAATATCCAATAAAAAATGGAAAGAAAAAAAGAAGATGAGGCCTTGTTGAAGTAGGTTGGCTTTATTGAAGGATGTGTGTCAGGCGGGTGTTAGGTATTGAGATCTCCCTCCTTTTACCCTTAATCCTTATTTTTTGAACTTCTAAAACAGACTTCTCCAGTTAGCATTCACAGCAAGATGTAGAACTATCAGCTCCTCCAATGTCATTCTTATCTGGAAGATGCCAGGCTTCCTGCCTTGATGATAATGGATAGAAACTCTGAACCTATAAGCCAGCCCCAGTTAAATCTTTATAAGTGGCTTTGGACATAGTGTTGTTTCACATCAATAGAAATCCTAAGACAGAAGTTGGTATTGTTGGTGTGGTATTGCTGTAACAGGCCTGGTGGTGGTTTTGTTAGGTAGAATGTGGAGTTGGGTACTTTGGATTTGGAATGTGGTGCAAAGCTTTCAGTTGTGTGTTTGGGCCATCCTAGTAGGAATATGGAAGATACTTATGCTGAGAGTAATTTAAATTGTAGCAGCCTGTCCCAAGAGACTTGAGAGGTGAAGAACATTAGTATATGGCCTGGAATCAGTGTTTGTGATATTTTGGTGAAGAACATGGCTGCTTTGGCCCTTGACAAATAGATTGAGGAGACAAAGACTAGAATTATCAGATTTATCATGTCAGCAAAGGAAATCTGAAAAAAGCTCTGCAGGATTACAGATGAGCAGGCTCCAAAGATAACACACCAGGAGATCCATCTAGCCCTGAACCTCACTTGACATAGCCAGCCTTGAAACCTGCCTGGAAAGCTGGGTACAACTAGCCCTGCTAGCCTAGGATTAAATAAAGAAGCCCCAAGGGCATGGTATTGGGAGAGCTGGCACTGCCCTTGATGGATTTGGCATTGGAAGAGCTAGCCAGGGGAGGGCAGGAGAACGCATCCTTATTGGTGTGACAACAAGGGAACTGGCAGGCTGACCATCTCAGGTACTTCTCAGGCCCAGATCTAGGTCTTTAATCTGTTCCATCACAGACATCTACCCCATTGATGAAGTGCTGGTTTCTGTGAAGGGGACAGTCCTGCAGATACTAAACTAAAGGATCTCTGTGACACAAGGCAACAACAGGATATCCAAGAGGAGTCCCAGTGAGGTTAATGTATTGATAGTGCAGAGGAAGCCAGAGCCTTGGACCAGACCAACAACTCACTACAATGAACATTTGCAAACAAGAAAATGGGACATGACACAGTATGACACACTACAGCTTCCTCAATGAATTCTTTTTTCTCTGTGGAGGGAGAGGCTTGGGGTACATGATATGAAATTCATGAAGAACCAAAAAAAGTTTCTGAAAAGCTTATTGAAATTGCTTTCTTGTATCCTTCTGTCATCATACATTCCTGGCCTTCAAGTTCTCACCATGTCAGCAGCCTAAGAAGCCAATGTGCATGCAGGCACAACAGTTAAGCAAAGACTTCTGTTTTGTTTCTTCCTCTCTGTGCTACATTCAAGAAATGTATCCAAGTCTAAAGTTATTAGGAACTGTTTTTCCAACTCTACTAAAACATGGTAGCAGTGTCTGGGGCCTAATAGCTAAACCTCTTAATTCCATATAATTTAGGACAGTTCTTGGCTGTTTGGGGCAAGAAGATGAGTCTAAGTCCTGGGTGTGTGTGTGTGTGTGTGTGTGTGTGTGTGCGTGTGTGCGTGTGTGTCATGATCATTCAAAAGATTTGTATAGTAAAGTGTAGAAAGGAATGGTTTCTTCACCTTCACAGTTGCCTCCAGGCCAAATGACTCCAGAGCCCCTCTCTGCTGATGTTTCAGGGCACCCAGAACTCTTCTTGTCTGGCCATGTAACATTTGTTTGACAAACTGATTTCCCCCTTTTCAATTATTTCAGTTCTTGTTGCAAATACACAAAATATAAAAAGATAAGAACCTTTGAAGGACTTCAAATGTCCTGTTATGATACCTCAGTACCTGTATTATGTACACACAAAAGAAGAAAAGTGAAAATAGTTAACATCAGGTGATGCAGTCATGAACCTGGCACGCATGTGATCTGCTTTGATCTGGAGAATAGAAGAATATGTTAGAGCTGCCATGGTGTGCAGGTGTTCACCAACTACTCTCATTCACATCTTAGAATTTTCTCAGATTTAAAACTGAGTTAATATTTTATAATAGTTGTCTTTTTATATCTTGCTATAGAGTATATCTGAAATAGGATATTTTTGGTTTGTGAGAAATGTTATTTACCCATAAAAAGCCACTACTCCTGTGTTGTATTATATCCATTAGGTCAGAGGGATGAACTCTAGGTTACTAAATATTGAAGAATAACTATGAAGGTGATGAAGAAAATAATAAATAAACAATCTTAAGCTTCATTTTTATTTAGAAAAATTTCATTTCGTGAGTTTGGTAGAAAAATATATGTAGGTGATATAAGTAATAAAATATATATTTGTGAATATATGTGAGTAAATGTGTATGTGTGAAAATACATATCTCACTTTTTGTGCCTTAGGAAGCAATGATCCTTTTCATCTCAAGAAGAGTCTTTTAAGCACTGACATTTGTCTTGTGAGCTGAGATGATCACAAAATTACAGATTGACTTAGAAATGAACAGAAGCACCCATGAACTCCACTCATAAAGAGTAGAGGGCACGTAGACTGTTCACACTCCTGTTCTTAGCTAGAATACCTCTGGTCGTTTCCAGTTACAAGTCTGAGATTCTTAAAGTGATGAGTATGGGCAGCAAAGCAGAATTAACTGTTGCTTCTAGACATTTCTGTATTGGCCTTCTTGACCTTTGAACTTTATTTTAACTTCTGGACTACATTATTATTTTGTCTGCACTTAGTCAAATATCATAAAGTTATATGGGGATAGATCATACTTATTGTGTTGATCTGTAAGCAAGCAGAATATGCTAATTTGTTATTAACAATCAATTAGATGGTGTTAGAAAGCAGATTACTGTATAAATACTACATTTTATATATTCTTGGCTCCAATTGTATGTTGTTATACTGTTTAGTCACTTAGTAGAATGCATATGTTTTACATAACATTAGCTTTCAAAGATAAATCTTTTTGTACGTGACATACACATGTATGCATATATTTTACCCTTATATTAAAAATTGCTGCATACTTACAAACGCTGGGGTTTTGAGGCATGAATTTCATATACTACTTAATTTAAGCTATTAGGTATCTAATAAACAAATTCCATACTTGCCATTGTCCAAGATAGCATGCTATAAAGCTATAGTGTAGGGTACAGTTATACAGTTATTTTTTTTTTTACTAGATGCTTTATGTATCTAAATTTTCTTATTTATTAAATACCTGGGAAGTACTATTATTGCTATGGAGTTATTTAGTATATTTACATAATCTATAAATAGGAAAAGTAATGGATAGAGTGGTTACTATTGAAACCACATTCATGAGTTACTGGTGAGCTAGCCTGGGAGTTCAGACACAGTTATTTCCTGAACATGTCTGGATATCTATACACCTGTAATCTTCAGTTTCTTGCTCTTCTATACGATGATGATGTAATCATCCCTTGCTTCAGAACAAGTTGCATGTTGATGTATCTGGAGAGCCTCTGGCACGTTTCATAGTCCTCTACTTCTGGACTTTCCAGCTATATTTCTGGCATGTCATTGTACCAGTGAGACCCAATAAAAAAAATAGAATGATGTGATTACTCACTTTGAGGAGCTGTGGGGCTCCTAGGATTGCTGAGACTACAGCCTACCAGGCCAACTAGCATTAAATGTTAATTCTGTATTTGAAAATATATAGTTTAAGGAATTTGCTAAGTATTTTTATTATTTCAAACACGAATATAATTTTCTTTAATTCTACCCAGTGGTGCATCCAAAATAATTGTAATTTAAGTAGACACTGGACTGTGGCTGTCTTTCTTCTCTTGGTGCTTGCTTCACTTACTTTTTTCCCATACTTTTTAAATTTATTAAGTGAACAAAAGCTTAATCTAAAAGAATATGGTTTTTCTTTGTCAGTGTTCGTGTAAGACATGAAAATATTTAAATTTATTTTAATTGGATATTTTATTTACATTTCAGATGCCATCCCCTTTCCCCATTTCCCCTCCCTAGAAAACCCCTATCCCATGCCCCCTTTTCGTTTCTGCTTATATACAATTTTTTTGAAATGTTAATCAAATGCTTTGTAAGTTTGGTAATGCTCAATCAGAAGTATAACCCAATACACAACCTAGATATATCAACTATCTTTGACTGGGGGAGACACATGAACAACTGCCTCCATGTCCCCCCTCTTTCTCTCTGTTTCTCTCTCTCATCACCTAGCTTCTCCTCTCCTTCTTCTCCTCTTCTCCTTACTCCTTCTCTTCCTCTCGGTACTCCTCCCACCTTAGCTTCTCCTACATATCACCCTTCCTGTTAAAAAAACACTTTTCTCTCAAAATAAATTTAGAGCATAATTATAGCAATGTGTACCAGTGAGGTACAAGATAGTCCTTATACCCAGTCCATCCTTTTGTTGACTAACCAGAACCTCTGTCATCTCTCCTAACTAAAACACTTAGTTCTGAACCTGGCTTTTTTATTGGTTTTAGAATGAATGTCAGCTGAAAACTATCCACTCAAATCTTTTCTCTCAAACTAAATAGCCAGGATTGGCCATGAGACTATAAGTTTTCAACCCCGTCAGAAATCCATAATGACTGAGTTAACTGAAATTATGAGAAGAACAAAGCATAGCTTCTAAAACTTAGCCAATTTATAGATACAGCTGAACACCTGGACAGTCCCTGTACTACAAAACGTTGGAGCATTTGATCTTCAGCCTTCTGGCCCAGGATCATCTGACAGACCTTAGTGATGCAGAATTATTAAGGGCTGGTTACTCTGTCTAGGCAGATATAATCAGTCGACTAGTCTGCAAGTGTATCCTTTTCTGGACAGTAATTTGTCTGTAGATGGAAAGAGGCAATTCTTGCCTAGTGGCTGTCTCACCACAACTGGAGTAACTCCAAAGATACTCAGTTTCTTCTTAGAATCCAAGACAGGAAGCTGTCAGGAGCAGACAGATCTCTAAAAAAATGAACATTAATACAGAAATGTTTGTAACATGAATTCTGTGGATTTCTGACGTTTTGAAAACCAACTCTCCATGTAAGGTAATCTGGACTGTTGTCTGTTAACTCCTCTCAGCTATTTCTAAATAAAATATAGAAAACACCCTAACAACGAACTCAAAGCCATGAATTTGCTATAGTCCCTTAACTCACAGGTTAACCATCTCAAATCTGTTTAAAAAAGTTAGAGGGACTGGGTTTAAGCCTTGTATTCTTAAATGTGTTATACAGGCACAATGCCTATGAGAGTATCAATATTCATCTCACTTTTATATCAATAAGAAGCTCATACCAGCCGGGCAGTGGTGGTGCACGCATTTAATCTCAGCACTTGGGAGGCAGAGGCAGGCGGATTTCTGAGTTCGAGGCCAGCCTGGTCTACAGAGTGAGTTCCAGGACAACCAAGGCTACACAGAGAAACCCTGTCTCGAAAAAAAAAAAAAAAAAAAAAAAAAGAAGAAGCTCGTACCAATGAAAACCTTAAATTTGAAATCAAAGTAAATTTTGTACCATTTAAAAAATTATAATTTCATCTTGATAACAATTATACAGATTTCTACCAACAGGTTATGGCTATGAAATAAATCCTAGCTAATCCTCCCTGTTCCAACAAAACCACGACTTTTCCCTAGAAAGACAGCCCAATATTAACCACCTTAGTCCTCAAGCCCAGGGTATAGGGGCACTGACTCTTCATTAACTTCTTCAAGTTAATTTTGGGCATTGAGATATTAGAAGAGGGGTGGGGGGAAGAGTAAATTGATAAGCCTCTGACGCTGTGTCTTCACTGCATCCAGATGGAATTCCAGGACATCAGAGGTTTGAGCAAGTCTTCTCAGCTTGCTTGATGAGTAGATACACCAAGGCTGTGTATTTTTGCAATATACAATTCTCAGAACAAATTTTAGTATCAAGATAATTTTTTTAGGAGGGTTGACATTTTACAAAAGATGTTGGTTCTAACAACTTTTCTTTTTTTCCCCCTTTTTCATTGGATATAATATTTACATTTCAGATTTTATCCCCTTACCCATTTATCCCACCACCCAGGAACCCCTTATCCCATCCCCCCTCCTCCTGCTTCTATGAGGGTGTGCCCCAACCTAACCCCCCACTCCCACCTCCCCACCCTCAGATTCCCCCCCACTCAGTGTTCAGCCTTCATGAAACCAAAGATCTCCTCTCCCACCTATGCCCAAAAAGGCCATCCTCTCCTACATATACAGCTAGAGTCATGGGTCTCTCCTTATGTGCTCCGGGGCTGGTGGTTTAGACCCTGGGGAGCTTTGGTTGGTTGGTTGGTATTGTTGCTCTCCTCATGGGCCCACCAACCCTTTCAGTTCCTTCAGTCTTCTCTCTAACTTCTCCATTGTGAACCCTTGATCAGGTCAATGGTTAACTGTGAGTATCTGCCTCTGGGTATGTCAGACTCTGGGGGACTTCTAAGGAGAGAGCCATATCAGACTGCTGTCAGCATGCACTTCCTGTCATCCATATCAGCATCTATTTTTGGTGACTGTGCATGGGATGAATACCCAAGTGGAATGGTCTCCAGACAACCTCTCCTTCAGTTTCTGTACCACACTTTGTCTCCATATTTGCTCCCTTGGGTATTTTGTTACTCCTTCTAAGTAAGACCTAGGCATTCATACTTGTTCTTCCTTCTTCATGAACTTCATATAGTCTGTTAGTTGAATCTTTATTGTTTCTAATTTTGAGCTAATATCTGCTTATCAGTGAGTAAATACCATGTGTGTTCTTTTGTGATTGGGTTACCTCACTCAAGATGATATTATCTAGTTCCATTCAATTCCCTAAGAATTTCTCGAATTCATTATTTTTAATAGCTGAGTAATATTTCATTGTGTAAATGTACCACATTTTTTGTATCCATTCCTCTGTTGAATGGCATCTTGGTTCTTTGAGCTTCTGGCTATTATAAATAAGGCTGCTATGAACATAGTGGAGCATATGTCCTTGTTATATGTTGGAGCATTTTCTGGGTATATCCCCAGGAGAGATATAGCTGGATCCTCAGCTAATGCTATGTCCAGTTTTCTGAGGAACTGCCAGACTGATTGCCAGAGTGGTTGTACCAGCTTGCAATCCCACCAACAATGGAGGAGTGTTCCTCTTTCTCTGCATCCTCACCAGCATCTACTATCACCTGAGTTTTTGATCTTAGTCATTCTGACTGGTGTGAGGTGGTATCTCAGGGTTGTTTTGATTTGCATTTTCCTGATGACTAAGGATGTTTAGCATTTCTTAAGGTGTTTCTCGGCCATTTGAGTTTCCTCTGTTGAGAATTCTTTGTTTAGCTCTGTACCCCATTTTTAATAGGGTTATTTGGTTGTCTGGAGTCTAATTTCTTGAGTACTTTGTATATCTTGGATATTAGCCCTCTATCAGATGTAAGATTGGTTAAGAACTTTTCCCAATTTGTTGGTTGCAGTTTTGTCTTGTTGACAATGTCCTTTGCCTTACAGAAGCTTTGCAATTTTATGAGGTCCCATTTGTCAATTCTTGATCTTACAGCAATGCCATTGGTGTTCTGTTAAGGAGCTTTTCCCCTGTGCCTAGGTATTCGAGGGTCTTCACCACCTTCTCTTCTATTAGTTTCAGTGTATCTGGTTTTAAGGGAAGGTCTTTTATCCACTTGGATTTGCTCTTTATACAAGGGGATATGGATGGATTGATTTGCATCCTTCTACATGTGGACCTCCAGTTGAACCAGCACCATTTGCTGAAAATGCTGTCCTTTTTCCACTGGATGGTTTTAGCTCCTTTGACAAAGATCAAGTGACCATAGGTATGTGGGCTCATTTCTGGGTCTTCAATTCTATTCCATTGATCTTCCTGCTTGTCTCTGTACCAATACCATATATTTTTTATTACTATTGCCCTGTAGTACAGTTTGTGGTCAGGGACAGTGATTCCCCAAGAAATTCTTTTATTGTTGAGAATAGTTCTCGCTATCTTGAGTTTTTTATTATTCCGAATAAATTTGCAAATTGCTCTTTCTTTCTCTATGAAGAATTGATTTGGAATTTTGATGGGGATTGCATTGAATCTATAGATTGCTTTTGACAAGATGGCCATTTTTACTAAATTAATCCTGCTAATCCAGGAGCATGGGAGATCTTTCCATCTTCTGAGATCTTCTATTTCTTTCTTCACAGACTTGAAGTTCTTGTCATACAGATCTTTCACTTACTTGGTTAGGTTCACTCCAAGATATTTTATATTGACACTGTTGTGAAGGGTGTCATTTCCTAATTTCTTTCTCAGCCTGTTTATCTTTTGAGTATAGGAAGGCTACTGATTTGTTTGAGTTGATTTTACATCCAGCCACTTTACTGAAGTTGTTTATCAGGTTTAGGAGTTTTCTGGTGGAAATTTTAGGGTCACTTAAGTATACTATTATATCATCAACAAATAGTGCAATTTTGACTTCTTCTTTTCCTATTTGTATCCTTTTGATTTCCTTTTGTTGTCTAATTGCTCTGGCTAGGACTTCCAGTACTATATTGAATAGGTAGAGTGAGAGTGGACAGACTTGTCTAGTCCCTGATCTTAGTGGGATTGCTTCCAGTTTCTCTCCATTTAGTTTGATGTTGGCTACTGGCTTGCTGTACATTGCTTTTACTATGTTTAGGTATGGACCTTGAATTCCTGCTCTTTCCAGGACTTTTAGCATGAAGGGATGTTGAATTTTGTCAAATGCTTTCTCAGCATCTAGTAAGATGATCATGTGGGTTTTTTTCTTTGAATTTATTTATGTAGTGGATTACATTGATGGATATCTGAATATTGAACCATCCCTGCATTCCTGGGATAAAGCCTACTTGATCATGATGGATGATTGCTTTGATGTGTTCTTGGATTCGGTTTTCGAGAATTTTATGGAGTATTTTTACATCAATATTTATAAAAGAGATTGGTCTGTAGTTCTCTTTCTTTGTTGGGTCTTTGTGAGGCTATACCTATGAGTGTAATTGTAGCTTCATAGAACAAATTGGTTACTGTTCCTTCTGTTTCTCTTCTGTGGAATAGTTTGAAGAGAATTGGTATTAGGTCTTGCTGGAAGGCCTGATGGAATTCTGCACTAAAACAAAAAACAAGTCATTCTGTTCAAAATGGGGTAAACTTCTAATCAGGGAATTCTCAATAGAAGAGTCTCAAATGTCTGAAAATTAATTTGTGGGGATTCTTTTCTGCTCTGTGGATTCAGATACTGTTTTCTACTCCCCAACATCTGGATGCAGACTTTATGTTTGATAAAAATGATTTTTCCATCACACGTGATTGGTTAGTAAAAGAATTGATCAGTCTACTCACTGGATAGAAGAGAATAGAGTGTGAGCTCCAAATTCAGTCAGGAGTGTATGGGAGTTCCAGGGGTCTCAGAAGACATGGGAGTGTAAGAGAGAAGACCACTAGGAGAAATATTGTAGAGAAGCCACATGAAGAGAAGAGGGAGAAGTGCCAAGATGAGAGATCAGCTACAGACCATAGTGAGCATATAATTGGCAATTTGAGTATTAGCAGTTTGGTTGAGTGACAATAAGACAGACATTGTCTAGGAATGAGTTCTTGCAGCTTGTTAATAAGAAATACCAGGTCTCCAAATCTTTTTACTTTTGATGTTTTTAAATTATTTTTATTTGTGTTGGAGATTTTTTTATTTGCATTTCAAATATTTATCCATTTCCAGGTCTTTCTTTCAGAAGCCCCCATTTCATCTCACCTCCTTCTCACTCTATGAGGGTGCTTCCCCACCCACCCATCCACTTCAGTCTTCCCTCTCTTGCATCCCCCTACACTTCAGCATCAAACACCTGCAGTCCCAAGGGGATTCTCCTCCCAGTTATGAACAACAAGGCCATCCTCTGCTACATATGTGGCCAGAGCCATGCATCCCTCCATGAGTATCATTTGGTTGGTCTCCTATTGTGTAGGAGCTCCTTGGAGTCTGGCCAGTTGATACTATTGCTCCCTCCATGGGGCTGCAAACACCCTCAGCTGCTTCAGAAGGGGCTGGTGATGTCATGGGGAACACCCTTTCCCTCCCTGTTAATTTTCTCCCTGTACAGTTAGGAAGCTGAGGTATCCTTTCAAGAGTGTTTCCTGGGTCATAGTCATTGGGCATCTTCACTTTCCAAAGACAGAAAAGTCTAGAGTTTGCTCTAGACTTGATCAGAAACACCTAAGTCACTTGTCTGAATTTAACTGTTTCCTTTCAGACCTTGCCCAGAAATGTCTCATCCTATTTCATGTTTTTATATTTCAGCAATATTAGCCATAAAAACTGATGAAAATCACATCAGGAAGAATGTGGGAGTAGGAAAGTTCTCCTGTATCATCATGTATCAGTGCTTGAAGTCACATCCCTGAAGAGTCTGCAGGGCAGGTTGCAAATTAGTATACATTGGGGGTGTACTCATGAAGCTGTGTGCTCAGCCTTTGAATGTTACCACAAGGGTCCTTAGGAGAGAGAGTTGCAGTTATCAGGTGCTCAAAACAGTCTGAAGATCTGTTGACAGTGGAAGCTCAATATTGTAGCCACCAATGAAAAAGCCCTGAGGCTGGGTTTGGGGCTTTCCTCTCAGTGCCAAAGTCACCAAAGCGGGATTCTCTGAGCAATACTATGATATTATTTCTTAAAAGTAAAATAGTCAGTAGTGGTGGAGGTAGGCACAGTGTTTAGGACAATACTATAGACATAGCTTGGTTGACAGAACAAGTGCCTTGTATTCAGATTACTGACTCAACCCACAAACCACATAAACTCCTATAAATGTCAAACAGGGATGGTTTATTGAGTGCACACACTATTGATCAGAACCATAGCTCCGATTTTAGGAACTGAGCCATTGCCCCAAACATCTTTATCAACATACAGAGCAAAATCTAAGCAAAACGAAACAAATATTTCAATAAGTAACTCAGACGAAGTTGCAGTTACATTGTCCAGTGGTCAGATCTGATCAGACCATTTTAGATTATAACAATGCATATTGACCCTTAATTTGATGGGTCCTATGTCAGTCTTTTTGGAAAGTTGTAAGAATAACAAATGTCATACAGAATATACCAGCATGTGATCACCCTGACCTACCTTGCTCTACTCAAGTTATTTTTATGTGTCAGTGATTAGCAGGCATATTACAGCAACAATCTGAAATAGGCGGCAGAGATGGAAGAAAACGGTTATAGCTCTACTGGGGTATACTTGCCTCAACATTAGAAAACTCATCTCTCTCAGTGACTAGTCCTGTCCTCACAGTCCTTGGAAACCCCAATTGTAAGCCTCCCTTATGGAAAGTGGAAGCAGGATTCTCTGAGCTTAAGAATAAAATGGCAAGCTAGGTAGAAGACAATATGGTAAACCTGAGACCCTGTTTCAGAAAAAAAATGAAATATCCAAGGCAACACCTACTAACCATTGTCTATTTTTAAAAATATTACTATTCTCTCCTGGCCAGTCTTTCATTTTGAGAAGACAGAGCAGAAATTGAAATAATTTTTTTATTCTATGGAATTTGTTCTATCATTCCTATGTCTACATTAAGAAGAAATGAAAGTGGGTAACACTCTCTGAACAACTGAGTAGTATCCATTGCTGCTAGCATACTGTTCCTATAATAATCTCTAGCTTCTCTGAGTGTTGCATTGGTAGAGAACCCAGCATCACTGAGTAATGGGAAACCAGCACTGTTTCCTGGCATTTGTTTCCCTGGACCTGGCTCCGGAGACAGATGGGTTTACACCTTGGGATCCTCTGCAGGGGCAGGGTAAGGTGAAATGGGCACTGAGTAGGCTGAATGCCATTACTTGGGCCCCTCATTTAAGGTAACAAACACAATTTGTTCCCTATCTTTGGAGCATCAGTTGATGCCATGGACTATGCCTGATCATGGTAATGTCATGTAGTCATCATGAAAATAGAAAGCAGAAAATAAAATGACTAAATGACTTCACTGCAATTAGTTCAATATTGATTATGATTATTTCTTATTGATATTTTTGACTTTATTGTTTAACCATATTGGCTTAATGTACCAGCTCAATTGAAAAGTGGATCTATAAGATAAAAGCCTTACAAGAATGTTGGAGAGACATATAAACAAGAAAAAGAACAATAGTCAGACACAGTCAGAAGAATTTTGACAAGGACCTAACACAACAAACCATAAGGAACCTGAAAGTTGGGGCAGGAGAAGTTCAAGATTACTAGAAAAACAACCTTAGTTTATCCAATTGTGGCATATAACCCTACAAAGTACTTCACCAGTTATGAAACTATTAAATGGAATCCTTTAATGAATGTTAAATTTTAGTAGACTTAAAGATGTTATTGATTCCTGTAGTATATATTTATTCTATGTCAAATGGATGGTACACTCAATGACAACTCAGAACAGAATTATTCCACAATCTAGAAATGTTTGGCAACAGCAGAGTTGAAAGCTTGTTTTCAGTTTCATGATAAAAATTGTGCAAAGAGGAACGTATGACTACCAAACAATAAATATGGTAAGTGGCGTTGATATTACCCAGGATACATTGCTAGGTAAAGGTGAATATCCTGAGTTATAAATCCAGATTGTATTGGATGATCAACGCTAGGCTCTCTGTCATTTCTCAGCATTAAATGCTTCAGATAAATAGGATAAATTCTCAAATGAGAGGGCCGAGTCTCTTACTAAAAGTATATAACTCACAAAGATTTCCTTTATTGAATGTTTGCAAAGATTGACATCAGTCCCAATTAGAATATCATAAGATTGAAAAATTCAAAAAATATGAATTCTAAGTTTGCCTTTTTTATGTACTAATTCAGAATGTGAAAAGGGTACTAGATATTAAATGCAAGACGAGAACTAATAGCTGAATGGATGAGAGATACAGCTGATATTAGATCTCACATTTGTGATGCTAATTGGGAGAAGGGATTTTTAAAAATCTAAAGAAAAATCAAAATGACAGGTGTTTTCATAGTGATAAGTAAGGTCATTTGAAAGAAGATTTTACTATTGCTCTGTAGTTTAATTCAAAACCATGTATGAGGATACCTTCACGAGGTTTTTTTTTTTTTGGCACCTGATTGTCTTAGCTATCTTGGGGGTGGTTGTTTGAGTATGCTTGGACCAAGGAGTGGCACAGTTAAGAGATGAAATCTTGTTGAAAGAGACTGGATATATTGTCTGAAGGGTGTTACCATGGGGTTAGGTACTGAGATCTCCCTCTGGCTACCCTTGAGGCAGCCTTTTAGAATTCAGAGCAAGATGTAGAACTATCAGCTCTCCAATGTCATTTTCATCTGGATAATGCCAGGCTTCATGCCATGATGATAATGGTTAGAAACTCTGAACCTGTAAGCCAGCCCCAATGAAATGTAGAACTGTTTAAAAGTGCCTTTGGACATAGTGTCTCTTTACACCAATGGAATTCCTAAAAGAGAAGTTGGCATTATTAGTGTGGTATTGCTGTAACAGGCTTGATGGTGGTTTTGTTAGGTAAAATGTGCAGTTGGGTACTTTGGATCTGGAATGTGGTGCAGTGCTTCTAGTTGTGCTTTTGGGCCATCCTAGTAGGAATATAGAAGATACTTATGCTGAGAGTGATTTAAATTGTAGCAGCCCATCTTGAGGGATTTGAGAGGAGAAGGACATTAATATACGTCCTGGAGTCAGTGTTTGTGAAATTTTGGTGAAGAATATGGCTGCTTTTTGCTCTTGACAGAGAGAT
>JANHMN010000016.1:3676726-3745750 GCA_030674055.1 Rhabdomys pumilio
AAGGTAGTGCCGTTCAGAGACTGCTCCACCGGGGGATCCATTTCTTATATCTGTACTCTATTATGGATGCTGGGAAGTGGTTGCTGACAGACGCCTGATATAGCTGTCTCCTGAGAGGCTCTGCAGATCCTGACAAATACTGAGGTAGTTGCTCTCAGTCAATCTTTTAACTGAGTGCTGGTTCCCAGATGGAAGTATTGGAGAAGGGAATGAAGTAGCTGAGGGCGTTTGCAGCCCCATAAAGAGAGCAACATTGTCAACTGGCCAGACTTCACAGAGATCCCAGGCACTGGAAAACCAACCAAATAATACTCATGGAGGGATGCCTGGCTTTGGACACATGTGTAGCAGAGGACAGTCTTGTTTGTCATAACTGGGAGGAGAAGCCCCTTGGGCCTGGAGGTCTTTGATGCCCCAGTGTAGGAGAATGGATGAAAGAAAAGACTGATGTGGATGGGAGGGTAGGGAGCACCTCATAGAGTGACAGGCAGGTGGGATGAAATGGGATTTTCTGAAAGGGAGACATAGAAAGAAAAAAATATTTGAAATGCAAAGAAAGAAAATATCCAATAAAAATAAAAACAATAAAAACAAACATAAAAAAAATAAAAAGACTTGGTGTTTTGGTATTTCTTACTAACTAGTTTCAAGAACTAATACCTAGACAACATCAGTCTCATTGTCACTCAACCAAACTGCTAATACTCAAATTGCCAATCACATGTTCTTTCTGGTCTATAGCTGCTCCCTCATCGTGACCTCATGGCAATTTCCCCTTTTCTCTTCATGTGGCTTCTCTACAATATTCTTCTCCTAGTCTTCTCTCTGACATTCCCATGTCTTCTGAGACCCCTGGAACTCCCACCCACTTCTGACTGAATTTGGAGCTCCCACTCTATTCTCTTCTGTCCAGTGAATAGACTGATCAATTCTTTTACTAACCAATCAAGTGTGATGGAAAATCATTTTTATCAAGCATAAAGTCTGGATTCCGATGTTGGGGCATAGAAAACAGTATCTGAATGCACAGAGCAGAAAAGAATTCCCCAAATTAATTTTCAGACTTTTGAGACTCTTCTATTGAGAATTCCCTGTTTAGAAGTTTACCCCGTTCTGAACAGAATGACTTGTTCTTGTCATATAAAGTTTCTTGAGTATTATATATGTATATTGAATACAAGCATTTTGTTTCTCTCTCCAGAGTTGGTAAACATCTAATCCTATACTGAAGGATGCTGCTTTATGCAACTGATGGTGTCCTTACAGAAGCTTTTCTGTCTCAAGGAGGTGCTATTGATTGCTTGTCATTCTGAGTGCCTGAGCTATCCATGCTCTGTTCAAAAGTTCTCCTGTGCCAATGAGTTAAAGGCTATTCCCCAACTACTCATCTAGCAGATTCAGTGCATCAGTCTTTATGATGAAATCTTTGATTCATGGGCATCAGAGATTTTTCCCTTTTCTAATATTTTTTTCAATTACTTGGTTCAAAGGTGAAGCTTTTATCATTCATATCTTTCACTGGCTTGTTTTGATTTACCATAAGATATTTTATATTATTTGATATTGCTTAACATTTAGAAAAATGTATCCTTGATTTCTTTCTGAGTTCATTTGCATTTGAATATAGGAAATCCACTGATTCTCTTTTATTTATTTATTTTTTTATTTTCCTAGAATTCTGCACGTGTTTATAAGCCATAGGCGTTCCCTGGTGAACTGTTAGTGGGTCACTTTTGCATATTGTCATATCATCTTTAAATGATGAAACTTTCATTCTTTCTTTATAATTTATATCATCTTGTTCTCCTTTCTTTGTCTTATTGCTTTAACTAAAACTTCAATTCCTATAATTCTATTGAATAAGTATCTATTGAATAGACATGTAGAAAGCCAATCCTTGTTTTGCTTCTGATTTTAGTGGAAATGCTTTAATATTCTTTCCATTCATTTTTTATATTGTATATACATTTGCTGTCAATTGCCTATATTATACTAAAGTATGGCCCTTATATTCTAACTTTCTCTCAGAGTTTTAAAATTAAATAGTGTTGAAATTTGTAAAAATCACCCACAAGGTCATCTCCTTGAATACAGAAAAGGCCTCTGTTCCTATTTATCATTTCCAGCACTAAGATTTATTATTTCTTACCTTCTAATCTTCTTGAGTGTAATTTCTTCTTCTTGTTTCAGACAGTTCACGTATGCTGTTAAGTTGTTAGTATGAGGTCTCTGCAGGAATATTTTTGTAGATATTTAGTGCTGTGATCTTGCCTCTTTGCATCACTTTCATTGTGGCTTAAGTTATAAATATGCTCTCTATTCAACTTCATTGATTTCTGTAAAGAATTTAATTTCTTTTTGGATTTCTGTCTTCATACATTGTTCATTCAGTCAAGAGTTGTTCAATTTCCATGGGTTTGTAGACTTTCTGTAGTTTATAATATATAGCTTTAACCAGTGGGGACCTGATAAGACACAGGAAGTTATGGAAATTTTTGTACCTGTTGAGACTTGTTTTGTTTCTGATTATGAGGTCAGTTTTTGGAAAAGTTCCATCAAGTAAAGAGAAGAAGTTATATTAATTTTTGTTTTTTGGTTGAAAAGTTTGGTAAATATGTTTGGGCCTTTGGTTTATAACATTACTTAGATCCAGTATTTCTATGTTTATTCTTTGTCTAGATGACATGTCCATTTTGAATGTGGTGTATTGAAGTCTCCCAATATTTTGTGGGAATGTCCCTAGGTGATTTCGATAGTATTACTGTTTTCTTTACAAAAAAGTGTTTCCTTGTGCCTGGATCATAGATGCTAATAATTAAACTGTCATCTTGGCTGACTGTTTTCTTCAGTAAGTACATGATGTCTTTATCTCTTATGGTTAGTTCTTATTTCATGATTATTTTCTTAGATATTACAATGACTTAATGACCATGTTCTTGTCGGTCACCCAATACTACTGCCTCAACTCTTTTCTTCATTACATTTTTAGTGGAATTATTGTAGTACTAACAGTCTGACTCTTGTATGGTATGTTACAGATGCTAGCTCACCCACATGGCATGTAGCACGGCTATACTGATAATGGCTCTCCTAAGTCTTGCATCTTTGCCATCTGTTAAGCTCTATCATGGATCTTTATATCAACACGCCTCTGAGACACTCTAACTGTTATCCCATCTGCATCTCCACCTATTCCAGCTTTGGGAGCAATTAGAGCCATTTGTGGCCCAAACGCCATAACAGCAGACAGGGTGACCACTGCTAGTGGTAAACTAGGGACTAGGAATTAGACACCTCAATAGGCAAACATGTAGTGAGAGAGGCTGTTGCCTAGGTAATAAAGATGGTGAACTTCTAAGATTATTGACTTCTTCATCCTGCTGACCATAGACAAAAACCAGGCAGCTTAAAGCAAAGGCCTGGCAGGATTTTTCTCTCACCAGTAACATGCCTGTCCGTGGACTTGAACTTTGAAAAGTTCAAGGCAACTCAGCATGTGTTTCCAATACATTTGGGTCTCTTAGCCTGTCTGTATTTGTTCAGTCTTAAAGTGGGGAAGGTGATCTCTCTTAAAGACCCTTAAAATACACTGCCGTCACTAAAAATGAAACACCAGCATGCAGAGGGTATAACTGCCTGTGGGTGTTGCTGTGTGCATATCTCGTCAATTTTAAAGAAGCTTTCCTTTTATTTTTTTTAAATATTTGTCCATTTTATTTATTTTATGTATGATTGCTATGCTATATGCACAACTACAAACCTGAAAAGGACATCAGCTCACTTTCTAGATGATTATGAACCACCGTGTGAGGGCTGGGAACTGAAATTTTAGGACTTCTGGAAGAGCACCTAATGCTCTTGTTGCTAACCCAAGTCTTCAGCCCAGTAAAAATTTCCTTTACTTAATTTGTAAAAGTGATTAAAGTCATGATGATCAAACAAATAGGATGTATACACACACACACACACACACACACACACACACACACATATATATATATATATATATATATATATATATATATATATATATATATATATATATATTTGCCTCAAACATATAAATGATTAATCAGAAAAGTCAAATGCTTAGGACAACATCAAAACATGAATGAGTCATCTTTGGCAATACATTTAATCATTGGCAAAGTTAGGTAGTCTATGAAATTCATGCCTCAAAAGACCCAGCCTTTGTAACTATACAGCAATTTTTAATATAAGGGTGAAATATATGCATACATGTGTGTATGTCATGTACAGAAAGATTTATCTTTGAAAGCTAATGTCATGGAAAACATATGCACTCTATTAAGTGACTAAACAGTATAACAACATACAATTGGAGCCAAGAATACATAACATGTAGTATTTATACAGTAATCCTCTTTCTAACACCATCTAATTGATTGTTAATAACAAATTAGCATATTCTGCTTGCTTATAGTTCAACACAATAAGTATGATCTATACCCATATGACTTTATGATATTTGACTAAGTGCAGACAAAATAATAATGTAGTCCAGAAGTTAAAATATAGTTCAAAGGTCAAGAAGGCCAGTACAGAAATATCTAGAAGCAACAGTTAATTATGCTTTGCTGCCCATACTCATCACTTTAAGAATCTCAGACTTGTAATTGGAAATGACCAGAGGTATTCTAGCTAAGAACAGGAGTGTGAACAGTCTACGTGCCCTCTATTCTTTATGAGTGGAGTTCATGGGTGCTTCTGTTCATTCCCACGTCAATCTGTCATTTTGTGATCACCTCAGCTAAAAAGACAAATGTCAGTGCTTAAAAGACTGTTTTTGAGATGAAAAGGATTATTGCTTCCTAAGGCACTAAAGTGGGATATGTATTTTCACACACACACATTTACTCACCATATATATATATATATTGGTTTTTTGA
The DNA here is from genome assembly GCA_030674055.1 of Rhabdomys pumilio. Classification (NCBI taxonomy): domain Eukaryota; kingdom Metazoa; phylum Chordata; class Mammalia; order Rodentia; family Muridae; genus Rhabdomys; species Rhabdomys pumilio. The sequence continues at coordinate 3,681,637 of JANHMN010000016.1, forward strand.
GACAGGGTTTCTCTGTATAGCCCTGGCTGTCCTGGAACTCACTTGGAAGACCTGGCTGTCCTCAAACTCAGAAATCCACATGCCTCTGCCTCCCAAGTGCTGGGATTAAAGGTGTGTGCCACCACCGCCCTGCTCACCATATATTCTCAAACATATATTTTATTACTTATATCACCTACATATATTTTTCTACCAAAATCATGAAATGAAATTTTTCTAAATAAAAATGAAAGCAAAATTCCTATTTTGCATTTAAGCTTAAGATTGTTTATTTATTATTTATTTTCTTCATCACCTTCATAGTTATCCTTCACTATTTAGTAACCTAGGGTTCATCCCTCTGACATAATGGGTGTAATACAACAGGAGTAGTGGAGGCTTTATATGGGTAAATAACATTTCTCACAAACCAAAAATATCCTATTTCAGATATACTCTATAGCAAGATATAAAAAGGGAAGTGTTGGAAAAATTAACTCAGTTTTAAATCTGAGAAAATTCTAAGATGTGAATGAGAGTAGTTGGTGAACACCTGCAAACCATGGCAGCTCTAACATATTCTTCTATTCTCCAGATCAAAGCAGATCACATGCGTGCCAGGTTCATGACTGCATCACCTGATGTTAACTATTTTCACTTTTCTTCTTTCGTGTGTACATAATACAGGTACTGGGGTATCTTAATGGGACATTTGAAGTCCTTCAAAGTTCTTATCATTTTATATTTTGTGGATTTGCAACAAGAATTGAAATATTTAAAAATAAAAGTGAAATCAGTTCATCAAACAAATGTTGAACATCAAGACGAGTTCTGGGTGCCCTGAAACATCAGCAGAGAGGGGCTCTGGAGACATTTGGCCTGGAGGTAATTTTGAAGGGGAAGAAACCATTCCTTTAGACACTTTCCTATACAAATCTTTTGAGTGATCATGACACACACACACAAAAACAGGACTTAGACTCATCTTCTTGCCCCAAATAGCCAAGAACTGTCCTAAACTATATGGAATTAAGAGGTTTAGCTATTAGGCCACAGACACTGCTAGCATGTTTTAGTAGAGTTGGAAAAACAGTTCCTAATAACTTTAGACTTGGATACATTTCTTGAATGTAGCACAGAGAGGAAGAATCAAAACAGAAGTCTATGCTTAACTGTTGTGCCTGCATGCACATTGGCTTCTTAGGCTGCTGACTTGGTGAGAACATTAAGGCCAGGAATATAAGATGACAGAAGGGTATAATGAGTTCGAGGCCAGCCTGGTCTACAGAGTGAGTTCCAGGACAGCCTGGGCCACACACACACACACAAAAAAAAAAAAAAAAAAAAAAAAAAGAAAAAGAAAGAAAGAAGGAAAGAAAGAAAGAAAACAATTTCAATAATCTTTTCAAAAACTTTTTTCGGTTCTTCATGAATTTCATATCATGTGCCCCAATCCTCTCCCTCCACAGAGAAAAAAGAATTCCCATTGAGGAAGCTGTAGTGTGTCATACTGTGTCATGTCCCATTTTCTTGCTTGCAAATGTTAATTGCAGTGAGTTGTTGGTCTGGTCCAAGGCTCTGGCTTCCTCTGCACTATCAATATAGAAACCTCACTGGGACTCCTCTTGGATATCCTGTTGTTGCCTTGTGTCACGGAGAACCTTTAGTTTAGTATCTGCAGGACTGGCCCCTTCACAGAAACCAGCAGTTCATCAATGGGGTAGATATCTGTGGTGGACCAGATTAAAGGCCTAGATTTGGGCCTGAGAAGTACCTGAGATGGTCAGCCTGCCAGTTCTCTTGTTCCCACATCAATAAGGATGCGTTCTCCTGCCCTGCCCTCCTCTGGCTAGCTCTTCCAATGCCAAATCCATCAAGGGCAGTGCCAGTTCTCCCAAGTATTGTAACAGCAATACCCCACTAATGATATCAACTTCTCTCTTAGGATTTCTATTGATGTGAAATGACACTATGTCCAAAGCCACTTACAAAGATTTAACTGGGGCTGGCTTACAGGTTCAGATTTTGCATTCATTCTCATCATGGCATGAAGCCTGGCATCTTCCATATGAGAATGACATTGGAGGAGCTGATAGTTCTACATCTTGCTGTGAATGCTAACTGGAGAAGTCTGTTTTAGAAGTCTGAAAAATAAGGATTAAGGGTCAAAAGAGGGAAGTCTCAATACCTAACACCAGCCTGACACACTTCCTTCAATAAAGCCAACCTACTTCAACAAGGCCTCATCTTCTAATAGTCCAGGCATATTCACACAACCTCCCCCAGGGTAGCTAACACAATCTGGTACAATAAAAGAACTTGTAGATGTCTCCTTATCCATGATTTTGAATGCAGAGAAATAGTATAATCCCCTTTCCAATGGACTTGTTTATCACTATGAAAATATCTGACATTTAAATTTTTCTTCAGATTTTTAAAAATCACTTCTCCTAATTAGCATCATAAATGTGAGATCCACAATCAGTTGTATCTCTCATCCATTCAGCTATTAGTTCTCATCTTGCATTTAATGTCTAATCCCCTTTTCACATTCTGCATTAGTACATACAAAAGACAAACTTAGAATCCATATTTTTTGGATTTTTAAATCTTATAATATTTTAATTGGGACTGATGTCAATCTTTGCAAACAATCACTAAAGGAATTCTTTGTGAGTTATATAATTTTAGTAAGAAACTTAAACAGCTTTTGTTTTTGAGAATTTAACCCTGAGCACACAGCTTCATGAGTATATCCCTAATGCACACTAATTTTGCAACCTGTCCTGTAGGCTCTTCCTGGATGTGATTTCAAGCTCCGATACATAATGAGACAGGAGATCTTTCCTCCTCCAATTCTTCCTGATATGATTTCTCAGGAGCTTTTAATGGCTTATATTCCTGAATTATGAAAACTTGAGGTAGAATGAGACATTTCTGGGCAGCGTTTGAGAAACAAACCCTCAGTTAAATACAGGGGAATGACTTAGGTGGTTTCAATCAAATGTAAACAAACTATGGCTTTAGAAACTGGAGGTGCCCAATGGCTATGACCCAGGAAACATTCTTGAAAGGATACTTCAATATCCTAACTGTACAGGGAGAAAATTAGCAGGGAGGCAAAGGGTGTTCCCCATGACATCAGCAGACTCTTCTTTGGACATTCTATTGTTTCCTGGAGAGTTCTTGGCATCCCCTGTGATGCCAACAGTGTTGTAGTGACAGCAAGTGCACCGAGTTCTCTCAGTCAGTGTCTATAGCATAAGTCCATAGACATGTTTATGTGATGAGAAGACTTTTTGGAAGAACAGAGATGGATGTGACAGAAACTAGAGAGAGGCAGAGAAAACCTGGCCTTTCATCTGAGAGTAATAAAGGACAAAAGAGGTGGTCTTGGGGAATGTGGAGTAAGTCCTGGGAAGGGGATATAGAGCTACCTGTCAGGGGTGGCCTGAGCTGGCCTTCCTAGCACTTTGGGTACAGGAACTGGAGTCACTGGAAATCAAAAAATTTTCCATGATTATCACAATTCTTAAACATCAAGGATTTCAGAACACTAGTTTCTCTATCCCTTAAGTCAGCTGATGGCAAGGCCAAAGCAGGTATTTTCAAACACCAAGTCTACACTTTGACTGGGTATTGTGGTTGTTACATGGGGATGAAATGAGACCATCAAGAGTCACAGATGGTCTAACCTATGCCAGTTAAGGGAAGGGCATCACTGCACTTCACTCCCATGTCTATGGGTTTTTTTTTTGTTGTTGTTGTTGTTGTTGTTGTTTTGTTTTGTTTTTTTGTTTTTTTAGCTTTAGTGACTATCTGACAGTTGTACCAGAAAAAAATTAATGTTCCTGGCCATGACCTTATGTTCTCTGAACTCCTCTGACCTCCTTTCCCTTAAAGTACCCACAGTAGCTTTCTTTATCACCTATTGACAGTGGCAGGCATTTCTGTACTGTAACCAAAACCTGTCAGTGTTGATACACTCAGACAGTGAACCCTATTGCCACTTCTGTAGTGTTTGTTGTTTCAGTAGAGGGAATTGCTCAGTGTGTTGACCATGGTCTCACCCTGCATGATTTTTAATCCAAGTACTGTGGCCTTGAGTAACAGAATTGGAGTTCTGAGCAAATTCATGCATTCAAGTGTCTTATCAATATATCATCTGACTTGTGAAACCTCAAGACTGAGAGATCTATTGCCAAATAGCACATTGTAAAGGTAACAATACTTGTGGACAAGCTATCTCTGTGGTCTCATCTACAAGGATATGTAGGGAGACAGAAGAAATACCTGGCTGCTTACATCTCTTGGTATCTATAGAGTGATGGGAGAACTAAGATTCACTTAGGAGGTATCTCAAGGCTGGACCAAACTGTTTGTGGGGTCATTGGTTTCCAGGCATGGTCTCCTTCTGTTTGACTTCAGGGTGATCTGTCTAAAGTCTGTTCATCCTCTTGGGGCAATTTACTTATGTTCTTCTGCCTGCAGGGGCTGGCAGATGGACATCATCCCCTGCAACTGTCCTAAGCAAGAAACAGGCCATGAAGGAAGAAGAGAGGCTGACCAAAGAGCTGGAGCTCAGTACCCAGGAGAGAAACGAGCTGAGAGACCGCTTGATCTATGTCACAGAGGGATCCTTGAACAAAAGGTACTCATTGCTCCAAACGCTTTGGTGTCAGTCTGACATCTGCAATGTCACCCTCATCTTATCCTTTTAAAGTTGTGAGTTCTGGGAAGCAGTATCTCCACAGCATTCCTGTGTCCAACTTTTTGTCCCTAAGTGCTTATTAGAGGAGAGGCTGAACCTGAAGCTTGGTCAGGAGTGAGAAGGGAAAGGGACTCTTCTGCTGCCTCCAACTGAGATGTTGAACTTGTGGTCTGAGTAAAGAATTCTGGATGGAGGCAGTGGCAAGTGAATGCCCAGCATGCATTTGGAAGGTCCTTGACAGATGCAGTGAGTTTGTGGTGACTCTTTGTAACTTACCTGGCACTTAATTGGGTCCTGGTTGGTCCAGCAGCAGCTGAAGTGGCCTGGTCCAACATTGTTTATCTCAGTTGTTGACTAGAAGGGCTGAAGCTTATGCCTGTTCTTCTTTGTCTATGTGCATTATACTCTGAGACAGTAATTCTGAATGAATTTCTTCTGATTCTCATTGTGCTCTCTCCATTGCTGTCTCTCTCTTTTTCATTCTGATTGTTTCCTTTTCTTTTTCCTGTGTGTGTGTGTGTGTGTGTCTCAGTCTCTGTGTCTGTATTTGTGCACATCCACATGTGTGCATATGTAACATATGTTTATATTTTCGTCCACACTTAGAAATCTAGGGTTGTGTTTTGGTTTGAGGATTTACCTGCATAACAATTTAAAGGTGATGTGACTCCTGAGGTCTGATAGCTTCTGTTTTAAACACCACTGTTCATTGCCTATGGGGTCACTCTTCTCTGTACCTTTGTATCCCTTCTGCAGACTATAAAGCTGTGTTGATGTCTGGTCTCATCTCCAGAATTATGTGTAATGAATTTCACTACATTATTAGTCATTCATGATTTAGAATTCCTGTTTTGAAAACAGAAAATATATAATCACAGGTTTCTGGCGGGCAGAGACCTGTGGCCTAGTCTCTTCAGAGCATAACCTGCTAGACCTCCAGTGAGTGAACACAGGGAACCAGGGTACCCTCCATTGGGATGCTTAGCTTGTGCTGTCTTGGGGCCAGGATAACAAGTTTCCAAAGCTGGAGTAGATCCCAGTATGTAGAATGAAGAAAATGGCCTTCTAGGATTGGGGTAGGACAGAACCCAGCCTGAGTTCCTGTGTTCCTTAAAGCCCATGTTCATGGAGTTTTATCTTCCTGGGTCCAGATCCTATTACAGGCCAAATCCACTGTATGAAAGATTGAAGTTAAAGGAGAAGACAGTCATGTCATTTCTGCACAAATTAGAGATGGAGAACACCGAGTTCCATGAGAAATGCCAGGAGCACAAGAAGGAAATTAACTTCTACAGGTAAGTACAGGTTATGGAGGCTACCAGTTGTGGAATGGCCATTTTTGCACTCTTTTGTGTCTGGACTAGAGTCTGAAGGTCTGTGTCTATCCCTTCTGCTTTTTAGCCCTCTGTGTACCTTGAGCCTTTTGGATTTAGTTTTCTTCAATGTGAAAGAGACCGTTAGCCCTCCCAGGGTTATCCAGGCATCTGCAGGAGCCTTGGGATTAAAAAGTTATTTAGCTCATGAGAGGGTTATTATGCAGTACTGGACCTCTGGGGATCAGGCAGGTTTTTACAGAGTTGATTGTGATAGAACCAGGGATAAAATATCCTCACTTCAGTTCTCCTGACCACCCTTTATGGTATTTTCTACCTACTAATTGATGTTGCTCCAATGCATTGGGTTGTCATGGAGATACCTCTTTCTTCTGGACAAACAGAAAGATGGAGATACCTCTTTCTTTTGGAGAGACACGGACCCTTATTGGTGTTTGGGCTTCAGATCTGATTAATTCTTACCTGCATTGGCTGTTTGCTGTTAGTGCACTTGTCATGGATATATTGAAATGTATTGTAGTAGGTCTTCATGGGAACCTGGGTCCTGGTGGGGTAATGGGACCTATAAGTAGGAATGGGAGGAGGAGGCTCCAGGATCTTAATATGCAGAGTGTGTTTTCAGAAACCTGCACAGTCGACTCCTGTTGCAGAACTCTCGTGTAAAGAAGACATTGGTCACACTGCAGCAGGATTGCAAGGAAGTACAGGCTGATTGGTACCTCCTCCAACAGTACTTGATTGCATTGAACCTGAATGGTGACGATGAACAGGAGGAGACCAGCAACCTCCAGGAACAACAACATCAGGTCGGGACAAGCAACTTAGTCAGGCTAATACTTTCTGATGTCATTTGCCTATTAGATCCATTTTTGCATTCATTCACCATCTTTCTAATCCATACTCCCAACCAGCCACCCACTTCATGGAATGTAGTTGTTTATTACTCTGTGTATCCTCTAGTATTCTCGGAAGTTCACTGATTGGGAGACAGTGAATTATTGGCAAGTGTACCTTGCTGCTCTGCTTGAAGCTGCAGTAGAGTAAGGGTAACAGATCAATAGCATGTCATATTCCTGCATGCCTTTTTGATACGTGGGAGGCTAAGCAGAGCTTTGAGAAAGTTCTAGGTCTTGTGCCAGGACTCATGCAGGGGTCATGTGACCTCCCAGGTAGGAATCACCTTGCTGAGAGAAAAGCCAAATGCAAATGTCAAATGAGTGCATCTCATTGTCATTGGTCTGGGTGACATGTGGCCTCTTCTTTCTTCTTACAACCTAATGAGGTATTTTCCCATTGCCCAGTTCTTGGTTTGTACTGATAGAAGTCTGAGTGGTAGCTTGTCAGCCCGTGTGTTTGTTAGTGTTGCTGTATATTTTGCCCTGCCTGTAGATATAGCAGCAATGGTTTCAGTTGAAAGATCAATGTTCCTGACATCCACATCAGAGTCTAAACCACCAGCCAGGGAGCACATAGGGAAGGACCCATGACTCCATCTGTATATGTAGGGGAGAATGGCCTTGTTGGGCATAGGTGGGAGAGGAGATCCTTGGTCCCGTGAAGGCTGAACACCAAAGGGGTGGAATTTGAAGGTGGAGAGGTGGAAGTGGGGTGCTAGGTGCGGACACATCCTCATAGAAGCAGGAGGAGGGGGGATGTGATAAGGGGTTCCTGGGTGGTGGGTGGAATGGAGTAAGGGGATAAAATCTGAAATGTAAATATAACATCCAATTTTTTTTTTTTAAAAAAAGATCAATGTTGATGTCTAGCTGTGGTGGTGGTGGGGGGGGGCAGCAACCTGACATCTGACATGCAAGTCCCCACCAATCTTGTGTCTTAATTCTGTCTTCCTCTCCCAGGTCTCAGAATCTGCAAGAGAGCTGGAACTGGCTACACCCCAGGAAGAGAGCCTCCTGAAGAATGAGTTGCCACCTCAGGAGCCCCCTGCTGAGCTCCAGCCTCAGCAGCCAGAGACTTCCTTGGATGAATCTCCTTCCTCATAGATCATTCCTTCAGTGTGAAGAGACACAAACCATGCAGGCTGTGAGACAGCCTGGCTGATTCAGGGTCTTTTTCTCTCCTGTATGACCTCTTGAGAGAGAATGAGGTGGCTGCCATACCATCATTGGGATATTATGTGTTCTTGATTTTCATTTTTGCTAATGTGTTTCACAGTTCATATTAGCCTTCATTTTAAAGCCTGTTTTGGAAATTTATTTCTTATGAATAAAAAATTGAATTGTAACTCTTGTCTCTTTTTAAAAAAAAAAAAAAAAAGACTCCATGGGGTCCTCTTGAGGGTTAGGTTCATCTTTTCTGACTGAACCCTACCTGGCAGTCTCTACTCTCATATCAGCTTTTGGGGGCCTCATATCAGCTGCTTTATGCTGTCTGGTTGGTGATTCAGAGTCTGAGAGTTCTGGGTGGGTTCAGGTTAATTGAGACTGCAGGCTCTCCTACAGGGTTTCCCTCCTCCTCAGCTTCCAGCTTTTGCCTAATTCAACCACAGCGGTCAGCAGCTTCTGTTCATTGGTTGGGTGTAAATATTTTGCATCTGACTCAGTTGCTTGTTAGGTCTTTCAGAAGCCAGTCATGATAGTTCCCCTTTTTTGTGAGCACACTTTAGCCTCCTTAAGTCAGGCCTTGGGGCCTCCCCTTTAGCTGGTTCCTACTTTGTGCCTGTTTCTGGACCTTCTTTTTCTCAGGCTTTTCTCCAGTTTTGTCCTTGCAGTTCTTTAAGACAGGAACAATTATGGATCAGAGTTATTGACTGTGGGATGGCAACTCCACCCCTTACTTGATGCCCTGTCTTTCTGCTGGAGGTGGGCTCTGCAAGTTTCCTCTCTCCAGTGTAGGACATTTCATCTAAGGACCTTCCCTTTAAGTCTTGAGAATATCTCATATCTCAGGCCTCTGGTACATTCTGGTGGGTCCTCAGCAACCTCCTACCACCTGAGGTTGCTCATTTCTACTTTTCTGATGGCCCTCACAGCTTTAGTCCTGTTCTGCCCACCCAATACCTGATCACAGTCCTGTTTTCACCTCCCTATCTGCTTCTTCACCCAGGGCACTCCCTCCCTTCCTGCCCTGTGATTTCTTTCTTCTCCTTCCCAAGTGGGATTGAGGCATCCTCACTTGGGCCCTTGGGCACCGTTTATTGAAGATGCTTTCTTTTTTTTCATCATATATATTTGGTTTCTTTGTAAAAATTAAGTGTCCATAAATGTTTGGTTTTATGTATGGTTCTTCAATTCTATTCCATTGATCAAGGTGTCTATCTTTGTACCAATACCATGCAGTTTTTATCACTATTGCTTTGTAGTATAGCTTGAGGTCAGGGATGGTACTCTCCCAGAATTTCTTCTATTGTTAAGAATGCTTTTGCTATTCTGTGTTTTTTGCTTTTCCACATGAATTTGAGAAATGTGCTTTTCATATCTTTGAAGAATTGTGTTGGGGTTTTGATGGGGATAATGTTGAATCTGTAGATTGCCTTTGATAGGATGGTCATTTATACCAATTCTGCTACATGAGAGTGGGAGATATCTGCATTTTCTGAGATCTTCTTCAATTTCTTTCTTGAGAGAGTTGAAGTTATTGTCACACAGATCTTTCACTTGTTTGATTAAAATTATCTCAAAATATTTTATATTATTTTTGGCTCTTGTGAAGAAAGTTGATGCCACATTTAATGGGAAATAATTTTAAGTAAATTTGCGACAATAAAGTCAAAATAAAGCTGGAGATGAACAGAAGAAGTTACTTTTTGTTAATGAATGTACATCTACTTTGCAATTCTGAAGGAAAAAAAATAACTGAAGGTTTATTACTCTTTATTAAAATGAAGACAGAATTAACTATAAAATAATATATCTTTTAGAAAATGTTATAACCACTTCAAGAAAAAATAGTGTCAGTTTTGACCAATAGATTACCCAATTTTATTTTATAATATATCTGTGTAAAGGACTTTAAACTATTTAAATGTCAAAGTATAATTCACCAACAGATGTAAATGGGAAGAAAGATTTCATTCACCTTAATTATACATGTGAACTTCAATGATTTTAAAGACATGCTTGGACCCAACAATAATTTTCTTTAAGCTATCTTAATTTGATTCATTTAAATTTTAGTTACAAAACTATCAAAATTATATTAAAGTAGTATAATGTTAACCTAATTTATTTCTGTTATTTTACATTTTGTTGTATCTCATCACTATAGAATTTCTTTAAAAATTTTAATGACAGTAAAACTCACATGCATATGAAATTTTGAATTTTCAGAACTAATCGTATTTTCAATATAATAGTTGAAAATTAATGTCTTTATTTGCTTTAATAATCAAAATTCACATTATATCACAGAGCAATGAGATTTATTTTCTTTTATTTAATTCTTATTTTTATATTTAATTTTATTTTTTTGACCCAAGTTCTCATATCTCAGACTAGCCTACATATCACTTTTTATCCAAGGCTGGTTGTTTGACAGCAACACTTCTGCCTAAGCTTTTTGATATGTTAGGATCATAGGAAATCCTCAATTTCAAGATGTACTACTTAAGTTCTCAATCATTTTTAAGACTGTTTTTAAATAATTTTAAGAATTCACTAAGGGTAAGACCAGAAAGACCAAGAATTCGTTTCTTTCTTTTACTCTGCCCTATGGTAATAGAATTCAGGAAAAGTAAAATGAATGCACATGACATAATACACTTGTAAAATGTTTCTTATTTTGATGTATAAATTATCACATGCCTGAAGGAAGAGATTTGGACATCTCTTATAGATACTTAGTTATATATGAAAAGACTGACTTCATAAATCATTATCCAAAGTAAGGAAAACTATTTCCAACCCAAACCATGGTTATGTGTAATTGTTTTATTCAGACTCTCCAAGTTTCCACTTAAAAGCAGAACCTTTACACAGCACAGATTGATAGCTTTGCTTTTTATGCCTGTGTATTATGTTTTTAACTTTTCTGACCTAATCACCTTATTCCTCCAATTTACTGACTAACTTTTTTACTCTATTTTGACATTTCTACTGACAAACATCCATTAATTTATTAGATTTTTGTTATCAGCTTAGTCAAATAATATACATATGCATGTGTATATATATTATTATATATAATATACATAAGTCTAATAACTTTTAGAGTATATAGTGCTATATTTTATATAATATTTAATAGCTTTTAGACTATATTATATATAATACATATATTTCATAATATACAGTGAAAACATTATTAGATGTTTCAACTAAATAGCATAGAAAAGCTAAGTAGCCACCCAGGCTCGATAATTTCTTTTACACTTGTGAGGAAGATCATATGTTAACAAAGAAAGAAAAATGTGAATGATAACCACACATTATATTTTTTAATATGTATAAAACTTTCCAGTGAAAATTATGAGTATCAGAAATATATATGCATATTTTCAAGATTATATAAGAGTTTTAGCATATATATCTGGGATTTTTGCATTTTTATGCATGTGTTTGAGTTAATTATTTTGAGAGCATGCATACATAAACATATCCAACATTTGTGTAAATGCTCACATATATATGTGGTTTCATTATGCACATATAAATTGTGCAAGGATATATATATATATATAAGCAGGAATGAATGTACATGAACCTTTTTTATGCATGAACTTGAGCAGAAGAAATTGAACATTATAGAAGGAAACAACATTAATGTCCAGTTGTAATCACTGAAGCATTTATGAGAACAATTAAACCTATGCATAATATCTCTATCATCTACCACTCCATAAGATGAAGCAAGAGAGTTTAAGGACAGATTGATCTACAGAGGGAGAATAAATTTCAACTTGTCCCATTTTTCCCTAAAATTAACAATAATACTTCTGACATTGAAGAGTCACTAGGTAATTTTTCTTTATTCATACAATGTTACTCTATTTCTTCCAGATGGTTACACTGTTCTTAAGGAAAAAAAAGCATCAAATTTGGAAATTTTGAAAAGCTTTCTGTTGTATTTTGAAGTGTCTGCAACCTGAAATAAAATTTAAAAATCATTATCTTTTTTACTTAGTGGAGAAAAAAATAAATTCAACTTTAAACAAGCATCCAATTCAAGGTTTTGCAAAGACTCTACTTAACATGTAATCTGACAAGCAAAGAAATGCCAATTTTTCTCAGTCTAACCCTGAGATCTAATAAGTATTGAGTGGATTCCAGAAATCTAAATTTTATGGCATACATTGGATGGCTTTGATGTAGCTAGCCTATAGACCACACTTAGAGAAAGAGTGTGCTGAGGTAATCGGAATTCTGTAATGTTTCCTTGGCATGGGCACCTAAAGAACACACAGAAAGTGTCTATATTAGTGTCTATATATGTTCTGCCAGGTACACAGAAGCCCTACAAAGTTATTTTTGCATTACAAATGCTAACATATGTGAGCATGATTGTAAATATTTGAGTTTGGCTAGTTAGAGAGACTGCACATATCACGTGTTCCCATGCTAAGCAACAGGTAGTATACAGACGATGCAGGTAATATAGTTCACATAATTCTTCACAAATCTTGATTAAAGGGCTGCAGTCTCATGAGGTTCCAGGATCAAAATTAAAAGATGTGTGTATTTAACAGTCATATTTAAGTCATTTGGGAATGAAATCATTAATCATTCAACTCTTGATGAATGTTATGGTAGCAGTCAAGTAGAACATACCTGCTGTGCTGGGGCTCAACATAAGTCTGTCCTGAGGCTGCACTGATTTCTGTGGAATGCTGATGGCAACAGCAGCTAAGCAGATGTGGCAAGACAGCTTGGTTGGTCCCCACTACCAAAGCAATGCAGAGTCACAAAGTTCAAATGATACTAAAAACCTTATTAGTTCCCCAAGATGTTTTGGCACACTAAGCTTTAGAAACACTACATGCTATTTACTGGTCCTCAGAGACAGTTTATAGTTGTGCAATTATAATGTCCTGGCTGCCAATTTCTCTCTGTTGTTTGCTACAAACACTACTTTAGACAGCTATTGTTCTGCTAACTTATGTTTTATAAGATCTAGAAACCTTACTGTTCTGTTTCCTTGCTTTTGCTGGAACAAACTAGGGGGCAGATTTGTAATTGTGAAATGTACTGGGGATCTGTAACCTTCATTGTGATGGTTGGTGGACAGACAAAACTTCTTCCATGGGTACATCTTAATACCACATGCTGAACATGTGAGAGAAAATTAAGCCATTCAGCAGGCCCTTGGCTAATAACAGTGAGAAAGATGCGCTGATGACGCCAGGTCATAAAAATAAGTCGATCCTTGATCATCTGTAGTAGGTGAAGTAATGTAATAGGATGTAGATAAGTTGAAAAATCGGGGTACAGCATTTGATAAAGTACATTCCTTTCAAGTTTTGTAAAACTTTCAATAGGCAATGATGCATCTAAACTACATTTGAAATAGGAGCATAGACACTATAAATCAAATTTAGACTGATGTTAATAATTCATTTTGTGAAAAAGCAAAATGATTACAAATAAGATGAAAGAAGTCAAATTATCTCTGTTCAAAGAAAATATGATCCAACATTTTAAAGAATCAAAAGGCTCCAAGTGGAAAGCTTGTAAACATGCTAAGTAGTTAGAAAAATAGGAAGATATAAAAAACATTAACAGCTGATAGTGAGAATGCAAAGGCAGAAACTGGGACAAGAATACTGTTCATAGCAGTCTAAGCAATAAACTCACCATGCAGATTAAAGACCTAAATAAATGAACCTTTTAAAATACCGAAGAACAAAATTAAAGACAGTAGAAAACAATAATTTCTGATGCTCGTGGGTCAAAGTATTCATATTCTAAGCATTATTATTTAAAAAAAAAAGCTGAATTAAAGATTTAGTGCAATCCTCATTAAAATTTTAAATACCACTCTTCAAAAAAATAAAAATACAAAATTATGCGTGAAAGTGCAAAGACTGTATCAGTCTCAAGAATCTCGAGTCAAAAGAGCAATTTCAGATTGAACTCTGTACTAGATTTTCAAATTGCATTACAGAGGGATGATGGAAAAACAGAAAACTATTGGCAAGACAAAAATAGAACACAGACAAAAAGAACAGAAGACAGAGATAATTCCAAGCATCCACAGTCACTTGAGTCTCTAGGTAGATGTCAAAAGACACACTGGGGAAAAGATGACTTCTTTACAAACGTCTCTGGAAATTGTATATTCACATGAAGAAAATTGAAACCAAAGCATGCAGAGAAGGACACTGAAACTGTAAAATTACTGCTACAGTAAATAATATCAATAATTGATAAATAGAGTTGCATTAAACTTAAAATTTTTACTGCACAACAATGTAAAAACTAGACTGAGATTCTGTCTTACTCTTCAACCGAACAGAACGAAACCTGGGTTAGGTACAGGAAGAACGCTGAACACGGAGAGTGCTGGCACTGCCACTCACTTAATCTCTCTGCTAAGAGATCAGTTATAGATGTCTTTCAACAACTAAACATAGAACTGTTTTTTTTTTGATCCAGCTAAAGTTCTTTTGATAGATACATGAAGAAAACTAAGTCAATGCATACGAGAGACACCTGCACACCCATGTTTATCATGGTCGTATTCACAAGTTACGGATTCTACCTAGGTGTCTACCTTGAATGTTTATGAAAGTATAATTTTTCCACTTAGAAGAAAAAGTTAGTAGTTATATTCAGAGCCTTCTATTCTGTGAGTTTTCTTTTCTTTTCTTCATTTCTCTCTCTCTCTCTTTTTTTTTTTTGCTTTGTTTCTATTTAAAAAAAAAAACAAAAAAAAAACAAAAAAAACATTGTCTTCCCATTCACAATACAGACCAGGCACAGTGGTCTAGGCTGGTGTGTACATAGGGTAGGTTTATTCTGCCTCCTCTTTACAGTCAGTGTAGGAACACAGCCTGTGATAAGCACAAGGAGGCCTGTGTGAGCTTTCTATCTGTGTGAAAAAATGAAACCAGGCTCTTTCTAATGGAGCTGACATTGCAGTTGGAACAGAGCCATAGTGATTAAAAATGTTTATGAAGAGAGATTTCACAGTGTTCTTCCTTTAGCGTATCAGAGGGGCCTGCTTTAAATAAAGCGCTAGCATACTAAGGAAGACACACCTAATTTGAGGTGCAGAAGATCAGAAAATTTAATCAGTTCTAGCTGGAGGCAAGGAATTAAGCTTGTGCATGTGTGTGCATATGTGTGCATGTATTTGTGCATGTGTGAGCCTGTGTGAGTGGGTTTCTATGTAAAATAACAACACTGAACTCAAAACTGAGTGGCAAACAATGGCTGGAGTACAGTGAAAGGCCTGAAAAAGGAACTGTATAAATTCAAGAAAGGAGGGTAGATTATTAGTGGAAAATGGAAAAACTTCTAGGTTCTCCCAAAATAGGGCCAACAGCTCAGGAACACGCTTGAACTTTTTGAAAAGTCACTTCATATCTCAACTATAGCAAACTGCAACTGAACTCAAGGACATCAGTGAGATTGTCCAGAGAGTGTGTAGAAAGTTTGAACATAGGAGTGTCTCTAGGGGAACTTGTAGTAAGTCAGATAATTAAAAAGCAGGAAAAGAAAAACACTGGCTGTGTTGATTTACCATTAACTGATCTGAAGTACTTAACTGTGCATAATATTTTCTGAGAAATCATTATCTCAGCTGTGGAAAAAAATAATTTCACTGCAGTTTGGGCTGCAGCATTGAAGGGTTAGAGTGGAGAATCAAAGAGAGAAGCAAGGAAGCTGTAAATAGAAATGCTTCTTTTGTTTTAAACATTTAAACAGAAACTGTATTTTTTCCTTCAGTTATTGTATAAATTCTGCATTATGTTCCTAGATGCTCATGCATGCACATATGCACACATGCACGCACAGACACACAGACAGACAGACAGACAGACAGACAGACAGACACACACACACACATACACACACACACACACACACACACACACACACACACACACACACACAATGCCTGCCCAATTGCATGGAATTATGCAGTTATTCTTTACACAGTCTGGATGGCAGGAAATAGATTGCATCCTGATGTTTTCGGCCCAGAAAGAGGACAGTGTCAACTTGGTTGAATTCACTGAACTCCAAAAGGCAGCTCTATTGCTGTGTGGTTGGCCATAGCATACCTCACTACCAATGGCAAACTACAGATAATTACAAACACAATGTCTCCAACTCCAGCCAGGGTCATATTTCAGTAAAGCCATCTATGGAAAAAGGGAAACTCAAGTTTGCCAAGCAAAGAGGCCAAGAGTAAAGTTATTATCGTTCCAACTGTGCTGCTGCCAAGAAAGTCAGGCTATAGGGGAACCGGGAGAATTTGAAGATCTAAAATATCAGTGCATTAGATTCTATCCAAGTGGGTGAACCTGCAATTGAAATTGAATAATCTCAAACACAAGGCTAAGCAATAGAACAGCAGGAAACCAACAGACAAACTATGTCTGACAAGATGAACAAAAGCTCCATCTGGGTTCAGCATCATGGGCCAGATGCTAAAATGTTAAGAAAAATAGATATCATGTCAGAAAAAAAGCTAAGGAGAATGTATGTCTACATATCACCTCTCTTGAGTCCCAGGAGATGCACATTCATACGGTAGCTCTCCAGACTTTCCAGTGTTCTGCTCCCTTCTCTAGTTCTTTATGTTATATGTTTCAACCAGGAAATTTATCATAACAACAAATGAAGGGGGCTTACAGTACATATTTACTACATCTTTAGTTGCTGAGAAGAAACTTTTTGAAATCTGCAAAGTATTCGCCATGTGTAGATAGACAAGACATCAGTTGAAACAATAATGTGTTTACCAATTCCAAAAGTAGGAAAGATGTGAAACTAAACTTTACTTATCTGTAGAGGCAAAATCTGCTTACTAAAGCAAAGATAACCCTTCAGTGGGTCTTCTATTCTGTTGGGCCATGAAAGGATATCCTGGTTCTTGTGTTGTGGGTTTGGCCATGTTCCCAGAACCCAGGCTCCTGACAGGAGGTCTAATCTTCATTCTACCTTCACCCTTCAGTCTTAGGACACAGGTGGAGGGCATGATAAACAGGCCTCAGGCCCTAGAGAGATTTACATACTAATGAGGAACTTGAAGGCCAAAGGGTGGAGCCAAATAAGCATTCCTCCCTAGCCCCCCCTTTCCTTCCCTATTTAATTCAGGACTGCCCTAGGTTTTGGGGGGTAGGGGGTGTACATCCAGATCTGTCCACCATCCATCATGCCAATAAACCCGTTTTGGAAACCCAAGGACTTCCTCATGTGTTGGGGCAGTGCTATGAGGAGCCATGGAGAGGCCTTTAGTGATCAGCTGGGCCTAACTTCCAGCTGGAGGAACCCAGAGTGTTCCCAGCCAACTACCCACAGAA
This sequence comes from Rhabdomys pumilio, assembly GCA_030674055.1. Taxonomy (NCBI): domain Eukaryota; kingdom Metazoa; phylum Chordata; class Mammalia; order Rodentia; family Muridae; genus Rhabdomys; species Rhabdomys pumilio. The sequence goes on from JANHMN010000016.1 coordinate 3,699,086, forward strand.
GCTTAGTATAGGGAACCCTGTGGTTCTCCAGCCATTTTTACTTACATTATTCTGCTCTTTTGCTTGGTTCTATTCATTGATTGTCACTAATGACATGATTGAAAAGTAAAGAGTTACCAAGCAAGATTCTCCTAAAAACCTTAAAGTATTGTGAGCCTCAGAGACATCCACAAGAAACATGAATACAGTGTTAAAATGTCACATCAGAAAACAGAATATTTAATAGAAATTTTATTCTAGGGTTGAAAGGAAGTTGCAGTCACATTTTAAATTTAGTTACATCACTCAAGGTCAATAATGAAGCTATGCTAAATTTAAACTACAATGTTAGTTATTATGAAACTATAATGCATTTAAAAATGAATAATGAAGACACCTGAAATAAAAATGGAACAAATCATTCTTTTCTGGAACTGAAAACAGTTCTGGTCCTAGAAAATTAATGTATGTGATTCCCCCCTTGAGGTTTCCCATTATTCGAAATAGCCCACAATTGGCCTGACCACTCTACTTAAAATATAATTCACATTATCTGTTCATTAATTATTAAAACCATCCATCAGACATTGGAAGGTACCCTGATCTCTGCTCCATTTATGAGAACATGCCACTGGGGTTCAAGATCTTAGACTAGAGAATACCAATACTACAAATGCTTGGCACTCCAAGCTCTGGATTTTGTTTTTATAGGTTCACTTTTTGAATAAAACATGAATAGGAGTTCTTCTCAGCATTATATGTCTTCTATGTTAAAACATTCTCACCAGGAACAAGTTGATATGGGACTCATCATCTCCACATCCAAGCCTTCCTGCTAATGCCACTCATCCTTTGGCATTTGTCTTATAAAACTGTGGTCCCTTACCATAGTGTCCAGCTTTGGAAATATTAGCCTCTAATATTTGATTAGAGTGTGATTGACCAATCTAATCACTGATCCTTCAGTCTCTTTATCTCCATTTCTTATGTAGCTCTCGTTTGTTTGTTTTTGCATTTGTTTTTCCTCCTCTGGCAATCATCATAATCATTGCTGTCTTCCAAAATATGTATACCTCAGAAATTAAAACCTTTCTTGATTTTCAAAAACCAACATCACGTTTTTTATAGTTTAGACCATTTATTGAATCACAAAAAGAAAAGTAAAGAAAACAAGTCTATAATAATTTGAATATATGTTTAAGGAAATATTTTGAATATATTAGATGAAATATATATATTTTAAAATATCACTTTACAATTCTTATTTTTTGTATTTTTTGGATATTTTATTTACATTTCAGATGTTATCCCCTTTCCCTATTATCCCTCCACTCAGGACCCCCTACCCATCCACCCTCCTCCTACTTCTATGAGGATGTGCCCCTATCCAACCACCCACTCCCACCTCCCCACCCTCAAATTTCTTCACACTGGGCATCCAGCCTTCACAGAACCAACGACTTCCTCTCCCACCTATGCCCGACAAGGCCATCTTCTCCTACATATACAGCTGGAGTCATGTGTTTCTTCCTATGTGTTCCCAGGCTGGTGGTTTAGACCCCGGGAGCTCTGGTTGGTTGGTATTGTTGCTTTCCCCCATGGAGCCACAAACCCTTTCAGCTCCTTCAGTCTTCTCTCTAACTTCTCCATTGGGAACCCCTTGATCAGATCATTGGTTAGCTGTCAGTATCTGCCTCTGTATATGTCAGGCTCTGGCAGATCTCTAAGGAGACAGCTATATCAGGTTCCTGTCAGCACGCACTTCCTGGCATCCACATCAGCATCTACCTTTGGTGACTGCACATAGAATGGATACCCATGTGGAACAGTCTCCAAATGACCCCTCCTTCAGTTTCTATCCCACATTTTGTCTCCATATTTGCTTCCCTATGTGTTTTGTTACTCCTTTTAAAAAGGACTGAAGCATCCACACTTTGGTCTTCCTTCTTCATGAGATTCATATGGTCTGTGAGTTGTATCTTGGGTATTTCAAGCTTTTGTGCTAATATCCAATGGTCAGTGAGTGCATACCATGTGTGTTCTTTTTTGATTGGGTTACCTCACTCAGGATGATATTTTGTAGTTCCATCAGTTTGCCTAGGAATTTTACGAAACTAATTGTTTTTAATAGCTGAGTAATATTCCGTTGTGTAAATGTACCACATTTTCTGTATCCATTCCTCTATTGAAGGACATCTGGGTTCTTTCCAGCTGCTGGCTATTATAAATAAGGATGCTATGAACATAGTGGAGCATGTGTCCTTGTTATATGTTGGAGCACCTTCTGAGTATATGCCCAGGAGTGGTATAGCTGGGTCCTCAGGTAATGCCATGTCTAATTTTCTGAGGAACCACCAGACTGATTTCCAGAGTGGTTGTACCAGCTTTCAAGCCCACCAACAATGAAGTAGCGTTCCTTTTTCTCCACATTCTCACCAGCATCTGCTATCACATTAGTTTCTGACCTTAGCCATTCTGACTGGTGTTTGAGGTGGAATCTCAGGGTTGTTTTGATTTGCATTTCCTTGATGACTAAGGATGTTGAACTTTTCTTTAGATGTTTCTTGACCATTCCAGTTTCCTCAGTTGAGAATTCTTTGTTTAGCTCTGTACCCTATTTTTAATAGGGTTATTTGGTTGTCTGGAGTCTAATTTCTTGAGTTCATTGTATATATTGGATATTAGACCTCTATCAGACTAACATCACATTTTATGGTCAGTTTTAACATTCCTTCTGCTTTTTGTCCCATGATATTCAAACCTGTTTGTGTGCTCTGTATAGTTTCGTTCAAAGATTAACTAGTGTGTCAAGTTTAAACCCACTCCCTGCCCGTGGGAATTCCTGTAGTCTTACCACCCAAGGACTTTATACCACTGAGACATAATGTTCTGTACCAAATATCCACACCTACACAATCATTTCCATAACGCTGCTATCATATTTCTGTGTTAATCCCACTTTCTCTTTGATCCTTATAAAAGTAATTGTTTCAAAGGGAAGTGGGTAAGCATTGACTTTTCTCCAATTTCTTTTGATCTTTCTACAATCAAGCTTTTATGTGTACCACCTCCTACAACCTCTCTTGTAGAAAGTGCTCTACATGTTTTGTGATGTTAATTAATCTTTGACTAGAAGATTGAGATGAAAGCCATAAACAAGGCAGGTAGTATTTTATCAAGGAAGCTTGACTGCAGTCATAAATATCTTGATGATGAAAATGCTATTGTTGTTCAATAGACCTGGTTAGAGGAGATGAAGAAAAACTATTGCCTATGGTCTACAATTCTTTGTGTAAAATTTAAATTAATTTCACAGTTTCTGTAGTGTTACTTGATAAATTTCAATTTTGATTGCTTTTCTAAAGAAGACAAAGAACCGTCAAATATTAAAATAGCGATGTTAATATTTCTACAGACAAATATGAATTCTGAATCTGATAGGAGTTAAAGAAAGGACTTTTACTAAAAAGTTCTTTACAAGTTTCTTGGTCATTTAGAATTGTAACTGTATATCTGAGGGTAAGTTATTGGAGCTATATCAGTACACATCATTTACTTTCTCTGACCCTCCATATTTAGATGACGATACCTAGTGTACCTCTGGACCACAAAGCATTTAAATATTTTCACCTTTTACAAATGATTGGTAATAAAACCTGTGACTCTTCAACTTCAAGTACCTTTTATTGCTTCTGTTCACAATGTCTTTTAATTTGCCTGCAATGGAAAATCCACTAGTGTAACTCTTTTAACCGGTCAATATCATCTTCCATAGTACCTTCTATTCCATTTGTTTCACGTCTTTCTGACTAATTACTGACCAAACTACTCATGCTCAAACTTTTAGTAATACTCCCCGGTGCCCCAGATACTTCCTCATTTCTCTTGGGCTTCAGCTAAAACTGTCTCTTCTGTTATTTGTGTTGAGTTTGTCCGATGTTATAGACACATATTTTTCTCTGAATTTCTGAATAATTTTTTCATCTCTACTTATACCTCTTGGAGCCTTAGGCTGAGTTCTTAGTTGCCCATTCATATATTGCAAAATAAACTTGACAGAAAATTAACATCTAGAATATTTAAAGAACAACAACCAAAAGATCAAATATCAAAAAAATCAATACAAATAGACTGTATATGAACAATAAACTTTCAAATGAAGGAATAAAAAATGGCTGGTAAACACTTTAAAGTGTTCAGAATCAGTAACCATTAGAATGATACAAGTTAAATCTACCTTGAGATTACATTTCACCTTAGTCAGAACGTTTATCCTCAAGAAACTAATAGATAACCAATATTATCGGAGATATAGGGAGAATAGAACCCTCACTCACTTTTGATGGGAATAAAAACTGGTCTAATCATTGTGGAAATTAAAGTGGAGATCCTCAAAAACCAGAAATAAGACCATAAAACAAGCTATTCTACACCTGGGCATGTACCCAAAGTACTCTTCATTCTAGTACAGAATGCTAGTACTTGCTCATCTGTGTTCATTGCTGTAAAGTACATTAGCAAGGAAATGGTACCATCATAGTTCTCATCATCTGATGAAAGCACATGTAAATATGGCACGTATTAACAACAGAATTTTATTCAGCTGTAAAGAAAAAATGAAATCATGAAATTTGCATATAAATTGAGGAAAGTAGTTTTAAAATTGCACCAGGTAAAGTAAAATAGGCTCAGAGATACAAAAGCCATATGGTCTCCCTCATATGTAGATGTTAGCGTTGAATTACTAATTTTATATGTTCAACTTACAGTTCCAGTAGGTTCGAGATTCGAGAGTTCTGTAATAAAGTCTTTGGGAAAAAATTTTATAAGGGAGAGGAAGAAATGGAATTAGATAATATAAAAGCAGAAAGAAGTAGATTGATACTGTTTAGAAAGGAGGATATCAGAGATGATGGTGCAAGAGAGTTAATTGAAGGAAGAGAGTTTGTGAATGTCACATGGATACCTATGCTGCATCCAATTGTTAAAATAGAATCTATTTTTAAGGGTAAAAAAAAGTGATTTCAGAGAGAGAGAACTTTGCAGAACTAGAAAAACTTCCTCACAGTAGCTATTGGTTATTGAACAACTAAACAAAAACAGTGCCAAAGATGGATACTTCCTTCAATTGTTGGACTTTGAGGTCTCGTGTGGCTCTACAACAAGACAGATATTTACTATTGTTCTTGGTTGCCCATTAGAACTATATAATAAGATTCTACTGATAAAAGTAGCACATACCATGAATGCATGATATAGACAACACTGGAACTGGGGTAGAAGTTTCCTTTTACTGTACTATTATTCCTAGTTCCAGAAAATAATATTCAGTCTATAGATGGAAATACAGCATCAATTGTCTTATTCAGATACACATATTCAAATCAGCTAGGAAAGAAAATGCCAAACAATGTATGTACATTGCCCTTGCACAATAGTGGTACTATGCTTTAGGAGATAACTGATTGCATTCTGGTGGGATCCGAGGCACACTCAGACACATGTGATCGGTTGTGGGCAAGATAGTCCCATTAAGTTAGATGAAATAGCTAGGAGATTGTCCAAGCAAAAGACCTAAGCTTTAAACTATACAGAAATCTCATGTTATTGTTTATACTGCTAGAGGGTCAGAGAAAGTCTCATTAAAATCAATGTCAAAGGCCATTGTCAGAGCAACTTAACAACCATTGCATCTGGAATTCACAGAAGCTGTGGATGCCTGAACTAGGTCTAAATAAAAACAATGATTCAGAGAATGTAACTCAGTAGTAGAACACTTGAATACTATATACAAATCTTTGGGTTCTCGTCCCAGAACTGAAGAGAGAAAAAATAAAAAGGAATGAGATCACAAATAGTGAAGCATGGACTGAAGAGAAGGTTGGGGGCCCTACCCCATTCACAGAGTTGGGGCATTGATGGACATGGGGGGAAGATTATAGAGGATGTGGGTGAGAGAGTAATCATATTACATTATATACATGAAATCGTTAAGTAAAATTAATAAAAATGGGAAAGGGCCTGGTTTTTTTATATACTATTATTCCTACTATCTCTAAAATATAAATCTGATATATGTGTTTCTGTTAACCTGCCATTACCCTGTGTGTCTCTGTTGCCATGATCTCTTGTGAAACTTGTATTTACTTCATTTCACTCTCACCATGAAACCTGGCCTATTATTTAAAAACATGAGTTGACCTGTTTGTTCTTCTTCTTCAAACACACTAGGTACATCTGAAGTCAACGAAAGCAAAACACTTTGTTAGGGGCTGGGAGATCATGCTTGATCTGGTCCTGTCCGTTTTTTGATTTTTCATCACATCAGCCTGTTGCTACTTAAATGAAGTTGTACTTTCTTTACCTTCCATGAGTGCTCTCTGTTCTAGAATTTCTTTTCAGAACATTTTTATTGATACTGGCTTTAGTTGGACATTATTTCAAACGTTTTTGCCTTCTAAGTGGATTACTTCATATACAGGTTTAAAAAAAAGCGCCCCACCATCTTCTGGTATTGAATATGCTTTATTATGTTATGTTCAACTACTAATCTCTAAAGATCATGTTTTATTTTCAAGTTTTGTTTCTATCTTAAATCTCAAGAGCCTGGGGCCTTGATCTTTGCCTCACCTTTACAACAATGTACATAGACAAGAGCCTTGTGTTAAGTAAGGACTTACTAAATACTTGCTTTAGGTCATGGCTAGACCAGAGCCAAGAATATTTCCCACTCTTTACTCACACTGAATTTCTCATAAAGTCACATTTGTTTTATTTTAACTATTTTGTTCCAAGATTTAAAAAAAATATTATTGTGTCATTTTCTCAGAACCTCTGCCAATTTACTTTCCTCTACCTTGAATTACACCTTCCTTGAAAAAAACGTTTTTATGATTAAGGTTACCTGTTTTGAATATTTTGGCTTAAATATTTCCACAGGAAAGTCAGACACGATGACTAATATAAAGCCCATTCTTCATCCTGTTTCTTAATTTGTTTGTCTTCATGACATCTGTAACTATTTGCTCTTTCAGCTATTCAATGTCTATAGCCTCTTATAGCATAATAAACATGCTCAAATAAACAGTAATTATATCTGCATTATTCATTAATGTGTATTGCAACATGCATATCTGGCAGGGCAGGAATTATGAGATCAGAAACCATTTGTTCAGTGAATGACTCCAAAAGGAGTGGAGAGACTAAAGTGGCCTTTCAATTAATCATCTGCTATACTACGCCAAGACAAGCTTAACTCACAGCTCTTAAGTCTTTATTTACTTTTTTTTTTACGTTTTGAAATCTTTCTATAAATTCTCAATTTATATTATTTCTTTAATGTATTTTATTTATTTATTTATCATTTTGCTTTTTCATTTAGTCTTGACATTTGGCTTGAATTTATGCCAAATTTGTGGAGTGTATTTTACTCTTTAATCTCCAGTTCAGAGGAATGATGTCACGTAATGAGTCCTTGATCTGAATCTGCATGTGAGACAGACACAGAGATGAAGAAATTCTAGGATAATGAGATGTTTTTGTATTCAGTGGCACCAGCTCTGGAGCCTAATGACCAGAGTTTGATACCTGGGACATAGATGTTTAAACAAAATGACTGATTACCACAAGTTATCCTCCAACATGTGTTCTTTCGTATATGCAGGTACTACTTCAAAAATAATAAAATGATACAATTTTTGTTATAAACAAAATAAAAATGTTCTTACCTTAATTCTTAGACAATGAATGGTTTATAGTATTTGTGAATATACAAAATATCATTAAATGGTCAATTGGAAGCGGCATTTTAAAATAAATTCAAAAGATATACCTCATTCTATAGTTATTTTATATCATACCCCCCATACTCAGGTCTGCAATCATTCATATGTGCACACACAGCATAATCTGAATAACCTTTACAAAATATCTCATTTACAGAGCCATGTGTTATCACATGATTACACTTCCTTTTCTCATGTCCTTTAAAATTTACTAATTTAATTTTGTTAGAATCTCACATATACTCAGCAAGTGTGCTGTCATGCTCTTCTATTTTATATATAAAGTATAATGAGGGTTCATTAGCTTAATTTTATTCATAGTTTACAGCCTATCTCCCTTTGTAATTAGAAAACACACTTTTCAACATACAGAATATCTCCTCCTAGACTACAAGTCTATCTTGTAGAAACAAACTACAACAGACTGACATTTTGATATTAACACACACACACACACACACACACACACACACACACACACACACACAGTTAGCTGCATACACACTAATGTTTATCCTGGTACCCTTATACCCTTATCTTGGAAATCACCTTCTAAGACAAAGGTGGTAGCGGCTCCAGCTTAGAAGCTAGAACACTAATGGATCTACCTTTTTGCTATTAAAAAAGCATATTGTAACAATAAAAGGGAATAATCCATGTGATCTTCTACACAATTCCTGCCAGAAGAAATCTGCCACTGGATTATTTAGGTTTTACTCATCTGAAAATGATAGGAAGTTGGCTTATGCATTTTAGATAAATCCTCAAATTGTGGATGACCTCTTCACCTAGATACAACTGAACCAAGTATTACTGTCTATAATTTTCACAGAAATTCAAATACAAAAATCAATCTTAGGGCAAAAATAAAAATAAACATTAGAAAACTTGTATAATACATTAAACTTGTCTTTCTAAGACTATGAGATATTTACTAAAGATAATACCACTAAACTGTGAAAAGGCATATACATTCACTAGTCTAATTCAGGTATTCTAAACTATTGCTCTTAAATCCATTTCTTAACATCTCTGTTTTGCTCCTTCCCTCTGATAAGTTCTATTGTTTTAGAATGTCCCATTGTAAGGAGATGATGTCATGCTTTGTTTAAATACAATGACATTAAATTTCAGAACTGAAGATCAGTTTAAGACACTCCCCCCATATTTAGTTCCTTTAAATTACAATTTACATTCTGTTTGAAATTCAGCTATTTATATTATGGTCCAAATTACAGTGTATTAAAAAGGTGACCAAAAAACTCACATTATGTCCATGAATATCACTGGGAAATAGGTAAAGGGCTGTCACTTCTTTTTCTGAGTCCTTGCTTCACCAAATGGAATCAGTAGAAAATTTTTCTTTGTGTTTTAAAATCAGTCTTTTAAAAACAAGATCTTGCTAGATCAAGATAAACTCTCCTCATAAACACTAGAAAATTACGTTTCTCCTGATGTGGCCAAGAGTTTGTGATGACAATTCTTGGATGTCAATTTGAGGGCACATCTGTGCAGGATTTTTGCTTCATTTGAAGTAAGAAGATCCATTTCTAATCTGGGTATTTGAAGTAGGAAGATACTTGCTTAAGCCAGACCTTCTAAGCTGGAAAAAGACATCCCTTTAATCTGGATTTTGAGGCAGGAAGAATCACCTTTAATTTAGGACACATTTTCTGCTCAAAGTCTAGATAAGAACATGGAAGAAAGAATTGCACTTTAATTCCATGCCCACACTTTGCTAACAAACTGTTTACTTCACTGGCCTTGGAGTCTATTTGTTCAGGATTCCAGTGACTACTGAAGACCAGCTGAGACATAAGCCTTGTGGACTGAGCAACCTTCTGGATCATTACACATTCCATTCACAGACAGCCACTGAAGGATTATCTGGACCATAGCCTGCGAGTCATTCTCATAAATATCCTGTATATATAGAGAGATTCATTTCAGAGGTTCAGTAACTCTAGAAATCCCTGACTTATAAAGATTTTGGTGCTAGGCATACTTGTAGGACAACAGGAGCATAAGACTTAACCTTTTAAATATCTGGGGTAGCGTCTTCAGCTTACAGCTTTGAACTCTAGATGTAGTGTCTAGCCTACATCTAGAGTTACTGAATCCTCTTCAGCTTGCAGAAAACACATGGTGTGAACTATATTACAAACTTAAAAATGTAAATATATTTGATTTACCAACTGTGACCAGTAATGGATTTGGTGACACTGTTGATGTAATTGCTTACAGTTGAAAAAAAAATTAAGGAAGAATCTGTTGCTTACAGAGTATAAACTTTTTAATTTTCCTTTAAATCAATTCTTTCATTTCTATATCTTATTTAGACTAGTTCTTAGTGGACTTCCTTCTCACTTCTCCTCACTGCCTGCCTTCTCTTGGCAGAGGCCATTAGCATTTGCAGCTTGCCCACCTCCCCAGGAGGCCTGGGTTGTCTCATCCTTATGCCAGGAACCCCAGAATTATGTGTGTTAGTTCAGCACGTCTTCTGTCCTAGTTACAACTCCCCCTTCCCCCCTACCCTGGAGCTTGGGGTGGACCCATGTGACTCAGGCAAAATGCCCATCTCTACTAAGAAACCAATTCTCCCCACCTCCTAATCACATGTCATGGTGCATGTTTTCCACTCAAGAATCTCCAATTTATTTTTAATAGTGAGTTTGAGCCTACAGGTTCAACGCCATCTGTTGCTGTAGTTAAGTAACCAGCTCTAAACTCCCAGCCACAGTGCACCCGCTCCTTGTTACCTGCCCCAATGATCTGTATTCTCAAATTAAACACACACAAGCACACACACACACACACATACACACACACACACACACACACACACACATACACACACACACACACACACACACATACACACACAGCCTTGTATGCCTTGTATTTAATGTGCCTTAATCAGCTCAATGACTGGGCCACTCTCAAACTTCCATGATGCTAATGCCTTCCCTCCAATACTCCTGAACTATTACTTACTAAGTCTATATTCTGTCTCTGCTACCCTAGACCCAATTGGGGGAGAGGGCTGGGGCTGCACTTCCAGGCTCTTACATGATTGTATGCTTTCCCTTCTGCAGCTCTCAAGACTGGTTCTTCTTCCTTTCCTTGCCATGGGCAATTCTCTTCCTCTGTACCTTTGTCCTTGAATCCTAACTTTCTGCCTCTGTCTCCTTGCCCAGACATTGGCTACCAACAACTTTATGTATCAATAAGAGACAGCAGGGGTCAAGGACCCTCAGTGTCTCACATAAGACATTGTCACGCAAATTTGAAAACCCAAATAACTAAAGCAAGCATTAAACCAAATCCACAAAAACTGTTCCTTATAAGGTTGAATTAATTACAGTGAAAATTCAAGTCTCAGCCTTGGAGGGTATCAGCAGTTTGAGTAAAGGTATTAATTGGTAAAGAATGGAATCCTGTAACTTTTGATGGCAATGTATGGGAGGATCTTAATGAAACTGAGAATATTGAATCCTCACATTCTCTAGGGTTTATTCTACCTGAAGGGGTAACTGTCTTTAGCTCAATACTTTGAAATATTAACTTTCTCCTATTTGTCTGAGGAAATTAATCCTTCATTGTGTGCTAAAGCAGCAGTGACTTTTTGTGAGGAGATAGAAAGAAAGACAATACTGATGTCCCTCATGGCCCACCAATAGTTGCCTCTAGATCTATCACTAGAATTAAGGCTAAGAAAGCTCCTTTATGGGAGGTAGATGTATAGTCAATGAGGAAGTGAGCTACCCCACTAATAGGCTCAATAAGTTTGCTAATCCATTCAAGCAGAAGTCTGTGGATAATGTGAAAGAATGTATTTCAAGAGTGGAAGGAATATAAAACTTGAGCAGCCTGAGTTTATTGCTATGGGCCCACTGAGTAAAGCCTCTGGGTTTACTATGGAAGCTTGCACAGTTAAAAAGGGTGTCAAAAGTTTGAGTGTTTTACTGAAGCTTATGTCGAAAGACATCCGACTGAAAAGGAGTTGGAGATGCCTGTTATTCTTTGGCTTTATAAGATCTTTACAAATAAGCCTTTATAAATCCAAGGGATTTTTAAGATCTTCTGGTTGTCTTTTGAAAACTTTGAAGAACAAAGTGGTGTAACTTTCCAGAAATATAAAATGGAAGCTTGTGCCAACATGATGCATCGGCAGATGACTTTAAGGTCGTCAAGAAGGGTGTTAATTTATGCTGTGAAGATTCTTTTGCTCCTAGGACAGAAATACAGAGCACTTTCAAGCAAGTGTTCTTCAGAAGAAAACATAATTTATAAGTATTATTTTTAAGAAGGAATGTTTATGGCAAATTAGATAATTTATGACTGGCATTTTCTATGAAATGTTGTTTACCGTAATTATCTCAAAACTTTGAAAACTAGTACTATAAAATACGAATACAATTACTTATAAAAGAAGCAGTCAATAACCCAGCATTCTAATACTGTAGGAATCCTAGTCCTCTGAGGATCCTGGAGCTCTACTCTTTGACTAGAACAACACTCCACGAAGCCTTACTCTCATTATTTACATTGCAAATTATGTAATCCATAGTATGGTCACTCTCAGGAGATGAGAGAAACATTGAAAAGTCAGATATATTCCCTCATGGACTTTTAGTTTTCTGGAGATTGTCTTGAATGCAACCCTCCTATCTTCCCTACCTTGTGCTGAACCTCTTTTTCCAGTTTTTTGTTCTTCATCATACTGTCAGCCTCACACAAGCATGCATCAAAGGTGTCTTCTGAGGATCCATGGTGAGTTTCCAAAGAGTAAATCTAAATAAAGCTTTTTCTCCTTGTAAGCCAATTACATAAGTTGGGCTTACTGTGATGGAAAGCTGATAGCAAGCTTTGGTTCAAACACACAAGGTACCTTAAGTTAAAATTATTTTTATAACTATGTTAACACAAGAGTTACCCTTTACTCTGTGACTTTCTGAGATGGTGATATTATTCAGTCTGGTTAATGGCAGTGCCATAGATGAATTTGTCTTCATTGACCTTGATTTTGACTTTGATGTTGAAGAGGAAAGTAGGAAAGAAAGGCCACTTTAACTACCATGTTTTGTCATTGAACACAATATTTTCTTTATAATATGACTGACAGGCACTGAGAAGACATTTAGGCAAAATTCAAAAGTGAAAAGGTATACTTAGCCTGTTGCCAATAATAACATTGACTCAGAAGAAAACAGAAAATTCAAAAACTGTTTTAAATACTATGTAGCAAGAGCTTCTCAACGATAAAATTATTTTCTTCTGTGGTTTATATTAATTTAATAGTATAATTTTTGTAGTTTTGACTTTTCATATTGAAAATCCTTATATGCTGAGATGAGAATAACTCCATGAATTTATATTTCCCTGCCTTAAAATTATAATATTGTAAATGTATAAATGAATTTACAAAATGACTAAGAAACTCAAGATTGCTAGTTACTACTAGGTTGTTAACAGAAAAGAAAAGAATCAAAATCTGAAAGAAAATTATCATGAATGATGCCCAACATACTGCTTTACATTCATGAGATTTTCAGCAACTGAGTGAGCAATTCCATAAGCAGTATTTTGGCAATATGTAAGGATGTTAAAAATAGATGTATTTTATGATCCAGATGATATCACTATCTTGACTTATATCCAACAGGAATTCTGGCATAAGTGGGTATGATGATTTATCACAAGCTAGCTATGCCTAATGGTGAAGAAAAACAAACATTCATATGTCATCAATAAGGAAATGAATATATAATACATGGTTTATTTGTATAGTATATGCACAATTAAAATAGTAAGATTTGTATTTAGCATTATGGCTGAATCCCAAGTAATATTTATGGATGAAAAATACAAAAAGACTATGACATCCACCAAACTCAGTGATAAAAGTTATTGATATAAATATCAACAAATAATTACTGCAGATACATAACAAATTAGTGATGTTTGATGATTGTTGTTAAACTGAAAGTAGAGTATGGAAGTTAGATATAAAAAGAAATCCATACAGGATATTATAGATTTTACTTTTACTCTTGTACAAGTGAGATACATTGATAGGAAATGCTAGGAAATATGTACGTTACTATTGGTTTCATAAAGTACACTAAAAAATGTTGCTAGTGTAGCATTTATTCTAATACATTCAAATAAATACTGATAATATAAATGCAAATTTATAACTGAAAAATATCATTCTTCACTCACGTAGCAAACTCTTTCAGCAGAAATACTAAAACACATAAAACTAAAATCAAGTGATTTTAAGCAATAATATAAGGAGATAGTTTGATTCTGTGACTTACTTATTCTTTGGGTTTCCTCAGTGTCTGTTGTTACAACACCCTGTTTTTTTCTGATTTTGTTCATTCTGATATTCTCTTTCTGTCTTTTGATGAGTTTTTATGAGAATCTGTCAAGCTTTTGATTTTCTCAGAGAACCAATTCTTTGTTTTATTGATTCTTTGTATTGTTCTTTTGTTTCTATTTTATTGATTTCAGCCCTTGGTTTCAATATTTCCTACAGTCTATTCCTCTTGGGTGTGTTTGCTTCCTTTTTTGCTTCTTTTTTCAAGAGCTTTAGTGTGATGTTAAGTTGCTGTTATGAGATCTCCTCAAGTTTTTTATGAAGGCATGGAGTGCTATGAATTTTTCTTTTAGTATTCTGAAGACTACCAAAAGAGAAACCACAAAAGACCAGAGAGCTATCTCAGAGATAAATACTACCAATCAAACAATGGTAACTATAAAATGAAAGAATCATATTGTGCTTTATTCAGTTATCATCAGAGAAGCTTCCTTCTGCAGCAGATGGCAATAAATACAGACTCCCACAGCCAGACGTTACACAGTGAGAGAGATACCTTGGAACACAGAGCTGTAAATGAGAAGTCTCCATCAATTACAACCCCTCCATGTTCAGGAAGTCTCATTGACAGTAAAGCAGAAGGAGTAGGGGAGACGGTGAGGATGGAGAACACCTGGAGAGCAAGACAGCCTAAATTAACTGAGCAAAGCTCATATGAACTCACAAAGACTGGAGCAATAAACAGAGGGCCTGAATGGGTTTTGGCTTTTTAAATTTCTGGTTCGCTTTTCTTGTCCAACTTTGATATATTGTTTTTCATTTATATCTTACTATATTTTTATTTTGTTATGTTTTGTTGTTATCCCTTAGAAGCTTGTTGTTTTCTAATGAGAGACAGAAAAGAAATAGATCTGGATGGGGAGAGGAGGTGGAAGAAACTGGTAGGAGTAGAGAGAGAAAATTTCTGTTTAGATTAAAAAACAAAAATTAAAACTTTAAAAAGAAAGGCTCTCACCTCTTTGACAGACCCTAGAAATATTTTGTTTCTATGTTGCTCCTTGAAACTGCTAAAGTATACTACAAGGACAAAAAGTTGTATCAATTTTCACATCATCCCTCTGTGTCTTAGTTTGAGATCTTATCTATAAGTTTGAGTGATTTGATAGTTTTTCCTGCCTACAAACTTGACAGTTTAAATATACTGACAATCTCCACCCCCCCCTCTCTCTCTCTCCTTCCTTTCTTGCTTCCTTTTTTCCTTTCTTACTTGGATTGGTTTTTGCTTTTCAGAGAAGAGTTTCTCTGTGTAGCTCTGGAAGTCCTGGTACTTGCTCTTATACCAGACTGTCACTGCATGCAGATGTCTGTCTGCCTCTGCCTCCCTGGTGCTGGGATTAAAGTTGTATACTATCACCATATTTTTAAATTTTTTATTTGGTGAAAAATTTGGCTCCATAGAAACTAACTATTTATAGCCAGAATTAAAAGTAACACTCTTATCTCTTCACTTGGGAAAAGTTATATTTTACTTACACAAGACAGTCGATCTAAATAACCAATAGATCTTAGACATTCTTGGCAGTTTCATTTCTAAAAAAAACCACGTGAATATTTCTTAATCTCTTTAACTGTGTAACATCAACATTGCTGATGGTATTTTGGGAATATGTCCTCTGCTACCACCTCAACCTACTCATCCAATGGTTAAAAAGGTTTCGCTTTCATTATAGACTAAAATTATATCAGAGATGATACCGATTTTAAAACATAGAATGTTATAAAATTTAGAATAAAATGCCTCTTATTTATAAAAAATTTACTACTATGTAATTTCTCCAGCTCTACATATATACTGTTTGTTTCTTGTTTTTTCTTTTTTTGTAAAAGCGACTATCTGTAGAAGTTAAGGCCATGTTCTTCCTCTCTTTCCCATGCTTCCAGAAATAAGACTCAGACTCAAAATATACTTACAAATTCCTTGGTCATATACCTATGTTCTTTTCTAACTAGTATCAAAACTTAAAGATAACCTATTCATATTAATCTACATTCTGCCACATGACTGGTCACCCTTGCTCAGGTCTCATGTGTCTATCTTCTTACATTTTTCAGGCAAATCTCCCATCTTGCTCGATCCTAAAATTCTTTTTGCTTCCCAGATGTCCCACCTTCTATTCTACCATTTCCTATAGGCTCTTGTTTTTTTTTTTTTTTTTTTTTTTATTGAGAGGTGATCCATCCATACAACTTAAAAGTTATTCTCTCTACAATTATCAACATAAAATAGTGGTGTAATGTGAGCAATTTTCCAACAAAATCTGAATATTTTCGTTAATAAAGCAGTTTAAGACATAAAAGTGGAAATAGAAGCAATAAAGAAAACACAATCTGAGGAAACCTTGGATATGAAAAACCTAGGGAAGAAAACAGCAACAACAGATACTTGCATCACCAAGAGAATTCAAGAGATGGAAGACAGAAGCTCTGGCACAGAAGATACAATTAATACAATAGTCAAAAATGTTAAATCTAAAAAAATCTTGGCACAAAACATCCAGTAAATCTGGGATACCATGAGAAGACCTAATCCAAGGATAATAGAGTACTTCTCAGCTATTAAAAACAATGACTTCATGAAATTCACAGGCAAATGGATGGAACTAGAAAATGTCAACCTAAGTGGGGTATCCCAGTCACAAAAGAACACACATGGTATGCACTCACTGATAAGTGGATACTAAGAAAAAAAGCTTGGAATACCCACAGTACAACTCACAGACCATATGAAGCTCAAGAAGGAAGACCAAAGTGTGGATGCTTCAGTATTACTTAGAAGAGGGAACAAAATAGTCACAGGAGGTAGAGGGAAGGAGGGAGAGAGAAGGGGTAGGGAAAAGGGGGGCAGGATCAGGTGTGGGAGGAGATGGGAGATGTACAGAGGGTCAGAAAATTGAACAGAGATGTGTAGCAGTGGGGGATGGGGAGTTGTGTGTAGCCACTAACAAGTCCCAGATGCCAGGAAAGCAACAGGCTCTGAAAGGTATAGAAAATTTATGAAAAATACTAGTTCTACCAAGAAAGCAGAACTAAATGTGAGATTTTAGGTCTTTACTGCCCCGGGAGGAATACATTCTACATTCCGGGAGGGGTACAAGTGTCAGAGGACACTTGTTGGATTAACATTCAGGAGAGGAAGAGAGAGGCTGATTAACATTCCTCAGACCTCAGGGAAGAGAACCCACCTGCAGGTGGGGAAGGCCCAAAGCACAGATGGTTGGACAAGGTTACATTCTTTCGAAAGATGAGTGTACAAGATGTTTCCACATGACTCTGACTAAATTACCGGTTGAGATTTTTGGGGGACTTTTCACTACTTTTATGTTATGTTTCCTTAGTTACCCCCTCACCCCCCTTGGTTTGTGGTTTTCCTCTATATAAAATCTCCTCTCACCAGGCTGAAATGTCAATTCCTCTGCTCCTGTGTGGGTTATGAATTGACCATCAGCTGATTGATCCCAAAATATACCTCTTGCTGATTGCATCCAGATCAGTGTCTTGTGAATTATTGGGTGGCCGTGACATCCCAAGACTTGAGTAAGAAACTCCTCTCTTGGGGATCTTTCAGCTCCCAGGATCCAACTGGGATGACATTAAGTGAAATACACAACAAATGCGATAGAGAACCTGTAGAGACCAAATTCAGTGCCTAGACACTGCAAACATATCAACCCGGAATTGCTCCTGTCTAAAGGAAATACAGGGACTGAGTGGAGCAGAGACTGAAGGAAAGGCCATCCAGAGACTGTCCCACATGGAGATCCATCCCATATGCAGCCACCAAACCCAGACACTGTTTCTGATGCGAAGAACCACTTGCTGCCAAGAGCTTGATATAGCTGTCTCCTGAGAGGCTCTGACAGAACCTGACAAATACAAAGGTGAATTCTTGCAGCCAACCATCAGACTGAGCATGAAAACCTCAATGGAGGAGTTAGAAAAAAGGCTGAAGGGAGTGAAAGGGTTTGTAACCCCATGGGAAAAATAACAAAATCAACCAACTAAACACCCAAGAGATCCCAGGGACTAAGCCACCAACCAAAGAGAACACATGAAAGAATCCATGGATCCAGCTGCATGCGTAGTAGGGGATGGTCTTGTCTGGCATCAATGGAAGGAGAGGCCCTTGGTCTTATGGAGGCTTGATGCCCCAGCATAGGGGAGTCCTAGGGCAGTGAGGTATAAGTGGGTAGGTGGGTGAGGGTATACCCTCATAGAAGCAGGGAGAAGGGAATAGGATAAGGGCTTGCAGTGGGGAATCTGGGAAAGGGGATAACATTTGAAATGTAAATAAATAAAATAACCAAAATAACAATAACAGTATTAGAAGAAGATAAGTCCCAGATCCAGGGCTCAGAAAATGTTCTCAGAAAAATCATAAAAGAAAACCTTCCCAACTTAAAGAAAGAGATTCCTATAAACATACAAGAAGCTTACAGTATACCAATTAGACTGGACAAGAGAGGAAAATCCTCCCACCATATAAAAATCAAAACACAAAATCTGAAGAATGATGAAAGAATATTAAAAGCAGCAAGGAAAAAACTCAGGTAACATACAAATACAGAGCTATCAGAACTACACCCGTGTTCTCAACAAAGACTCTAAAACCTAGAAGAGCCTGGTCAAATATCTTTCAAAGTCTAAAATACCTCAGGAGTCCACCAAGACTCCTGAAAAACTCTCAATTACCATAGTTGGAGAAAACAAGATATTTCAAGACAAATCCAAATTCAAACAATATCTATTCATAAATTCAACCCTATTGAAAATCCTAGAAGGAAAACTCCAACTCAAGAAGGATAACTACGAACAAAAAAAAAAAAAAAAACCCACAGAAAATGAGTAATTCCATACCTGCAAAAACAAGAAAAGCATATGCATGCGTGCACACACACATGCACATATACCCACACACACACACACACAAACACACACACTAACACCACCAACACACAAATGACAATCACTGGCATTAGTATCTCTCAGTAGCAGTGGACCCAATTCACCAATATAAAGACACAGGCTAATAGAGTGGATGTAAAAACAGAATCCATCATTTTACTTCATTCAAGAAACACATTTCAGATAGATATTACCTCAGAGTGAAGGGATAGAATGTGAATGTGAGGTATAGGATCAGGTTTGGGGAAAGATGGGTGAAAATGTCTATATAGCCATGAAAATGAGTGTAAATCTTCAACTGACAGGAATAAAGAGGTGGTGATCATCTCTAGGAAGAGACAGAGACCTGGGAAAAGGGAGGCAACCAAGAATCAATGAGAGTGACCTTCTCTGTGACTCACTACATTAGGGATATGGAACCTGAAGAGGCCACCTCCTATAGCCAGACAGGAACCCCAGTGGAGTGACAGAGACACCAACCCAACCACAAGACTTTCTAACAAAAATTTGTCCTGTCTATAAGAAATGCAGGCACAGCACCAAGGATGGAGCAGAGCCTGAAGGAATAGCCAACCAATAACTGTCCCATACATAGAGAATATGTATATCAAAATCGTTAAGTCCCATATGTCACCTAGTGTATTCCATGTACTCCAAAGTCATGTTTTGTTCTTAAGGTAGAATAATGTTTTATAAGATCTTTAAAAGAATTAAGTAAACAATACACAGATATTTCTAAGCATATATTTTTATAAACTACACAAGGAATGTCAGCTACATTTTTATGAATATGCCTGCTTTGTGTTGGTACCTAACCCACAGGAGAAAAAACCACATTGTCATATAAAGGTTAAATGTATTTTATTTTTATGTTCATAAAAATAAAGTTCTGGCAATATTTTCTTCCAAAAGGCAGGTGAACGTATTTTCTATTTTAAGTGCAGTGGAGTCTATCCCAGCTTCTAAATTATGTCATTGTAGCACAAAAGCTGACATTGTCAACCCTTAAATGCATAGTCTTGGTTTACTAACAGTAAAATTTTATTTCTAAAAAACGGTGCTGAGTGAGGGTGATCTACAAGGTGTTGTTTTATCATCACCTACCTGCAACATCATTTGGAATAAATACAATTATAATATTTGTAATTTTAAGTCAACAGTCTTGCAGCTTTTCCCTTATGTTTTTTTTCTACATAGATTTGCATATTTTGCTATGTTATATCTACTTTATTTAGTTTAATTGCTGCATACACATGAAAGCTTTAATAAGGCACGCATTTTTTCCAGAAACCTTATTTCAAATTCTAATGCTACCAGTGTTTGAAAACATCATCTTCTAACACCCTCGACTAAGGGGATATTTCTTTTCATGGGATTTTCATAGTATCAAATATTTGACATATTACTATTATGATTAAAAAATAAAACCAAAGCCCACTCATCACCATGTCTCTCAGTGTAGATGGACAGAGGATACGCAGAAGTCAACCTGCTGCCCATCCGTGTGGTACAGGTGGGTGGTAGACACTCAGAGGCCAGCCAGTCCCATGATCAGGCTGCAGCTGTAGCCACTACAATGTACACGTATGTGTTGGGGAGATGAGAGAGAAAAAGAAGCAGAAAGGTTTGATCATTAGGAAGAGAGGCAGAACTGAGACACATGGGTGGGAGAAATAACCTGATATGAGTAGCCTGTCCTGCTAATCTAGTGGTGAAGATTGCCTCTGTATTTTCTCTCAGAATTCCCTAAAATTTACATTTCCAGCATTACCTTTAGGTTTTCACCATTAGTTGTACTTCCATCTTGAGGACATGAACAGTTTTATTCATTTCCTTGCATTTTTTGTGTTTTCCTAGATTTCTTTAAGAGACTTGTTTTCATTTCCTCTTTAGGAATTCCTATCATCTTTATTCAGATTTCCCCACTCCCTTGTCTTCACTTTCTTGGGCTTCATCTTTATTTGGGTAATCATTGCCTGCTGTGCTAGTGTTGAAGGCTTCAATGGAGACATATTGTCCTGTCTATTACTGATTATGTCTTAACACTGACTTCCAGGCATCTGGGATTGGGATTATTATTGTTTTCTGTGACGATATCTGGTTTTGCCTCTGTCCAGTGACTGTTTTGCTTCTGCTTCTTTCATGGTCTTTTGGGGAGTGTAATGGCTTCATAGTAGAGAATTTTCTGCAGACCTGTTTCCAGGGCAAGCTCAGCTGGTGTGTTCATGGGTATTTCTGATGTTGTTGGGGGCTGGGATAATGGCAGGAATTGGGGAAGAAAGATCTGGGGAGAAGATTTTTGTGAACCTTTGGGGGTGATGTCAGAGAAGAAAGGGAGATCTCTGCAGGTTTTCTGCTTCAGAGTCAAGGGTGAGCTTAGGTAGATTGGATCAGGGGAACAGAGGGTGAGGAGATGATGTGCAGGCAGCCTACCTGGTTTCTGACAAGTATGGCCTCCGTAGTAAGTCTTATTACAAAATTTGAGATTTTTTTCTTTTTTTTTTGCCAACCAATGCCAATGAGTGTTTTGTAGGACAGTGAGTTGCTGTTTCATATTTTTTAAAGGACTCTGGTTTTTCTTTGGACAAGTCTCTTAGTGCAATGTTAAGAAATGAAGAAACACACACTTGAGAGTCTTTTTTATTTCTTCTTCAAATTTCTCTGTAATTTACTTCCTTTGTTAACTGTCTTTAAACTCTTTGGTGTTAAAAACCTCACAGATTTCCACTTAAGTGTATAGCTACTGTCAACCAACATTCCTTTATTGGATATCTGCAGCCTCCATTTCTTTGTGCCCTCCACTTCTCTCTAGGTTATCTGCCTCCATTAACAGTCTACTTTGCACACGTGTTGCTCTTTTTTTTCTACTGGATTGCCTTTCTCTGCCATGTTCTACAAGCAGGGCTTCAGCACATGTCCTCAGCTTCATTTCCTGTCTCCACTTTTCAGTTTAGGTCTTCTCAATCAATGTGTCACAATGTTTGGCTTGGCGAATTAGCAAAGCATTGTGAGTGTGGTGTCTTTGAACTGGTCAGATCCTTTAAACACAAAATATCCCCTTTCCTATGACTGCTATCCACTTAAGTTTGTAATCTCTGCAAAAATGTTCCAAGCTTAAAACAGCTACCTTAATTTGTTAAAGAGGCTCCATTGGGCATTCAATTTACATTTTTTCTTATTACTTTTATGTTTTTACAGTCCAGTCATTACCACCCTCCTGGTCCAACTTCCCACAATTTTTCATTCCATTCTTCATGTCCTCTGTCTCCAAGGGTATGTCCCCACCCTACTCCACCACAACCAGGCATTCTTATTCCCTGGGGCCTAATGTCTCTCAAGGGTTAGGCATGTCTTCTCCCACTGAGGCCAGACCAGGCAATCCTTGCTGTATATGTGTAGGTGGCCTCAGACCAGTTTACTGTATGCTACCTGGTTTGTGGCTCAGTGTCTGAGAGCTATCAGGCGTTCAGGTTAGTTGAGACTCCTGGTCTTTCTATCTATGGGGTCCCCTTCCACCTAAGCTTTTTCCAGCCTTTCCCTAATTCAACCACAGGGGCCCCTGACTTCAATCCAATGTTTAAGCATAAGTATCTGCATTTGTCTCAGTCAGCTGCTTCTTGGGCCTCTCAGAGGACACTTATACTAGGTTCCTGTTTGTAAGCACACCATACCTATCATCAGTAGTAGAGTCAGGCCTTGGAGCCTCCTTTTGAAATAGATCCCAAATTGGGCTGGTCACTGGACCTCCTTCTCCTCAGTCTTTTCTCCATTTTGTCCCAGCAATTCTTTTATAAAGGAAAAATTCTGGGTCAGAGTTTTTGACTATGAGATGGCAACCCCATACCTCCACTTGATGCCCTGTCTTTCAACTAGAGGTGGACTCTACAAGTTTCTTCTTCCTACTGTAGGGCATTTTATCTAAAGTGCCTCTCTTTGAGTCCTGAGAGTCTCTCACCTCTCAGGTCTCCAGTACTTTCTAGAGGGTGCCCCCACCTCTCACCCCCTAAGGTTTCATATTCTTATTCAGTCTGCTGACCCTCAGGGCTTCTTTTATCTGTCTTCCCCCACCTACATACCTATCATGTTCTGTTCCCCCTCCCTCTCCTCTTTCCCTCCCAGTTTTCTCCTTCCCTCTGCCTCCCATGTTTGTTTTCTTCTCCCTACAAAGTGGAATTGAAGCATCCTCAATTGGGCCCTTCTGTTTCTTAACCTTCTTGAGTTCTGTGGATTGTATCCTAGATATTCTGTATTTTTTTCTAATATCCACTTATTAGTGAATATATACCACGCAAGACCTTTTGGATCTGAGTTACCTCACTTAGGATGATATTTTCTAGTTCCATCCATTTGCCTGCAAAACTCATGATTTCCTCATTTTTAATCCTAGCACTTAAGAGGCAGAGGCAGGTGGATTTCTGAGTTCGAGGCCAGCCTGGTCTACAGAGTGAGTTTCAGGACAGCCAGGGCTACACAGAGAAACTCTGTCTCGAAAAACAAAACAAAACAAAACAAAACAAAACAAAACAAAACAAAACAAAACAAAACAAGACAAACAAAACAAAACAAACAAAACAAAACAAAACAAAACCCCTCAGGTGATAGCACATGCTGCTGAAGATATGGAGAAAGAGGAACACTCCATCATTGCTGGTAGGATTGCATACTGGTAAAAATACTGCAGAAATCAATCTGGAGGTTCCTCAGGAAATTTGTAATAGATCTACGTGAAGACCCTGCTATACTACTCTTGGACATATGCCTTAAAGATGCACCACCGTACCACAGGGGCACAGGCTCCATGATGTTCATACATGTCCTATCTGTGATAGCTAGAAGCTGGAAACAACCAAGACATCCCACAACACAAGAATGGATATGCAATTTACATTTTTAAAAATAACATTTAATTACTTTTGGCAATTTCATTTCATTGCTTTTATGTCATTTTATTCAAATTGGATAATATAAGTGACTATAACGACTGTTTCTCGTTATTTGAAGCTCATTATCACATAATATGTTGAACATGGTGTGTGTGTATGTGTGTATGTGTGAAGTAACAATTACAGATACAAGTATTCATTTGCAAAATTATATTCCAGAACCATTACATGAGTTATTGAACATGTCACAATCAGGAAATATACATACTATAAAATCACTGGTAAACATATCTGAAAAGTCTTTTGTTTCTTCTTTAGATAGAACATAAAGGTAGACATATATAGAAATACATAACTATGGGAAATTCTGGATCTTTTAAAAATGACTCATAGTTTTAGAAATCTTATTATGATAAAACCTGTGAGCAACTATATAATATGTGTGCAAATGTACTTTACAATGTGCATTCTATTACTGCATATATGTATTAAATTATACATATCACTGTTGTATTCCATTAATTGGATATATATTATCACAAAACATATCAGAGATTAAGTATACTTTTGGCATTTATAATGGTGTTATTGATACATTGTTACACCTATCTTTAAACATTTTGTGTCAATGGAGATTTTAAATACCTGAAGTAACTGAAAAATACTATTTATAGATCATTAATTTATTATATAGAAATAGTTCTAGTTTTGTACAAAAACAAAAATTTTTATTTTATTTTATGACATCTAAATCTAAGGTAGTATAAGTTTTAGTTCATAATCTAAGCCTAGGCCTTGATTGATACCATGGTTAAACACACATACACACACATACACGTGCACACACCATTCCGGATGGAGGTGGAGTAAGGAATAGATTACCATAGTGTCTGCTGAGACACAAACCAATGTTACTTCTCATCAAGGAAGAATATTTCTTATCAATTAAATTATACTATGATATAATCTTTTCAGATGTCTTAGTAATTTAGTTTAACTAGTTTTAAGAATTTTTCAGTCTTTGAACATATCAAAAACATAAGTATTTTTTCCTTCATACATGCACAGTAATATATATTTGTATATAGATATCCTACTTAATTCAAATGTATTTAGAAAGTAAAAAGCTGTAATTCTAAATAAGATTCTGTCTAAAACTTGTCAGTGAATTTTGTCTTCCTACACAAACTGTGCTATATGACAGTAAGGCTTCTGGACACACACTGTTTCTTAGAAAGGTGCTTCATGACTATCTGTGGAGTTTTTTGTTAAAAAAAAATTGTTGTTATTGTTGTTATTTGCTATTACTTGTGTCTGATTTGTATGTGAGATTCTAGGAACATATACCACAGCTTGCTTATGTGTAGTGGTCAGAGGACATCTTTGAGATGTCAGTCGTGCCTTTCCACCTTGTTGATTCAGAATCTCTCTCTTCCTTCCGGCACTGTGGCTATTCCTGTCTTGCTGACCATTGAGCTGGTCCTGGAAGGATGATATTTAAAACTCATCTTCCCATACCACAGCGAGAATGCTGTGATTACAGATCTGGCTTTTCTAAGTGAATATTTTGGGTTGAACGCAAGTTATAAAGTTTGTCAAAGAGTGCTTTGATTTAATGAGCCATCTCGCTGGACTCTGGATTCCTTCAAGTTCCTAATCATTTTAACTTTTTGGAATATTTGTAATACATTAGTTTATGTTCATTTTGTCAATGAATACTAGATACTTAGTGACTTGATTGACAAATAATTTATTAAATTTTTCTCTTGTATTATAACCTTTTGAAAATACCATGATATGTCATATGGATCCCAGAAGCAACTATTTATAGTATTTTTGTCCAAATTTACAAATGTTACTGCATAATTTTGAAGTTCACAGCAGAAATACAATTCAATCAAGGTTTTTATTTTCTCAGAGGCAGTACTCATGAAGCACTAACACATTTTGTCACCAATTAGACCAAACCTATCAGGAAGAAATTAAACCTAATATCAGAAGTTCATCGGTCTGTGTTTTGATCTCCAGTTAGGTATTCACTTACTTCATAAGAATGGATAGCTGAGAAACTGAAAGAATCAAAAACTAAAACAGATGTCATTTATTAAAACTGCATGTTCATAGCTGAATATTTGGGGGAAATGAAAGATTTTAGCAATGAAGACAAACCTAACATATAGTCAAGATTGAAGAGCCGCTAATCTGGGCTGGAAGAGTCTCACGGCATTTGATTCTTGCATTGATGTTCATGATCACGTTTTTATTTGGGACCAGATTTAGGAGTATGACATGCCAAGTTCATAAATACAATGGATTTGCTATTATAAAGACATATGCCATCCTGATGTCATATCTAGCTCTAGACAATAAAAGCCCTCTTATAAAAAGGTTTGATTTTTCATGAAACATGCAAAATACCTTTAGTAAAATTAATGCATCTAAAGGTCTTAAAAGAAGGAACCTTAAATATGTAATATATATCTTTACATAAATTTAGGAGAGTTTGAAAGTTTTATTGGCATATATGCAGATGTCTGATTTTGTAAAAATTTGATAAAAACCTACACTAAAACTGTTTAAGTTCTTGTTTCCAGATAATCTTGAACATGTTCCAAATTCTTGTTGCATTGAGTTTAACTTGCATGTTAAAATTCTGAATAAAGTTGTGGGTTTCTCAGCTCCCTGTTAGTTCATATTTTCTTATTCCTATGCTTAAGGGACACCGGAACTTTGTGTTTTTACTTATAACTTTGGTATAAAACAGTAAATCACCACAATGGTCAAAAGAAAATGAAGTGCCCAGTTGGTTCTGGAAGATTAATATGTAGATCTGTGTCCACAGTTGCATCTGTGATAAATCACTAGTCCCAATAAGGATTCTGCTCTCCAAACTATTTCTTATTTAAAAAAAGTTTATATTGCAACCTAAGTATGCCATTATATTTGTGCTGAATTTACAAATCCAATTTTCAATTTAGTTTTCGGACTTTTAAAATATTTTAATTGTTAACACGTGTTTAAGCAACACATCTATTAAAACATTTATATACATAATTTATTTTGGTGGTTAAGTTGAGTACAAAATTACTACTATTTTATACTCACATAGTTATATGATGTGTGTTATTAGTATATAAGTGAAGTCAAATATTAGGTTTATTTTATTTAAAAATAGCCAAAGTGCTGGTATTATTTTGATTTAGTGTTTAATATCCTTCCTTTAGTCTAGGCCTCAACTCCTTAATGTGCCAAAGTAATAGATGACAAAATTCTGCCATCACCTCTTAAGTTATTCTGTAACCTATAATAGTGTACAACCTGTAATTTCACATTATTAGCTACAAAGCAGAATAGAGTTAAACATCAATGAAAAAATCCCGGGTCTATGAAAGGGGTTTAAGATTCAAGTTAGCTCCACTGTGATGTACGATCTCTGTCCTTCCGTCCTTCCCTGTCCAGATCCTTGTCCTCCCCTTTTCCTCTTCTTCCTCCTCTTTTCTTTCCTCTTTATCACTGTGTGATTTTTAAATGCAACATCTCAACAAATCGTCATCTTCACTACTTTTTCGTTAGCAATATGGCAAGTGATTTTAATAGTACATAAGTACAAAATACTATGACTCGTAATCTAATGGGAATTCTTTATTATTAATGAAATATCAAAGAAATTTTCTCTTAGAGTATTGGCATTTTTTTCTAGGCTTCTTTCCACATTCCCCTGGCAACATCCAGGCAGGACTGGCTTACAATAAAAGGGCCTGCTTGCTCCCTCCTCGCTCTCTTATTCTCTCTGCTTCCCCTTTCCCTGGCTCATTTCTCCCTTTTTCCCCTTCCCCTCCATGTATTCCTGACTAGCCTCCCCTCTCCTTTCTTCTCTTCTCTCTCTTCTCTTCTCCTCTCCTTCCTCCCACCTCTCCCCTCCCTCTCTCTC
The DNA here is from genome assembly GCA_030674055.1 of Rhabdomys pumilio. Taxonomy (NCBI): domain Eukaryota; kingdom Metazoa; phylum Chordata; class Mammalia; order Rodentia; family Muridae; genus Rhabdomys; species Rhabdomys pumilio. The sequence continues at coordinate 3,726,950 of JANHMN010000016.1, forward strand.
ATGTTTCTCTCCAATTTCCCTTCCCATGCACTATACCAGTGGTATGGCTAGTACCTCATTGGAAAGAGATGCGTCAGCATAGACCCACCAAGGCACCCTTCCCATCTCACCATAATATGTTCCACAAAACATATTTTATAAAATGCAATATAGAGAATATGTTGTCATCACTAAATTTCTGTTTATTGACTGCATTTATATGTTGTACATTTATGTGTATTTGCACATATAATTTACTCAATTTCCAGTTTTCTATTACACGGGGAGGTTAGATGCACTTTGTAAAATTAATACTATGAGAATTTCACATGGTTACAAGAATGAAATTCTAAACATAGTCATATAATTCCTCAAATTTGAGACATTTGTGTTCAAAACCTAAGAAAAGTTCTGGAGAGATGGCTCAGTGCTTAAGACTGTGTTTTACTTTCAAAGAATCTGAGTTTAGTTCCCAGCACAGACACCACACAGCTCTCAGCGACCTGCAACTCCAGCTCCAGTTGGATCTGAAGACTCCTGCCTTTTCAGGTTCCTGATTTCACACACAGATGCACACACACAGATGCACACACACACACACACACACACACACACACACACACACAGACACACACACACACATGCGTGCGCGTGAATAACATACATACTTACAAATGATAATAATCTTTAAAACATTTTTCAGGAAGATAAAGTGATTTTTGAGGGCACTTTTGATTCCTGAGATTCCACTTTATTTACAGCGTTTTCTCTCTTCTTTTCTCTTCCAAGTCCCTCTCACAGTCCTCACCATATTCATTAAAGTAAATTTATTTTATAAAATCAACACACAAGTGTGATGGAGATGGATACAGTTTTATTCTACACATTTGGGACTTAGCGTTCAGAGCCTCAGAACCACTGTAAAATCTTGGCATAATGGTTAAAACAGAAGATAGCTGGGGCAAATTAATTTGTTAGAGTAGCTAGAATCAATGAATTCCAGGCTCAGTGAGAAACGCTGACTCACAAACCAAAGTAGAGATCAATAATGAAAAGACTAGGGATCAACCAGGTACCTCCAAATCCATGAACAAACGCCTACATCCACATATGTAACTATGTACTTACACTCAGGAGATAAAAATTGAAAGTACATCTGAAAATCTTAGTCTAATATAATCATGCCTTAAGGTAGAAAAGAAGAAACAGTCTAGGATCAGTACATCCATATTAAGACAATATAAAAAAATCATTATTTATTTATTATTATTATTTATTTTTTTCTCATAAATTACATCCCAACCACAGTTTCCCCTCTTTCAAGTCTCTTCCCCACCTCTCTTCTTTGCTTTTCCTTCAGAAAAGAGCAGGCCTCCCAGAGATATCAACTGAACATGACATAGCAAGTTACAGTCAGGCTAATACCCTCATATCATGATTGGATGAGGCAACACAGTAAGAGAAAGGGGGTCTCAAAAGTAGACAAAAGAGTTAGTCTCCACTCCTACTGTTAGGAAATCCACAAGAACACCAAGACACACAACCATAATATATTTGTCGCGGACCTAGGTCAGACCCATCCAGTATCCCTGATTATTGGTTCAGTCTTTGAGTTTCTATGTGTCCTGGGTAGGTGATTCTGTGGGCTGTGTTCTTGTGGTGTCCTTGAACATGGACTTATTGATATTGTAGTTAAGTGTCCAAGCTTATGTCAGATATTGACATGAGAGAAAAATAAGTTTTAAATTATGATAAGGTTAGCATGTTTCATATAAAAGCAAACATTTAGTTCTTAATCACAGATCCTCAGGCAGTGTCTGAGGACACGTTGGGGACATTGCAGTTTCTGAGCAATACTCAAGCATGAATATATGTGACAAAAGAAGCAACCATCTCTGCAATCCAGACATTGACTTCTTCCTTGATGAAGAGAAATTGTCTGGAAAATGTTTTAAAGATCTTTACATTTTCTAAGTCCTTTCCTTCTTTTCTTAGACAATAGTTCAGTTGCTTCCATCTTTGCCATAAGCAATGATTTCAGACAAACTGGAGATGGTTAGCTGAATTATTAAGAGCAAACTTTATAGGAAAAAATGCAGGGATTAAGACAGAAAGGAGAAGAATATGGTTCAGAGGAAGTTTGTCAGACTTTTAGAGAGTTTTGAAACTTGTCCAATTTTTTCCAGGATTTTGGCTCCTCTTTAGAGCTAATCTTCCAAAGTGATCTGGACAGGGAGATGAGCTGCAGACACACTGAATTTGATGCCCACGATGACGAGGAAGATGCAAACACAGAAACTGAGTAGGCAGGATTTTCAGGCTAGGAAAAAATTGAACATGTAGTGAAAGAGGTGATTTATTATTATTATTTATTTATTTATTTATTTATTTTTGGTTTTTTGAGACAGGGTTTCTCTGAGTAGCCCTGGCTGTCCTGGCACTCACTCTGTAGACCAGACTGGCCTTGAACTCAGAAATCTGCCTGCCTCTGCCTCCCAAGTGCTGGGATTAAATTTTTAAAGTGGAAGTTAAAGCTTAAATTAAGTAGCTTTTAAAACACTGAGAAATTTTTAAAAATTAATGAAGTATTAACTATAAATTATCAAAGTATTGATATAATAGCTAATTTATCACAAAATAAGCTATTTTGCAAATTAACATTTTATCTGTTTATATCCAATATCATATTTCATAGATATGTGTTGTATTGCCAAATATAATTATATTGCCATATATAATTGCCTGACTGTTATCCAAAGCAATATTGCTAATGACTGTGAATTTTGAGGTTTTTTAGTTTTAGTTTTTATTTTAATGTAATTTATTGTATTTTTAATCTCAGTTGTATCTCATGCTGGTCTTAACCTTGTCTTTCTGCCTTAGCCTCTTGTGTGCTGGCATGACAGGTATATGTAATGACCCTCAGCTTTATATGTTTCTGGTAATGTACAGAAGAGGAAATGCAAACATGAATTGACACAAGACATGGAAAATGAGTAGAAAGTCGCACTGAAGATTTATTAGGAAATGGACGAGTCTTTTTCAGTGGTAGGCTTAATGGTGAAGGTTACAGGAAAAAAAGGGTTTGTTTCTTATAATCGATTTATATGGTAATTTATTCAAGTTCTTTGTGGGGTATGAGAATATGTGCGTGTCTGTGTGATGTCTGTGATTTTGTGTGTGTGTGTATGTGTGATGTCTGTGATTTTCTCTCTCTCTCTCTCTCTCTCTCTCTCTCTCTCTCTCTCTCTGTGTGTGTGTGTGTGTGTGTGTGTGTGTGTGTGTGTGTGTGTGTGGTCAGAAAACAGAGGTCCTGGTCAGAGTCTTAGTCTATAACCCTTCAGTACTTTTAACACAGAATCTTGCATTTAAACTGGAGCCAGCTTTCTGGAGTAGAATAGGTTGAGTTATTCTAATTCCTTCACCTCCCCAACTCTAGGATTACAGGCTAGCACCAAATGCTTAGCTTTTTATGGGGATACTAGGGCCCTGAACTCAGGCTCTCATGTTGACTTAACAAGAAATTTACCTACTGAGCAATCTAAGGCCTTGTTAAAATCTCTTTGATGTAGCATACTTCAAAATGAGATTAATTTTTCTAGAGATCATATGAGAGGCTTTTAATTATTTTAAAATATATAATTAATTTTTTTAAGTATAAAATGTGACATTTCTTTCAGGTCTACACTTTTTTTTCTATCCTGAAATTCTCAAAAATATAATTAATGTTTAAAAAAATTATTTTCATACAATATATTCTGATCACCGTTTCCCTCACAACTTCTCTTCCTAGATCTGCCCACCTCCCTATCCTTCCAACTCTGTGCCTTCTTTATCTCTCTCTTAAGATAACAAACAGGCAAATGAAAAAGAGATACAAAAATAGGACAAGCGAACTAATAAAAAAAAGGAAACAAATAAAGGTCATAAGTAACACACACACACACACACACACACACACACACACACGCACACACACGCACGCACACACACGCACACACACCATGCATAAATTAAAAAATTAAAAATAAATCAAAAAATTTAAAATAAATCAAAGCCAAAATGTACAAACAAAAGACCAATAGGATTAAAAAAAACAAGTGGTTAACAAAGCAACAGAAAACAAAATCTCTCCAAAAATACCTTTTAGTTTGTTTTGCGTTGGGCATCTACTGCTGGGCATGCCCTTAAGTATGGTTTGTATAACCAGCAAGACTCTCTTTAAAAACTGATTTTCCATGTGCACAGTTGTCAGCTGGAGGTAGCTTTTCTCCTGGGAATGGGAACTTTTGTTAACTTCCCATCTCAGTGGCCCTTATTCCCTGTCTTTCATGGATCTATACATGACCTCTGTATGATGTCACAGTCTCAAGTTCAATATGTGTGTCAGCCTTGTTGTTCCTGAAAGACACTGCTTCCTTGATATCATCCATCTCTTCTGATGCTTACAATCTTTCTGCTTCCTCTCCTCAGCCCCGGAGGATGGATTTAATGAAAATGTTCCACTCAGAATTGTTTTAAGGTCTTTCACTCTCTGCACATCGTCCAGTTGTTGGTCTCTATATGAGTTCATGTCTCATGTAGGCGGGAAACTTCTCAGATGGTGGCTGATCTGAGCTCTGATCCATGAGGCATAATTTCATTAAGAGTCATTATGTTGCTATGTTCCTTTAGCAGAAACTAGTAGTTTGTCTTCCCATAGTGCCTTGGCCCCTGTAGCTGCTGACTCTTGACTATCTGAGCAATATAAGGCATGCAATCTGTCTGTGGAGGAGCCTTAAATTCAATCGCATGCTGATTTACTCCCACAACTTCTGTGCCATTATTGCACCAAATATCATACAGGCAGGTCACAACTGTAGATAGAAGGCTTTGTGACAGGGCTGGTGTTTATCTCCCTCCTCTAGTAGCAAGCAGAGCACTTTCTAGTACCATGAACACTAGTCAGTAGAGGTGAAGGATCTAGTTAATCACCAGTTCAACTTCTCTCTGTTAGATAAGATATGTAGTGTTGTCTTCATCAACGGGGCCTTACCGGCAGTTTGTGGAGAGAAAGCCTTGCCAATAGGCTGGGCCGTTTGCTCACCAACTCAACTAGATGTAACTCATTGTTGTTGTTGTTGTTGTTAATGGAAATTTCATTTGATGTCAAGGAATGTCTAGTCGGAGCTTTGTCTGACATTATTTGGTGATTCTATCTCAAAGTCTAATTCTTACAGTGGTTTAATTTTATTTTTTAATTTAGAACTTTACTACCGTAGTCCTCAATAATCTATAAATTTGATTTCATTAGTTGCTTAGTAGCATAGATCTATGTGGTCTGAAAATACTATGTGCAAGATTCCGGAAATAACCAAGATGTTTGGCATTGTGCCCTATTCTGAATAGCATAATATGTCATTTCATGTTCTTATACATTCTGTCCAGCACTGTAAATCTTCCTGTTGTCCACACTATTCATGTTAGGTATACTATACACCCCTAGGGACAGCTGTGAGGAGTATTGGTAAGTAGGTTTCAGTAATCTTCAAATAGTATTTGACTCTTTACCACAGGGATAAATAATTTATAGCACCTCATCTCTCACACAATGAATTATCAAAATCAACAGGACATGAGAACACAATATTGAGAGATTTCACTTCTACATATATTTTAATGTCATAGATTGCTGTAATTATCTTACTATCTTGACAATTTCTTATTGTGCATAATTATAAACTAAACTTTATTATAAAAATGTATGCATAGAGAAATAACAATATATCATGTCTGGTTCTATCTATTTTTTTTAGACATGCAAGAGTTACCTTGGGAGATTGAACCTACAAACAAGATGGGACTCCCATAAGTAGTTTGAACTGGTGCACTTCCTGTGTTCTTGTATTAAAGACCTTTAATTTCCCCAGAAGCAAACATTACTGAAAGATTTGAGAATATGTAATCACAGATATCACTCTAATTGCTGCAAAAATTAAGAAATTGTTTCTGGAATTCTTAGAAATATATTTTTTATTAGAAAAAAATTTTGTCTTGTCATTCACTGTCACTGTGAGATTCCACATATAAAAGTAATGGCCATGGCCTCCGCCGCTCTCTAACGCCATTGCCGCCTCTGGCTTGCAGAGCTCCAGAGGAGGTGCCCGTACCATGGCTCTTACAAAGCTGACTGCCCAAAAATCCACTGGTGGTAAAGCACCCAGGAAACAACTAGCTACAAAAGCCGCTCGCAAGAGTGCGCCCTCTACTGGAGGAGAGAAGAAACCTCATCGGTACAGGCCTGGTAGAAGTCCACTGAACTGATTCGCAAGCTCCCCTTTCAGCATCTGGTGTGAGAAATTGCTCAGGACTTCAAAACAGATCTGCGCTTCCAGTGTGTAGCAATTGGTTCTTTGCAGAAGGCAAGTGAGGTCTATCTGGTTGGCTTTTTTAAAGATACCAACCTGTGTGCTATCCATGTCAAACGTGTAACAATTACGTCAAAAGATACCCAGCTAGCATGCCGCATACCCAAAGAGCATACTATAAAGAGCGTACAGAGTCCACTATAAGGGGAAACACTTCATTCTCATTTTTTTTCCTCTTTCTCCTGTTATCAGCAGTTCTGAATGCTAGATTTTCCCCCCATGGGGTCAAAGCTACCTAAGTATGTGATTGAGAGTGGAAACATAGGGGACAGAATCAGGTATTGGAAGTTTCAGCACGTTCTACACGTGTGAATTTTCAATATAAATGCAAGATATAAAGCATTAATGTAAGCAAAATGTTTCAGTGAATACATTTCAATTGTTCAACGTTATAACAATTATAAATAAACCTATTAAATATTTCTGGAAAATGTCAGCATTTGTATTTTTTTTAAATAAATACATTTTTTATTGATGGCAACTAAATGGTGTTTGCAGCATTTTTATCATACACTAGACTCCTTCCATTCACTATACTTTTCTGAGTTGTCCTACATGCAAGTACATGTTTTTAATGTTGTTTGTTTTCTGTGCTGTTCCTGTAAGTTTGCTATTAAAATAGATTGAATTAAAAACAAAACAAAAAAAGGGGTAATGGCCATGGAGTTTTAAATTTCAGATAACAAATTCACTTAAAATGTAAGTATGCCACATGCAGTATTAGAGTACCACTTTTATAAATTCAAACTTAGCTAGACAGGCATCATTTTATCTGTCAGCTGTAGCCATTATTCTTCCCATTATGGATCTATTATGAAGGCAGTGGTCCAGGATGCTTAGAGTTAGAAGAACAAATTGCCAGCCATACTGTGTCAAACTATACTAGCTCTGACTTCAGAATAATCGTGGGCCAAGAAGACGGCTCAGGGAATCTTCATCCTTCCGCAAAAGCCTGACAATCTGAATTCAGTCCAGGGACCTGTCATAATGGAGTCCACAGAGAAATGTAAGGCCAAAGGAGACTGTTGACTCTTCAAATTTATCCTCCAGTCTTCAGATGCACTTAATAGCCTGTGTGCGTGCCCTACACACACATAGGCGAAAGTGTGCATGCACGCACACACACACACACACACACGCGCGCATCACAAGTATACACATGATTTTAAAATTGTTTCTTCTATTTACTCACTTCTGTGGCTTCTGAAATCTTGGAAATCTCTGAGTATTCCTCTTAGTATTTCACTTTTATCAGAAGAACATCAATCACAAGATTTTCTGTTCGTGATGGTGAGCCTTTTCATGTAAAATTATTAATTTAATAATTATTTATTTTTAATAGCTTAATAGTACCTATATTTATTTCTTGATGATGTTAAATTGTATGAATCTTTCTCTTTCTGTCTTTCTGTTTCTGTCTCTTTGTCTCTGCTTTCCTCTTTCTCTCTCCATACTATCTTTGAGCGTTAAAAAAATGTCTTCATACATGTTCTGGTCCATGATTCTTTCATTCTGTTTTCATTTTTAAATTATTTTTGTATTTATTTTATTTTTATCATTTTTATTATTTAAAACAATATTTAAATTTAAACATATTTGATCATATTTTTTCTCCCTCAAGTTGTTCCAGATCCTTTGCCTTGCCCTTACCTACCCAATTTTAAGTTCTTTCTTAAAAATCAAACAATAAGCAAATATAGCAATAAACCCACCAAAGCAAAGAAAACATAATAATACCATACCCATAACAGAAAAACGAAACAATAACAAATAACAAACAAACAAACCTTCACTAAACTGTAACCAAATAAGAACATGCAAAAATTAGTCAATCCCATTATCTGTTGGTCAACTACTCCTGAGCATGAGGCCTGTTCTGGAGTGACTGATTTACTCAGTATCACTCTATTGGAGAAAACTGATTTTCCTTCTCTTGGCAGGTTTAGTGACTACTTGGTTGATAGCCTTTACCCTAGTAACTAGGTTTTCATTCATTCATCTATCAATTCATATATTCAGTCATTATTTTAAAATATATAAAAAACATAGTAAGATAAAACAAAAACTATCACACTGCAGTGGGATAAGACAATTAAGAACAAGCACAAGACTCAAGGCCAGTGGCACAGGACCCTTTCTGTCTGCGCATGCATCTGGAGCAGCCCTAAGGCTTCTGCTCTGCACACAACCTCCCAAACACAGAAGAGGTTAGACTCCCAGGTGCTCTAACACATAGGAACATAGATAATAGGATCACAGGATCTCAGGAGCTTGGGCACACCAGGATTTTAGGAGCCCAGAAGCAGCCTGATTCTCAGGAGCTATCACAACCAGGGTTTCAGGATTACAGAGACAGCTGGACTCTGAGAAGTTCTAACACAGCTAACAAGACAGACAGACTCCAGTCAGAGATAATGAGTGAAGGTAGCGAAATAGATATAACCAGATGGTGACAGGCAAGAGAAAGAACATAAGCAACAGAAACCAAGGTTACTTGGAATCATCAGAACCAAGTTCTCCCATCTTAGCAAGTCCTGAATACCTGATGACACTAGAAAAGAAGATTCAGATTTAAAATTGCCTCTCATGATGATGATAGAAGACTTTAAGAAGGACATAAATAACTCACTCAAAGAAATAAAGGAGAACACATGTAAACAAGTAGAAGCCCTTAAAGAGGAAATACAAAAATCCCTTAAAGAATTACAAGAGAACACAACCAAACAGGTGAAGAAATTGAACAAAATATTTAAGGACATAAAAACAGAAGTAGAAAGAATAAAGAAATCACAAAGGGAGATTACCCAGGAGATAGAAAACCTAGGAAAGAGATCAGGAGTCACAGATGCAAGCATCACCAACAGAATACAAGAGATAGAAGAGAGAATCTCAGGTGGAGAAGATACCACAGAAAACACTGACACAACTGACAAAGAAAATACAAAATGCAAAAAACTCTTAATCCAAAATATACAGGAATTCCAGGACACAATGAGAAGACCAAACCTAAGGATAATAGGTATAGAAGAAAGAAAAGATTCCAAACTTAAAGGGCCAGTAAATATCTTCAACAAAACTTTCCTAACCTAAAGAAAGAGATGCCTTTGAACATACAAGAAGCCTAAAGAACTCCAAATAGACTAGATCAGAAAAGAAATTCATTCTGTCACATAATAAACAAAACATCAAATGCACAAAACAAAGAAAGAATATTAAAAACCATAAGGGAAAAAGGTCAAGTAACACATAAAGGCAGACCTATCAGAAATGCACCAGACTTCTCACCAGAAACTATAAAAGCCAGAAAATCCTGGACAGATGTCATACAGCTCCTAAGAGAATACAAATGTCAGCCCAGGCTACAATACCCAGCAAAACTCTCAATTACCATACATGGGAAAACCATGATATTCCATGATAAAACCAAATTTACACAATATCTTTCCACAAATCCAGCCCTACAAACGATAACAGAGGGAAACCACCAACACAAGGAAGGAAATTATACTCTAGAAAAGACGAGAAAGTAATATTTTTCCAAAAAAACAAAAGAACAAAAGAAGACAATCACACAAACATAACTCCACCTCTAATAACAAAAATAACAGGAAGCAACAATCACTTCTTAACATCTCTTAACATCTCTTAACATCAATGGAATCAAATCCCCAGTAAAAAAACATAGACTAACTGACTGGATATGTAAACAGGACCCAACATTTTGCTGCATACAAGAAACGCACCTCAGTGACAAAGACAGACACTACCTCAGAATAAAAGTCTGGAAAGCAATTTTCCAAGCAAATGGTCCCAAGAAACAAGCTGGAGTAGCCATTCGAATATCAAATAAAATCGACTTTCAACCAGAAGTTATTGAGAAAGAAAAGAATGGACACTTCATACTCATCAAAGGAAGAATCAACCAAGATGAAATCTCAATTCTCAACATTTATGTACCAAATGCAAGGGCACCCACATTCATAAAAGAAACTTTACTAAAGCTTAAGCACACATTGCACCTCACACAATAATAGTAGGAGACTTCAACACCCAACTTTCATCAACGAACAGATCATAGAAACAGAAACTAAACAGAAACACAGTAAAACTAAGAGAAGTAATAAACCAAATGGATTTAACAGATATTTATAGAACATTTCATCAAAAAAAAAACAAAAGAATATACTGTCTTCTCAGCACCTCATGTTACCTTCTCCAAAACTGACCATATAACTGGTCACAAAACAGGCCTCAACAGATACAAGAAAACTGAAATAATCCCATGCATCCTATCAGATCACCATGGGCTAAAGCTAGTCTTCAATAATGATAAAATCAATGGAAAGCCCACATACACATGGAAAATTAACAATGCTCTACTCAATGGTAACTTGGTCAGGAAAGAAACAAAGAAAGAAATTAAAGACTTTTTAGAATTTAATGAAAATGAGGATATATCACAACAAAACTTGTGGGACACAGTGAAAGCAGTGCTAAGAGGAAAACTCACAGCTCTAACTGCCTACAAAACAAAACTGGAGAGAGCATACACTAACAACATGGCAGCATATCTGAAGGCTCTAGAACAAGAAGCAAATGCACTAAAGAGGAATAGAGAACAGGAAATAATCAAACTCAGGGCTGAAATCAACCAAGTAGAAACAAAAAGAACTATACAAAAAAAATCAACAAAATCAAGAGCTGATTCTTTGAGAAAAATCAACAAGATAGATAAACCCTTAGCCAAACTAACCAGACAGCAAAGAGATAGTATCCAAATTAATAAATTCAGATCTGAAAAGGGAGACATAACAATAGAAACTGAAGAAATCCAAAAATCTTCAGAATCTACTACAAAAGTCTATACTTGATAAGACTGGAAAATCTGGATGGAATGGACAATTTCCAAACACCAAAGTTAAATCAGGATCAGCTAAACCACCCATATAGTCCTATAACCACTAAAGAAATAAAAACAGTCAATAAAAGTCTTCCTACCAAAACAAGCCCAGGACTAGATAGTTTTAGTGCAGAATTCTATCAGACATTCCAAGAAGAATTAATACCAATTCTCTGTAAACTATTCCACAAAATAGAAACAGAAAGAACACTACCCAATATGAAGCCACAATCATGCGCATCCCTAAACAACACAAAGATCCAACAATGAAAGAGAATTTTAGACCAATCACCCTTATGAATATTGATGCAAAAATATTCAATAAATTTCTCACAAACCGAATCCAAGAACACATCAAAACAATCATCCACCATGATCAAGTAGGCTTTATTCCAGGAATGCAGAGATGGTTCAATATATGGAAAGCCAACAACATAATCCAGTATATACACAAACTCAAAGATAAAAACCACATGATCACCTCACTAGATGCTGAGAAAGCATTTGACAAAATTCAACATCCCTTCCTGGTCAAAATCTTAGAAAAAAACAGGAATCCAAGGCCCATACTTAAACATAGTAAAAACAATATACAGCAAACCAGTAGCCAACATCAAACTAAATGGAGAGAAACTTGAAGCAATCCCACTGAAATCAAGGACTAGAAAAGGCTGCCCACTCTCTCCCTACCTATTCAATATAGTACTGGAAGTCCTAGCCAGAGTGATTAGACAACAAAAAGAAGTAATTATTATCAGTAATAGAGTCAGACCTTGGAGGCTTTCCTTGAGATGAATCCCAATTTGGGTTATTCATTGGCTAGCCTCTCCATCAGTCTCTTCTCCATTTTTGTCCCTGCAGTTCTTTCAGACAGGAACAACTCTGGGTCAGAGTTTTTGACTGTAGGATGGCAACCCCATCCCTCCACTTGATGCTCTTTCTAATGGAGGTGGACTTTAAGAGTGCACTTTCCCTCACTGTTGGGCATTTCTTCTAAGGTCCCTACCTTAGAATTTTGAGAGTCTCTCACCTCCCAGGTCTCTGGTATATTCTAGAGGGTCTCCCTCCCATCCACTGAGGTTTCATATTTTCATTTAGTCTCCTGGCCCTCAGGGCTTTCTCTCTCCTGTCTCACCATCATCCACATACCCTATCCTGTTTCCTATCCCCTCCCTCTTCCCTTTTTCACCCAGTTTCCTCCCTCCTTCTGCCTCCCATGTTTGTTTTCTTCTAAATACCAAGTAGGATTGAAGCATCCTCACTTAGGCCCTTCTGTTTGCTAAGCTTCTTGAGTTCTGTGGATTGCATACTAGGTATTCTGTCAATTTTTTTGGGGGGGGCTTAATACTCACTTGTTAGTGAGTACATACCATGCATGTCCTTTTGGGTCTGAGTTACCTCACTTAGGATGATATTTTCTAGTTCTGTCTATTTGCATACAAAACTTACAATTTTCTTGTTCTTGACAGCTGAATAGTATTCCCTTGTATAAATAAACCACTTTTTATAAATTCATTCTTCTGTTGTGAGACATCTTGGTTTCTTCCAGCTTTTGGCTATCAAAGATAAGGTCACTATGAACATAGTGGAGCATGTGTTCCTGTAGTGGGGTGGAGCATCTTTCGGGTATAAGTCAAAGAGTGATATAGCTGGGTCTTCAGGTAGATCTATTTCCATTTTTCTGAGGAACCTCCAGTATAATTTCCAGAGGGGTTGTACCAGTTTGCAGTCTCACCAGCAATGTAGGATTGTTCCTCTTTCTCTACATCCTCACTAGCATGTGCTGGCACTTATATTTTAGATCTTAGTCATTCTGAATGGTGTAAGGTGGAATCTCAGGGTCATTTTTATTTGCATGTTATTGATCATTAAAGACTCTGAACATTTCTTTAAGTGATTCGTGGCCATTCGAGATTCCTCTGTTTTGAATTCTGTTTAGTTCTATATCCTATTTTTTGGATTGTATTGTTTGGATTTTTGGAGGTTAGCTTCTTAAGTTCTTTATATATTTTGGATATTAGCCCTCCTTTATGAGATGTGAGATTAGTGAAGTTTTTTACCATCTGAAGTGTAGGAGGAGCTAAGGTGGGAAAAGTAAGGAGAGGAAGAGGAGGAGTAAGGGAAAAGGAAGAGAAGGAAGAGGAGGAGCTAAGGGAGAGACAGAGAATGAGAGAGGGGAGACAGAGGCTGATATTCGTTTGTCTGTAGCAGTCAAAGATAGTTGGTTTATCTAGGTTGGGTATTGGGTTACCCCTCAGATTGTGAGAGTATCTTGTTATTGATCATTACCAAATATATAAGCTTTTGAATAACCTAAGCATTAGAGTCTCATCTCTACCTAGCCTGCGTGGTTGGCGGGCTGGTCTGGGCAATGCTCAGACTTGCCAAGACAGCCTGGAAGATTGGCAGAGCCATCTCCCAAGCTGGCATCTTGTGGGTTGCAGGGCTGGTGTTTATTGCTGTCCGTGTCTAGCTGAGGCATGCATGTGGCCTCTAGCCACGTGTCTGAGCTAGACAGAGACACCACATCTTATATAGTTGGCTTCACCAGAAGCTGCTTTTTAAGTAATTACTACAATACTGTAGGTTGCCTATTTGTCCTATTGACTATGTTCTTTGTCTTACAAAAATTTTTCTGCTTCATGAAGTCCCATTTATCAATTGTTGATCCTAGAACCCGAGCCATTGGAGTTCTGTTTAGGAACTCCACCCCACTCCCACACCAATAATTTCAAGGCTCTTCCTACTCTCTCTTCTATTAGATTCAGTGTATCTGGTTTTATGTTGAGGTTGTTGATCCACTTGGACTAGAGCTTTGTGCAAGGTGACAAATATAGAGCTATTGTCATTTTTTTACATACAGACTGCCAGTTAGATTATTAGCACCATTTATTGAAGATGTTTTCTGAAGGTGACAAATGAATTTCCTGTTTTTGATCTGTTGAGTGCTTTTGTGCCATTTTGGACGAAGAATTAATTGCCCACAGATATTCATTGTTTCCTGTGTGCTTCTCATTCAATGGTTATAATATTTTATTATACTTGTTGCTTTCTTTCTCTTTAATGATATGTCTTCTGATATACAATGTGATTCAGACACACATACACACATGTATGCACACACACGCGCGCGCGCACACACACACACACACACACACACACACACACACAAAGAAATAACAGATTATCAGCTACTACTCTCATAACTTATCTCAATAGTGTCTACAGAGATGGTCTGTGTCCTTCTGCAGCTCTAGTGTCACCTACAGTCATAGTATATTGAGGGTATTATTTTATTTGTTATTTTCTCAACTTCTTAGATTGGTGATTTGGTGTCTTTTCATAATATATTTGTTTTTTAGAATCTCAATACTCTTTTATTGATTCTGTTTTCATTGCAATGGTTTATGTTTATGTTACTAGTATCCCTCTAAATTCATTCTCAGTGCTTAACTTTCTCTTACAGTATTTTGTCTCTTCTGTTCATCTTCCTTTTATCATTGGTGGCTACATCACAGCACAGTTTGTTCTCTAAAGCACATCATATTTAGAGAATTTTTAGACTCACATCAAAGCTCAGAGACAGATACATAAATTTCTTATATCTACCTATCTACCTTACTCAATATCTCACACATACACACACACAGACACACACACACACACACACACCATCATTAAATATCAAGTTCTCATAACACAATGGTACATTTATTACACACAGTGAACCAACGATCATAATCCACTTCATAAATATACTGAAAGAGAGAAATCACATGATCATCTCACTAGTTTAAAGATGAGACTTTAACAAAATTCAATATAGCTTCATGACAAAAGTCCTAGAGAAGATGGAGATCTTGGGAATATATGTAAATGTATTAAAGACAATGTAAGCAAGACCACCGCCAACATCTTGCTAAATGGAAAAAAAATGGAGAAAAAAATGAAGAAAAGCACTTCCATTAAAATCTGAAACAATATATGGATATTTATTCTCTCCCCTAACTATTAAAAATATCTTAGATGAATAAAATAAATGAAGGAGACAAAAGGGGAATAAATATGAAAGGGAGAAGTCAGAGTTGTAGTATTTTCAGATGACAATTCATAATTCTATTTGTAAACCCTAAAGAATGTAAAGACTTCACCAGAAATCTTTTGCAACTGATAAACACATACAGCAAAGTAGCACACACACACACACACACACACACACACACACACACACATACACACACACACTCAAAAAAATCAGTAGCCTTCCTATTCATGGACAACTTACAGAGAATAAATTCAGGGAAACAATCCCATTTACAATAACTTTAATAATATCTTGGCATAAAGCTAAGATAGTGAAAGACTTATTCATTGACAACTGTAAGAAACTGAATACACTGGAGCTGAGGTGAGAAAATTTGATGTTGGAAGTCAATCTACTTTCGTATTTTTCAATCTTATTCTTTACTCACACCATGTCTACATGTGACAGAAACAGATGATCTTAAGGATATTTTTTTTTGATATGGAAATTCTAGAAGTTTGGAAGAAGAAGAAACAGACCAGATCATCGATGGGATATTGATCTGGTGAAGTTTTTAACTTGAAAAGGAAACTTGTGTTATGGGAAATCATTTGTTTATCTCATGAAGAATACTTTCCCCTCCATCTTGCCAAGCTTACTCAACAATTATAGTTTTCTTTGCACAGGGCACAAAGTTCTCCCTTGTCAAGGCCTAGTCATGTGACCACAGCTACAATTCATGGAATCACAGGGAAACTGTTTTAGCACCACTGTGAGTAGCTCATTCTTAAGGTAGTCATCTTTAGCTAACTTGTCAATATTAACATTAGATATTTCAATAACACACAGCATCAGTAGCTATCCCAAGAGGAGAAGTTCCTGGTTGTAACAGGAACTGCCTACTGTTCCAAATCACCAGATACCAGTTTTCTTCTGACCTTCTGACTTGTCAATTCTTTTACTTTTTTTTTTTTTTTTTTTTTGGTTTTTAGAGACAAGGTTTCTCTGTGTAGTTCTGGCTGTCTTGGAACTCACTCTGTAGACCAGGCTGGCCTCGAACTCAGAAATCCGCCTGCCTCTGTCTCCCAAGTGCTGGGATTAAAGGCGTGCGCCACTACTACCCGGCGTCAATTCTTTTCCATTTCCAATCCATTTACTTACATTTTGCTTAGATTTTGGTTATTGTAAGGATTGGTGTGATGACTTCTAAGCTCTTTATATTTAAAGTAGATATTACTAGCTTATTATAAAATACAGAATACTAAAGACTATAAAACATTGCCATCAATAAAACCTGCATTAGGTATCTATCCTGCCATAGAACAACTTTACTCTCTGGCTGAGGAGTAATTGAACAAAATTGAATTAACATCAGGTATCACTTCAGTAAAAGTTGCGAGTCTTAGTTTTTAGTAGCATACAGCATTCTAAGAAAGAAATACCGTAACAGGAGAAACTTATGTTTTGTTTTTAGCCCAAGCTTCCTCCTATCTAGAAGGCAGACTAAGCTGAAGAGTTTATGAAGTTATTTAACTTGTACCAGGTGTGTTTAGATTTTTAACCTCACACTTTTTTTAGTTAGTACATTATTTATACCTATTTCAATTTTCTCCCCTACTTTGAGTCATACCAAGTATAGAGGCAACTCTCCTAGGTTTGGAAGATGAGTTATATTTACAGATAAGAAACCAAAGTTCTTCCAAGTTTTTTATAAACTGTAATCTGTGATACCAATCATTTATGACAGATGATAATTTTTTCCATTGAATCATTTACTTGTTTAATCAGCCAACATTTCTCAATAGCAGTTAACATACTCTAGGCTCTATTTCAGTCACAATAATAATCAACATATATTTCTTACTATTCTTGCTGATATTAATATGATTTGTAATGGTGAATTCTACATTGAATCTGTGTACAAATAGGAAAAGGTATTTTCAGGAACAACATATGGTAAATTTTAATACCTAAATTTTATTTAAACCATATGTCCTTTTTTGTTCAATCATCTTATAAATGTAGTTTTTAATTAAAAATGTTTCTTCACTGATTCAAGTTTACTTAATTGTTCACTAAATTATAGCCTCAGTGAGAATATGCTAACAGCATTTCTGAAAGTCATATTTTTTACAGGGAAGAACAGAAAGATAAGTAACTTTATGTAATAATTCTCATGGATAGTATCATATATCATGGTATTTTAGGATACCTGTCTGACTCTAGTATTAGAAATAGTTATACCCCAAATCACTTCCAGATTAAAAAAATTATACAAATAATATTTATATGTAAATTTTTAATATGAATAGATTCAGAGAAATCAAAATTCAAAGGTTGAGAATAAGCAATAGTGAATATTTATGAGTCATATTTTATACCATTGCTCAATCTGTTTTAGAGTGTTATATCCAGTTATTTGATTCTACTAACAAATCAATGAAAAAGTACATTGTAGAACAGTTGTGTGTATTTCAAATTATCTGGTTTAAGCCTCATTAGACATTTCCAAATTTTGATTATGTTTTCATATGCTACTTTTTACAGAAACCTATCTCTGATTTTAAAGCATGAAATGTTAAGCGTTACGGGGCAGAAACTTATTATGTGCTGTATCATCACAAAGTTAATGTGCTGTGTATAAACATCATAACTCAGGTGGGAAATCCATAATTTGATTCATATTCTCTGAGTAATATAAACCTTAATATGGTGGAAAAGGCATAAACAAAATAATTCTACTGTCAAATTGACTTCAAATCAGATAATGAAGAAATGATGAAAATATATCATTGTGATTGTGAAAATAATTTTTGCAAGAGAGCTTTAAAACCACTTTAATAATATTCTAGAGGCACAAAGAACTTCAGTATTAATTGGATGGAGTGACAATGTACAAGTCAGGTCACGCAGGAATGAAAAATGTACTGCTTTTTCATGAGAGTTTACCTGTAGGGACAATGTACCAAATGTTTTAAAGATCTTTTAATTTTCTTAATGTTAAGAATGTTATTTCTGGGAGTCAATGATGATCCAACTCTGAGATTCTCTATAAGTGAATAATACTTTTTCCACTGCTGGAAAATACATGCCGGAGGGTCATTATCTCAAGCCAAGGTAAACAAGAGTAAGAATTTCAGAAAGGATGACTCACTGTTTCTCATTGATCTTCTTTTAGTGTGAGGAGTCTATGCAATAGCTACTTAAATTTCATTTCACAAACTGAATTGATATCTGTTCCAATACAATGCTTGCATTGAGTGTCAGCTTACAAACTATTGCTGAAGTGAGATATGGATCACTGCTAGGCCACATTTTATGTTCAGTTAAGATTCCCAGAATCTTTTTCACCATAAAGAAAACACACCTAAGTGTAGTATACATTATAGAGATAAATGCAGCTCTTTACATATCATCTTTTTATTCTGTTCCATCAGCCCACATGTTTCTTCTGAAGGAAGTTTCTGGTAAAATGCTATATCACTTTTGCT
>JANHMN010000016.1:3751729-3774614 GCA_030674055.1 Rhabdomys pumilio
ACACACACACACACACACACACACACACACACACACACACACACACATACACACAGTACTCAGAAAATTGAGGTAATCACTGCTTCTCTTGTTTCTAAACCCAAAGTGGCTATGATCAATCAACCTATGACTTTGCAGTTCTGTTGGAGATGATAACTAATCTCATTAACAGAGGTGGAAAAACCCTTGTTTACTTTGTCTCATACGCCATTTAACTAAGGCTTTCCCCAGCATGACATGAAGCAGCAATACTCACTTTTAGAGCTGACCCGAAACATAGTCCCTAAGGTCACTGACCCAATCACCTGCACAAATGCCATGAACCTCCAGAGTCTATTTAGCAGCAGATGGCTTTCTGTTTAATTTTATGACATGACCTTTCTATTTGTTCAAATCTGCATGAAAATTATCCATGTCTGATATAGTACCACTGTTCACCTAAGCTAAAATCTGGGAGAATTTTATTTCAAATATTTTAATTAGAAATTTCCCAAAATAAGCACAACTACACTCAAAATAGCAATGTCAAGTAGTAGGCCAACCAATTGGAATCCCAGCTAAGACTCAGGGATTCTCTGGAGAATCAGCAATGGCTTTAAGGACTTTGGGTCATTTATGAGCATCAATGATGTGCAAGTGATCAAAATTTTGAAGAGAGACAAGTTCCTGTCTGCTTTTAACATTCTATATATTTTAGGATCCTGTGATAAGATCAAATCATTCAATGTAGACTTTAAACTTTAGAGGATGTGATCAAAATGAAAAAATAATATAATAATAATAATAATAATAATAATAATAATAATAATAATAATTCAGTTCTACTTCAGGATATCAATGGTTTTCACTTCCTTGATTATGTCTTTTCAGTATTCTTCCATGATAAAATTGAGAAACACATAAACTGACTGTGCTACACATTAGACTTATCAGGTTTACTTGTCATAAGTTTCTGACCAAGTTGTGAGCTCCAAGAGACACTCCTTCATGAAGATTTAGCTTTTTCGTAAAAGAATAAATCACAGAATGATGGTTTTAAAGAATTGGGTATTTGCCAAATATCTCCTGGAAAATGAATAATCACAGTCTTTCTTCCCATGAAACATCTATTATCGATATTTTTTCAGTTATAGAATTGGAGCTCATGAGTAAACACTGCATCTGGGGAAAATTTGTTCTGATACTGGTAATTTGGAAGCATGTCAATACTAAACAGTTTCCTGATTGTTCCTTGTGGATCTGTTAAAGAATAGGATATTAATAAAGAAGCAATGACAAAACTCATATAACTTAGTAAACTGACATTTTTCAACCAATCAATGTATTCTTTCCCTTCCCTCTGGCAAATACATTCATTGCCCCTCAAAGTTAATCGAGTCATTTTATCAGGATAAATGTCCTGGATCCAATATAGTACTTTCTGTCAGTAGACATGATGCTCACTGTGTGCAAATGAGTCTTACTAAATCTGAAAACTATGGATTAAAAAGCAGACAGATTGCTTTCACAGCAATTCAAGTAGCCTAGAGACAGAGGAATAAAACAAACAAAGATACAAATAACAACTCACAAAGACCTGGGCCTTTCAACATCCCATAAGGCAGACATCTTACTGACTTGCCATACTGAGTTGGAGAGTATCTTTGGCACACATCCAATTTTGCTCCCTAGAAGTAGCTTCTATACTCATTACTATTCCAGGAAACCTTTCTTTTCCATCATCATGCTTAGCCATATGATAAGGTATCCAGGCAATAAAATAATTACTTGGAGACACCACCTTTTTTCAACTGCCTTTCTGTTTTCAAAAAGGCTGGTGGTTCACTAGTGAGTTATGTGTTCAGTCACTGCTAAATGTCTCAGCTGGTATTTTCTTGACACTATAGATTTAGAGAAAGTTTGGTAGATATATCTGTTTAATTCATCTTATTTCACATGCTGGCTGGACAATCAATTGAGAAAATGCTCACACAACACTGGCCTATGAGTAAGACAGTGAGAAATTTTCTCAATTAAAGATTGATACAGAAGGGTCCAGATGATTATGGATGGTGTCCTCCTAGGGTAGTTGGTCCTGGGATGTATAAGAAAACAAACTAAAAAGGCTAATATGACAACCAGTAAGCAGCACTCTTCCATGGTCTCTGCATCAAGTATTACCTCCAGGCTCCTACTCTGGTTGAATTATTTCCTGATTGCCTTTAATAATAAACTATGATATAGAGATGTAAGTGAAATAAATGCTTTCCTCCCGAAACTACTTTTCATCATGGTGTTTCATCATAGTGATGAAATTCCTAACTAAGACATTTCTTTGTGCCATTTCTAAGTCCATTATTATTTTTATAATATTGTCTAACCTGAGATTTTTGTCTTCCCATTTAAGAGATTGAGTAGCGGAAGCTTTAAGATGAGGACCTTCTATTTTGATGAGCCACCACTGCATGATTATCTTATATAACTGAAAATTTCTACTAGGTGCTACTTTAATCAATTCAGAGTTTTGTAATGGGCAAATTCATTATCTCTGAACAAACTGAAAGGTCAAGGGTCCTCCCTTATATTATAAGGACATAAAGTTTATGGGCTGCACTTTGAAGCTGCAATGAATTCACAGCATTTCACAATGCCCTGCCAAACTTCATCCTCCACTAGTTCAGTGATGATGATGGTGATGATGATGGTGTTGATGATGATGATGACGATGACGATGATGACAACGACAAAGATGATGGCCATTTAGTTTTCATAAAGCACAGTAAATGAGAGATTCTGTGTACCTTTTTCTACCCAATACACCTACACATGCAATCATTTACAACAGTTATTCAAAAGCTTTTGCTAAGATGCTTATATTGTCAGTTATTTTAATGCTTTTCTGCTATAATGCTGCTCTCATTTTTTTTTTAAATCTGCTTCCATAAGTATGGTTTTATATTAATGTCGAGCATTCCAGTGTTCTAAAACTTTAGTTGAGACAGAATTGATCATATTGCTATAAAGATAAGAACATATACTGCTTGACTAAAAGGAAAGGAAAAAGCCATAAAATGTGCATATACTTACAAAGTGAAAATGCTTTGAAATATCAGTTGTTTGAAGAAAATCTTTACATTTCAGCCTTTCTATAGGAGCATCCCAGACTATGTTATTCTTTTCATATGCCTCAGTGATTTTTAGTGTGACTGAACACTTAACTAGTCCAAAATTTTGAACAAAGCTTCAATATTAAGCATGCAGTCATACACAGCTTGTTGGATATTTAATACAGGCTTTTTTTGGATTTACCATCCAAACCAGTTTTCAGACCCATGAGTCTTCTCTGCAGTTCTCCAGGAAAGAAATCATGTGAGCCTTAGCAAAATGTACTTTCCTGATTTCTAGCTTTGCTCTTTTTTAGAGTGAAACTAGGAAGTGTACAGTAATTTACCCACACTATTGACTGAATGGATGCTGTGGGCTAAGTGTTCATTCTCTTCTGGACAAAATAATTGCATTTTAAGAAGGCTTTCTGATTTTCCAGAATTTCTAGTGTCATAACTTGATTAAAAAAAAGTTAGATCTGATGCATGGAGACTATGCATTAGCTCTCTGCTTAAACACATTTAGCAGTACACCTTATCTTTTACATGAACAGAGGAAACATATAATGAAAAAATTGCAATTAATTCTTACTCATTCATTTGTAATTTCAACATTCATCTTCTTTCAATGTGAATAATTAAATAGAGTTTATTAAACAAGCTTTAACTTGTACTTTTCTCATGCAGCGTGTAGTAAAGACTTGTAGAGTTGGGAACAGGTCTTTCAAAATGAAAAATTAAATAAATTGTCTTAAACAACTTTCACATTATACACTTACCAAGAGTAAATATGAAATATATGTGACACGCAGTAAAGAGATGTCTGTGTGTGAAGTTAGCAACGTGTGTGTGTGTGTGTGTGTGTGTGTGTGTGTGTGTGTGTGTATGAGAGAAAGAAAGAAAAAAGAGATGGAGAGAAAAAAGGAGAGGAAAAAAAGAGATGGAGAGAAAAAAGGAGAGGAAAATGAAGATAGAGAGGGCAAGGGAGAGGGAGAAGTAGTGTGATAGCATGGACCTCCTCTTCCTTTACTAAGAATCTAAATCTTAGTCTAGAACAAGGAAGTAATTTCAGACAGGAATCTAAATTTTAGGCTAGAACAAGGAAGTAGGCTTCAGACTTGGAACTGACTTTGGGCTAGGACAGGGAAATTGGCTCAGATATTTTGGTCATCCTAATAAGTCCTTAGAAACAGTGTTCATGCAAGTGTTCATGGAATTATGTTTAATGCCTTGCTTATTCTTTGATTTTTTGTGTTTATTGTCTTGTTGTTCCTTGACTATTTGCATCTATTGCATTGCTAGTTCCTCAACCTAAAACTGACCCTAATACATGCATGTAATTAAAATGATATAAAACCAAAAAGGAGGAGGGAGATGGGATGGGGGTTCTAGGGAGGAGAAATGGGAAAAGGGGATGACATTTGAAATGTAAATAAATAAAATATCAAAAAAATATTTACAAAAAGAAAAGAAAAATAAAAAATACATTTTATGAAATACATATACTGTTTAGAACTCTCAATACATTTTTGAAAAAAACAGTCTTGAGTTAGAAGTTTCCATTTCCTGTATGAAGCAAAATTGTCCTGGGATAGCACTATTTTCTTTTTTCCTCCCTTAATTGTTATTGTCATTGAAGTGGCTGCAGTAAGACTGACTGGTGATGACAATTGGTGATGGCAACTGGCCTTGGCTTACTTGATTCATGATGCCTCAGCAATGTTTTGTCATCACTAACAGCACTAAGTTCAGACAAGGCTATTGCATTAGGGCTGAAATCTTGATTGGTTTCATGGAATTGGGTATATTTCTTGTCAAGTGAGTCTCTCCATTACCAAAGAAAGCCTCCAAGAGGGTGAGATTCCTAACAAGCTTGCAGTTACAATCTGTTGTAACCAAATTATGAAAATAATTTTATGAGTCATATTCATCACCAATAAACCAATATTTTTAATTCACACAGCAGTAGAAAATTATTTTTAAAAATGGACTAAAGAAAACCATCTAAATTTAGAGATTTTAGGGGAAGTGTGTGTGGGGGGTATCGGGGCAGAAAGTGGGGTATATGTGCTGTCATGTAACCAAAAGTGCTCACAAACCAAGAGAAGGAGCTGGGAGACAAAGGATGGTTCCAAAACGGTTCTTTCTTTATATTCATCTCCTTCCCAAAGTCAATTTTCACATTTCTGAATTCTGTCACTGGACTAATTTGACTTGACTCCCAACTCATCTGGATGAAATCATAGATCACAGACTCACTGTTGCCTTTGCCTTCTGTCACTCAAAGTTTTGATTCTGTCATGGTTCAAGTACACATTGAATCTAAAAGAATGCATTCATTGCCATCTAAATAATACACCTACATTTAGAGTAGCATTTAAAGACATGACCAAGTGCCATTGCACATCACAGCTACAGTTCCTATTGTGTACTGGAATCTACTTCACAACATTAACTGGTATAGTGTAAGAAGTTTGAAAGTCTGATGAAGCCTAAATCAGAAGCAATAATTTGTAGCCTTGGTGTTTTAACAGAATGCACCCCACCTACCAACGAATTGCTCCCTTCTGCCTCATCATTCTTAAGGACTCTGTTTTAACTTTAAGGCTTGCAGATCCTATAAAGACAAATTGATGAAATCAGGAATACCTCTGAGGATGTTTATATTCCTCTCTGCATCTGAAGCAAGGCTAAGATTCCTAGGAATATGAACGAGAAGTAATATTTAAACAATGAAAGGGTTTAGTAAATGAAATCGATATATAAGCATTTATAATGTCAGCTTTTAACTAAGTGAGAAAGGGTAGGCTATATAAATAAATAATGATATATAAATATAATGCAGTGAATACTGTATACAGCGGGCTATGTTATGATGGTGACATGTGCAAAGTGTATGAATCCTAAGTAAAGAGTTTAACACCATAGTCATCACAGACATGGTATCAACACTCTCATAATACCTTTAACACATCAATGAACTATGTGGGAATTTTATAACAGGCTTCAAATTCTTTAAAACTGTGAATGGCTGAAGGCAAAGACAAAAGGCTATAGTTTCATCCACAAAAGTCTAGAAATGAAGTGAAATTCACCCATTGACAAAATTCAAAAATTTTTAATTTACCTTAAGTGCAAAACCATCTTAGGGAGCTATACACTATTATTTTTCTTTAAAAAAAAAACTACCCTGTTTGTGTGTTGACTTTCTAAATACTATGATGAGTATTAAAGGTGTGGTAACATTCCTGTTTATACATTTTGAATTCCCCATGTGTTGAAATGGTTGCTTCATTCTTTGTCCCGGACAGCAATCCCATCTTCCAAGTAATCATTATCAGCATGATGTGCTGAGGAGAGCTCACTCCCTTTCAGCTATGTGACAGGAGAATTTTCAACACTTTCACAATCCAAGTCTTTTCAAATAAAGAAAGAAATGGAAGGGCCTCATGCAAATAAATCCCTGCTGGGCTATGCTGTATTTTCCTGACTAATTTCTCCCACTAACCACAGCTCTCTGGCCTCTGACCCTAAGGCA
Source organism: Rhabdomys pumilio (assembly GCA_030674055.1). Lineage (NCBI taxonomy): Eukaryota > Metazoa > Chordata > Mammalia > Rodentia > Muridae > Rhabdomys > Rhabdomys pumilio. Next base: position 3,758,351 of record JANHMN010000016.1, read on the forward strand.
GCAGGCATTCTTTCTATAAACACAAGCCTACTGTCAGCATTATGTTCTTGTCATCCACGATCTCCCTAGTGACATATTAACTGTCTAAGCATAAGTGAAGTAAGGGAAAGGCACTTGTTAGAATACTTTTGCAGTCATGAAATGCATCATCCTCCTGTAAGATTAAAACAGAATGATAAAGAACCATGAGTAGGTACGCTGACATATGTGATGATAGATTGACTTTTCCTTCACAGGTACTACAGATCTGCTAGGGAAATTGAGATACAGAGATTTGTAAATATCCCAACTGGGGTTAACTGAAGATTTTTAAAGTACTGCAACTATTGTAACTAGGTACTCTCCCCATGTGCTCGCTCACAGTGGACTCTAGTATTTCTGTGATATGATCTTTGCTAACATTTTCTAGTTTCTTCATTTTCTGTTAAAACCACTAAATGTACATGTCTCCAATTTGATATTACAAGGAAAGTAGACTTTTGTTTTGGGTGAAGTCTTTTATGTAGAAACAGTGATTTCCCAACACATCAGGAATCATCACAATACCGTCCACCATTTTACTGTGATTGATTAGCTCAGTAATAGAAATAAAGTTTTCAAGTAAAAGAAAACAGGGGTTTCTCCATTCAGTCAGTTTGCACCTATGTATCCTGCAGCCACACAAGGTTGAGATTTTGATAAAACAGCATGGTATTCTGCACTATCTCCTTCAAGGTAGCCTATCATAGTTTTCTTTGGCAGACAGGCTTTTAATGGTACAATGTGAATATTTAAGGAGTCTCTCCCTGGAGATCTTGAGAGGCACACAGCTTGCCACTAGGTCAAACAAAAAGAGTGAGTTCAGACAGAAAAGGAAAGGCAGCTGTTGACTGCTGCTTTTAATGGCTTCAGGGCAGCATCCAAACAGGTCATTGGTGTGGAGTTTTTATTATTTGTTTTTTTTTTAAACAAGCAAGGATGAGATAAAACTCCTGTTCATATAGACTGGACACCATATCAAGCAAAACTTAACCTTTCTTTTTTGTATCAGAAAGTCCTAACTGAATGCACAATGGATACTGGGGAGACATAGATTACAGGCATCCATACACCTACCACTGGTAATGGGAATACAGTTGGACAGAATACTACATCCCTTCAGACTAGCTGACATAATTACTTTGCTACTTTTAGGAGTTTGAAATAAGGAGATAAACATGGTAGCAATATGACTGCTTAAAAGGAAGACTAAGAAGGTCACCTAATAACAATATCAGTCAGGAATTCTTAGTTCGTGTTCCCCTGCTTGTACATGCCTCTACCCAGAGTTTACGGGCATTTTAACTTGTATTTGTAACTTACTTTCTTATTTGTTTCTTCCATTATACTGTAGAAAAGAAGTACATAAGGGTCAGCACCAAAGACCCCTCATCTGAGTCCTCTTCTGTCTAAGAGAGTGCCACGAAATAGTCCCATGCAGATTAAACAGCCTCCTGCTTTTGGTGAACTGCACTTCCTCTCTGCTTGTCTCCCTTTTCCCCACCCGTCCACACACTTAAGATGTATTACAATGACTTTGTAGTTTAGCACCGTTACATTTATTTATGATCCTCTTCCAGACAATCAAGACCAATTTGAATTTTGACCATGTTTTCTCCTGAGCATTGCTTATAGCTCAGAGGCCCAAATAAGTGTGATGTCTCATCCATCATTCATGAGAGTATCAAATAAACAGCCTCTGTGAGATATTATTTATACTCTCAGGTTGAGGCAATGATTTATTAGTATTTACTTCTTTCTATGTCCTCACAGATAACATACACTAATCGAATAGTTTTGTAGTGTAGAAAAAGTTTATTTGTCTAGAAATAATATACAATGGTGATAAGACAAAAATTTCAAAGTCCAAGCAAAGTACAAGCAAAATGATTTCTTCAGCCATCTGAGTCTAATCACTCAAGATAAAAATGTATATGTAGTGTGCATACTGCAAGAAAAGATTTTATATTATAAAATCTTGTCTCATTATTCTGCATAGATCCTTCTTAAGATATTTTCCCAAATGGTAGGCCATTTGTTTCCAGTGAAAATGAAGAAGAGAAGCAATGAATAGATAGACAAAGAACCACTGTTTGGAATTTGCATGTAATCCCAGTACCTCAGCAGAGGAAATGCTAGCTCAGACTGCCTGTGTTGTGAGGTGTAGATAATCTAAACAACATACCTAGACCCCAAAACCCTGTCTAAAATACACATACACACACAAAAATCTACAGGTATAGGTGTATATACATATGCATTTATATATATATATATATATATATATATATATTATATATGCAAAAATATGTTCTTATACACATCAAGTGTGTGTGTGTGTGTATGTACATGTGTATGTATGATTATGTGCTATCTCAATCTTGGGGATAGAATTAAAAAATAGACAATATTCCCTGTTCTCAGATGTACATGATGTTTTAAAGTAAATATTAAAATCTGTCCACCAGTTCAGAACTAATAGCTTGGATAAATTTTTAAACAGAACTGAGGTTGATTAAACTGAACCCTGCCTCTCTCTAAGTTTTGGACTCAGTTAATTTTTCAAATTTCTGACCAATTCATCATATATGTTTATTTTATCATTTTATTCTTCTTCTTAATATTTATTTCTTCTTGATTTGACAAGTGAAATTATTGATTTAACATTTCTACAATTGTATCCATTTACTTATAATATACATGATTGGTTCATCATTTATATGGCTGAATTAAGGGCATTGTGTCAAAATACTGGTTAATGGTATGCCAAAGTAATGGCCTCAGTGAGTGTGTCCACCATTGTATTTAGTTTTCAGTTATTAATATCATGTGTTGTTACTCAATTCACCTTATGTGATAGCTCTCTCTCGTTCCCTCTGTATATGTGTCAGTGTGTCTGTCTGTCTGTCTTTCTATCTCTCTCTGATGTGAAGATTAGAAAATTAAGTCAAGATGAATGCGCTCAAGCATATGTAGTGATTAATCTGTGATGAAATGTGAAAAATGGTAGTGAGGGGTTCTTTAAAGCCCATGCCCCACTTTGCCTACATTGAGAGGCCTACAATATATCACCTGCAGTTGACTATGTGAATGGACAAAGCCGGCCCTCCAGAGAGGAAAATAGAACTCGGTCACTTTAACTGACACTGTACTTTGGTTTGTTAAGATGAATTGCTCTGAGTTTAACAAAATTAAATTTAAGACATAGTGTCCTAGATCTCTTTTAGCAATTGGTACATAAATCACACCATCTCCTGGCAGCCTGCTTTTCTGTTATGACTTACAGTTTTGTTTTATGACAACAACACTAGATTTATAATCATTCCTTACAGCCTAAATCCTACTTTTACAGTTTTCTAGCTTTATGATCTTAAAAAACATACACAGTAATCTTTATTTCCTTCTTAAAAATAAGGAGAAAACTTTTCCTTGTTCACAGCTTTGAAATCACGATAAAATAAGTTCATTCAGGTTATTCATGGAGGACTTTGAAAGGTAGCTGGTTTTGTATTGTAAAACAATATAATTTTTATTGTTTTTCTCTTGGGACTAAAGATACTTTGTAGAATATTAGCTTCTGGAATTTCTAGTCTCCAGAATACTTGTACGTACAAATTTATTCTGATTTTCTTCTCCAGCATGTACATGGTTTTTTGTTGAGTTGAAACTTTTCTTGTTAATGGTTAAAGGTGACAGAAGAAAGGTGCATCTAAGGAAATACTTAACAGACAGGAGATGATTTCCAACCTTATTTCATTTCCTTCAGGATCTGTCCACCTGCAATGTATGAGCCCCTACCCTTGTTAGAATGGGCCTAACTTAGGACATTCTATGCCATATTGCACTCTCTTTAATGAGGCATCCTATTCCTCAGATTACATTTCTCTTTATTAGCAATCATGTTAACAAATATGCAGTGTCGTGTCATTAGCAATGAAGTAGAAAGGGATTGATCACTAAGTAATTTATAATCATCACAATCAGCTAATGCTTAGGTATTGTTTACTTCTTTTTGTTCAAAAAATGGAAAGTATCTTATTTTTCTTTCTTGGCTGCTGTGAGCAGGACCAAGGAGGATTATACTTTTTTAATTAATTTATTTTTTGAGATAGTATAATTATACCATTTCTTGCTTCCCTTTCCTCCCACTAAATAACCCGTTTACCAACCTCCTTGCGCTTATGCAAAACCATGGCCTCCTTCTTCATTTGTTTGTTATTGTTGTTGCTGGTGGTGGTGGTGGTCTGTGTGTGTGTTTGTGTGTGTGTGTGTGTGTGTGTGTGTGTGTGTGTGTGTATTCATGTAGGTAAGTATATATTTCTACATACTGGTCTCATACTCTGCAGCTGTAGGTGATCACATGTGATCTTTCTGCCTCAACCTCCCAAGTGTTAGGATTACAGCTATGTGCCACTGTGTTTAGTTATTACAGTGTTGGGGTTTAAACCAAGAGCTTCACGTTCGTAAGGCAAACACTTTGCCAGCAGAACTGTATGTTCATCTCAAAAACTGTCACATAAATGTAGAAATTACTCCACTTTTTGTATATATTTCAATGGAAACATATTAAAAATGCTTTGTGTGGAACAACTGGTTTCTAAGTGCTACTCTGAAAATGAATATGACTTGTATGTCAAGTATTTTTTATTTTTAAATTATTATTCTTTCATCTTTGTTTACATTCCATTTATATTTCCCTCCCAGTCTGTCTTCTAACTGTTCTTCACCTTATACCTCCTCCTGTCTCCAAGATGTCCCCACCCCCACCCCTATTTCAAGTATTTAATTGAATCTTCCCTCCCCCCAATTCTGGTATTTTTTATAGCTAGTTATAAGTGTGCCCTTAGTACTGCTATGCGAAGTTGAATTGAGGACCAGAAAGGAATATGTGAGAATATTACTAAGTTCTAGTGTTAGGCTGAGGTTCCCTCTCTGGAATTAGAGAAGGAATCTCCAGGTTTGTTATCCTCACTTCACTGACGTCAACATCTCTTGACAAGATTATCTACACTGCTGTCTCCAGTTTCTCTCCTGCTAATGTCTCTTAAACCTAATCTGATTAGGTCTCCACCTGTCACCCCAAACTCTTAATTGTTCTTGCTTCAAATAATGTCTTTGATGGTACACCCAAATTCATACGTTTCTCATACACTATCTTTAAGTAGTCCTTGGATGTAGGATATGAAAAGCCAGAGTTGGCAATGTGTTTCAGAAAGTAACTTGCTACCAAGCTTGAAGCCCAGAAGGCACTCTGGAAGTCCCACAATAGAAAGAGAGAACTGAATTCCACAACTGTCCTCTGATATCCAACATGGCATAAAAATGCCCATGTGAATCTATTACTATTACTATGTACAGTGAGTATGCATATATACTACACACACACACACACACACACTCACACACACTCAATAAACAAAGAAAGAAAGAAGAAAGAAAGAAAGAAAGAAAGAAAGAAAGAAAGAAAGAAAGAAAAGAAAGAAAGAGAAAGGAAGGAAGAAGTTTTGAAGTCACCTCTTCTCTGCTTTAGAAACTTTGTAGGAAACATCAATGTTGTGACATTATTTTAAGTTTAAATAAAGAATCATGAGATAAGACTGTTTCGTTTTTTTTTTCTTACTTTTATGATCAAATTTAGTCATTCCAGCATTCCTAAGCTGTGATTTTTCTGAACAACATGGCACTTTTTTGCTCGTGGCGAGTCCCCATGGGGCCAAGTCTCATCTGTTCCTTGTTACTGCAGATCCCTGCACATGGGCTGTTTACTTGATGTTGGCTATAAAGGGGGCTGAATGGTGCTTTGCAGAATCAAGGGGAAATAATTGAATCTTTACTGAATCTTATTTTGTCATCAGTAATACAGAGTTTCTCTCTGTTGGTATACAGTTATTTGAATTTACCTATTAAAAATTCCTCTCTATGTTGAAGGTAAAAATCAGAATTAAACTTAGTTTTCCCAGAATTATAACTTCTAGGCCACTTATTTTTTTTATAGTTTTGATTCAACAAACCTCATTTCTTTTTTCTGCTTTCCTTTCCTATCGTGTGCTTGTATACGTCAGGTATGTGTGTATGTATGTGTGTTGGTGGGTGGATACTGACAAGTTTTATTTATAGAGACATGATTTTTCACTGAATCCAGAGCTCACCATTTCCACCTATTCCAGATTGCCATTTGGAGCATGACCCTGTCTCCGGGGTGTTGAGGTGGCCGGAAACATTCATGCCTGCCGAGCTTGTATGTAGATTCTGAACTCTGATTCTCAGACACGTCCAACAAGTGCTTACTCTACTGAGGCATTGCTTTACAGCTTACCTTTTTCCATACTACCTTTATGTGCTATTGTGTAATAGATGCCTTAGAAAATGTTCTTCTCACTGATGGAGCTGAAAGGGTTTGCAGCCTCATGACGAGAACAACAATACCAACCAACCAGAGCTCCCAGGGTCTAAACCACCAGCCTAAGAGCACACAGGGAGAGACCCATGGCTCCACCTGTATATGTAGGGGAGGATAGCCTTGTCCGGCATAGGTGGGAGAGGAGATCCTTAGTCCCATGAAGGCTGGACACTGAGTGTAGGGAAATTCGAGGGTGAGGAGGTGGGAGTGGGGGGTATTGTGGGGGCACATCCTCATAGAAGCAGGAGGAGGGGGGATAGGATAGGGGTTCCTGGGTGGAAGGGGTGGAATGGGGTAAGGGATTAACATCTGAAATGTAAATAAAATATCCAATAAAAAATTAAATAAAAAGGAATGTTCTCAACAGACCACTTACAGAATATAGTGTTGCATAACCTGTAACTTCAGCAGTTGACAGGCTGAGGTAGGAAGATGATGGCTTCAAGCCAGCCTGAGCTGCACAGCAAGGTGTTTCTTTTACATAATTTAACTACATTGTAAATAATAATTTACAATTGTAGGCTATTAAATAATATCTCATAAATTGTCCTAAGATAATAGCCTATTCTTGGCAGATTTATTTACTTGATATACGTAAGATTATTCTAGAATTGGAGGCTTATGGAATCTAAGCTAATTTCTTATTAAGAATTAGTGTTAGAGTATAAAAATATAGCGATTTCTTCAATAAAGTATAACACACATTTTTATAATTATTTCACTTACTTGTGTATACATTTACAGACTAGATTTCAAAAGTTTTCAAACCACTTTAAAAATTGTGATCTAATACTGCTATTGAGGAGCCAAATCTACTCCATCTTGGAACCAGCCTCCATTTTAAAAGAAAAAAAAAATGAAGTCTAAGAACTTGGTCCACAGCTGAACCAAAGCTGCACCCAAGTACCAGGAAGGACCCTGAGGTTTGTCCCTGGCCAGAGTTACTCCCTAGCTACTTCCTAGCAATAGTTATTCAAAGATTAGTCTGATTGTTTCAGATATACGTTCAGACCGTTCATGATTGTATACAATCTTGCTTTGGAGCACCTACCTGTCAGCTTGCAATAAACATTTCGCTAGATGCTTTCCAGGCCGGACTCCCCCTCCTTTACTTCCATTTCCTATAAAATCTTCTCCCGATGAGAATTTGGGGCTGCTTCACCAAACTGTCCTGTAGGCCCATAATGAATAAACCCAAACTTGAATTCAGAATAAAGACCCCTAATGTGATTACATCAGAAACAGCTACTCTACTGTCATTTGGTGTTTGCAAATGCTTCTTGGCACAACAATATCAAAATGTAATTACAAAAATCAATTATCTCATTGAATGATTTAAATGATTGATTTGATTGCACACTTCTCATCCGTAAAGTGAAATTTTACTATATACTTCATGGCTGAAGGAGGTTTTGATGTAAATTGTTAGAACTTAATAAGGATGCAGAAAACACCTTCCTCACTGCTCATTGAGGGCAGTATGTGCTACTCATTTGTTCCAAGAACCAATTTAAGCCTGCATGATGCCTAAAGCTAAAAATCAGCATATAATCTGGAAAAAGTAATGTCAGGCAATTTTTCCCAGACAGAGATTCAAAACAGCAACCCATGTATATAGTATGATCTATAATTATCAATAAGAAAAATATATAGACCATTTTATCATTAGAAAAATATGTGAATATTATGTTGCTTATTTTTAATCATTAAATATGTAATATGTTCATATATTAAAGAAATATTTTCACATATTCAAACATGCAAAAGAAGCCAATAATACATACATCTGCCTGGCCTTATAACTAGTTGAGATTTAACATGGGTGAGCTTAACTTTTGTGTTTACTTGCTAAATTTCTTTATTGATCAATAAAGGAAGCCTGGTAAATGCAGTCATTGTAAACAGAATGTAAATATAATAGATTATTATTTAGCATGAACTCTAACCATCTGAGCCCTGGCCAGCACTAGTGCTGTACACATTCCTTGTTTCTTTTTGCTAATATTAAATGTAATATATAATTGACTATTGGAAAATATTGGTGGGAAGTGTGGTAGACTAGAGACTTTAATATATTTTCCCTACAGCTTTCCATAATGATACATATGTATGTGAATCCTTTTGCCATTTGCTATCCTTGTACCCAAATATTATCTAAAAGATGGGGTGTACCTAGAGGTTCTTTCAACACTGCTGAGTATATTTTAGTTCTGCTTTCACATTTGATGCTTAAAGAAGTTGTGATTTGTGGTTCTGCATTTTTGCTTTATGAAATATTCCCATATGTAAACTTTTTCCTGCACTCCCAAGTTCATGCACAGAGGCCAACACACCATAAGATTGGTGTCTTCTTCTAGCACTCTTTTCAACATTATGGACTCTTTCTGCCCCAAACTCTTTTTTGTAAGTGTTTCTTTAATAAAAGGAAAACAATGTCAGACTATTTCCAGTCTACCATTTCTTCATTTCTTGCTCAGTAAATTAGTTGTGTGGCTACTTTGGATCTTAATCTTTTGGGTTCATGGTGTCATCATATGACTGATAGGTGGCTTACAGATGAGAAAAGTAATGCCACAATGTATGGAAGGGCTATTTTGAAAGGTTATATAGGCTGACATAGTAGTACTAGACAGAAAACATGAGTCACATGTTTGACATGAAAAGAAAAAGAATAACATTTGCTAAGAACGCACAATTATGTTGGTGATAAGGCATCTTAGCAGAAAGACATACCAGTAAACGTTTTCAATTACTCCAAATTCTTCCATCTGGGACACTTTTGGCAAGAAAATAAATACTAAGGTGGAAAAGTGAATCTGATTTGAGTGAGTTAATAATAATAATAATAAAGTAGAAGTGAAAACTCTTCTTGCATCCTCATGTTTTCGCACTAGCACACAGCTGTGTTCTATCTTTTATTGTGTATATTATTTAAAAGTTCTGTTTCTTTAAACTTTGATCATGTTGTATTCCTACATATGGTTCTATTTGGCACTTGAAATAGAAAGTATATAAAAGGTCAAGAGAACAGTAATACCTCTGTTTAATAAAAAGAATGTGTATCTTCTTTCAAATATACATGTATAGCACTAAGGCTTGATTTGATTATTATTTCTTTTGTTTTAATAAGTATCTATTCATGTTAGTTAACTAACACGTAACCCAAAGAATCACTTTAATATTTAATCTCATTTTCAGTTGTTGGTTCCACCTTTTTTGCAATATATTTTACATTTGTATGCATATATATGTTTTTATAGATAGCAATGTGATTATTTGAATGATAGATATCTTTCCATATACTCTGGAAGTTGAATAATCGACTCCCAGTTTGATGTTGTCTGGAAAGGGGCAGGGGTGTTGATTTGCTGGAGAAATTATGCTGGTGGCAAGCTTTGAGGTTAGGAAAGCTACAATTTATTCCCAGTTTTTTTCTGTTTGCTTACTGTTTGTGGGTCAAGATGTGAGCCCTTAGCTCTCAACTTCCAGCTCTAGTTTAGATGCCTATCTGATGCCACTCTTCTGTAATATTAATGGATCCTTATCCATTTATGTAGAAGCTACTGAAAGTGTAGCTTCTACATAAACTCTGCCTTCTATAAATTGCCTTGGCCATGGTGTTTCCTCACAACAATTGAAAAGTAAATGCCAATAAATTTATATATTTGAATACCTATGTATACACATGGCAATGCCAGTTATAAAGCAGCACGAGTAAAGGTTACAATTCTGGACTCTAATTAGATGATGTCAGTATGAATTTTTTATATGTTCTGATTTTTTCGGGAGACACTAGCGTATATGCCATAGCATACACGTGGACATGAACACTAGGGTATGGCCACAGCTTACATGTGGATGTGAGAGAACTTTTGAAAGTTTTTTCTCTTCTTTCACATTTTGCAGTTTCAGAGATCAAATTTACATCCTCAGGTTTGATAGCAAGATTTCTTTCTTACTGAGCCACTATAAGAATTTGAAGAGAAAATAAAGTTTAGTACCAGATCAATGAGTGAAATAAAATTGAAGCAAGCTCCTATCCAATACCTGTACCAGAAGTCCATCTATTGGACACCTGATAACACAAATGCACCTGTAGAACATTGTGCTAAGCAAAATGAGCTAACCATGGGAAAAATAAGGCATTATCTCACTCATAGGTAGAATTCAACCAAGTTCACAGGAACAGAGATAGAATAATGTTTCCCAAGTAGCTGGGGGTTAGGATGAGGATAAAGAAAATACTTTGGCCAAAGGTACAGAGTATCCATCATAATAAACAAATACATTCTAAGGGCCTATGTTTAGATGGTTATTATATATATTGCATTATATTGCATCAAAATTTGATGTGAAAGTGGATTTTAAGCAACATCGCAGTAAAATTACAAAGGCAACCATAAGAAGTGATAGGCAGGCTATCAGATTGATTAGAATAATATATATATACAAATGCATCTTATTGTATAGCATTGTTATATATAATTTTGACATGTCAATTAAATCCTGAGGAAGCTGAATAATATGAAAGTAAAATAATAGGTAATAGGTGCTCATAAGCCATTAAGTATTCTCTCATTCAGAATTTCTTTCCTCAAAATTGACAGTCTATTTCTGAACTGTACTACTTCCTTGCTTCTGAATAATTCTTTCTGGCTACTTTGAAAAACAGAAAATAAATGCAACATCCAAAGTAAGAGGTGGCACTTGATTTACAAAGCAGTGCTGCAGTTATACTTTACTATTACATATGCATCATTATGTCATCTTATAAAACAATCACCTAATATCTCTAAATAATTAGCTATTTTAGAAAAACGACCTTCTAAAGATTATTATTATCCAAACTGTCTAGATTGTTGAGCAGAATTTCCAAAGTCGGCTAAATGCTATATTTTGTCCTTACATAATTATTTTAGTCTTTATTAATTAAAATCCAATTTATTTTTAGTAATATAAAGTACAGAAAAATAGAAAACTGATATTATTTTTATAATAATAGAAAATAAGTTTATATATATATATACATACTTTGTGTGGGGTATAAGAACCCATCAACATCAAGCACAAAAGTATGCATATGCACCCAGGAAGGTAAAATCAGTGAGAAAACATAAAATATATTAGAAATATAACCTATACCTTAGAAACATAGAAAAATATACATTAAAATATAAAAGAAATACAAATTTTACATTTGAAATATAAAATTTAGAGAAAATAATATGATTCAAAATAATTAAGCCATGACAGAAGATACATCAGTTCAAATATCTTTGCAGTATGTCACTCTGAGCCTCAAAACAAATATTCTCTAGTGAAAGAGAAACTGTGACTTAAAATAGGAGATACTATATAAGTTAGATATCTGTCTAATTATTTCATAACAAAAGCTTTCCTTTTAGGGCAAAATAGTATATCTGAAGTTTAACAGTTACTTGATTTTTAATGACCATTCATGTGTCAATGGCTCAGTCTTTCTCAAAACATAATAGTGTTCACTTTATTTCTTAAAAAGATATTTATGGTAAATATTAAGTAGAGTTGAAATTACATCACATATTAACTAGAATATACTATAAAATCATGTTGTGGTGATGCAAACCACTAAAACAGCGTAGAGGAGACTTAAGAATCCACTGTCATTATACAGTTTTTAGGTTCAAATCAGTTTAAATATTTGAGGATAATATTAGTAATTTTTTTTTTTTTTTGGTTTTTCGAGACAGGGATTTTCTGTGTAGCCCTGGCTGTCCTAGAACTCTGTAGACCAGGCTGGCCTCAAACTCAGTAATCTGCCTGTCTCTGCCTCCCAAGTGCTGGGATTAAAGGCATGCTCCACCACTGCCCAATCAGTAAGTTTTGAAACTAAAATTATATTGAATTGATATTAAAATTATTTTAATGAGAAGTATAATGTCTGGATCCTCTCACATTCTAAGTTTCCAAGTGTTTTGCAGTAGTAAAAAGTACATAGAGCATTTCCAAGAATTATGCTTTTGACTTAATTATTCCAAATTCAAAAATTGGCAATTTTTTAAATTTCACCTTTTACTAAGTTAATCTGCTGTTAGTTAGTCATCTTTCTTCTCTTTGTTATCACAGAAATAATTGTATTTATTATGTGTGTGCATGTGACCATCTCTCTCTCTCTCTCTCTCTGTCTGTGTGTGTGTGTGTGTGTGTGTGTGTGTGTGTGTGTGTGTGTCTGTTTGTGTGGGGGGGGTGTGGGTAAATAGTTTGACTTCCATAGATTCATGTGTTTGAATGTTTGGCCCATAGGAAGTGGCATGGGTACGATTCTGGCCTTGCTGGAGGAAGTGTGTTACCGTGAAGGCTGACTTTGTCATCTTATATATATGCTCAAGCTCTGCTAAGGTAAGGCAGCCTCCTCTTTGCTCCTGTGGATCAGGATGTAGAAGTCTTGGTTCATCCAACACTAAGTGTGCCTGTGTGCTGCCATGTTTCCCACCATGAAAATAATGAACTAAATGTCTAAAACTGTAAGCCAGTCTCAATGAAATATTCTCTTGTATAAGAATGGCTGTGGTCATAGTGCCTCTTCACAGTGACGAAACCCTAAGACAATGTATATATCATTTTGGTTTATTTTCCATCTTTCTACTATAGGTGATTCTGCTTTTATATCCTATATTCCATTACTCTAGTGTGTTTCCCATCTGTACCTCCATTAGGTCTCTTTTCTTTTTTTTTGCCATTCTTGCTTAAAAACATAAACAAAACATAAAATAAAACCCAAGATATATTGGGCCATTTTATTTTTAAAAAAGATGATGGACCCACTTGTTGAAGTAATTATTTAAAACAGCCACTAGCCAAGCCCAGCAGCTCTGCCTAGCTCAGCCACCATGTTCCATGGCCAGACGTCATGTGCGCACAGTAGCTAGAAACAGCCAGCCAGAAACACCAGTCCTGCCACCCACCCATGAAAGATGGCTTTGCCAATCTTCCACGCTGTCGCCCTAAGGTTAGGCTGTGCCCAGATCATCCCGCCATCCACGCGGGTCTGGTAAAAATGAGACTTAAAGCTTAAAGATTCATCAAAGGCTTTATATACTTGGTAATGCTCAGTGACAAGATGCCCACACAATCAGAGGTATAACCCAGTACCCAACCTAGATGTATCAACTACCTTTGACTGCTAGAGACAGGCGCTTGTCTGCTTCCATGTTCCCCTCTCTCTGGTCCTCTCTCCCTAGCTCCTCCTCTTCCTTCTCCTCCTCCTCACCTTACTCCTCCTCTTTCTCTCCTTACTCCTCCCATCTTAGCTTCTCCTACTCCCACTGTGATGGCAAATCTTGGCTATCAACTTGACAACATCTGGAATTGATCGGTGCACACATATGACTGATTTCTGATTACTTTGAACTAAGAAGATGTACTTCTAGTCTGCAACATTGAGATAGTAAGACATACCTTTAGTCCAGAAATTTAACCCAGATCTAATCTAGGTCATACTTTTTGCTTGAAGTCTGTGTAAGAACATAAAGAAAGTAAGTTCTTTCTATTTGCCTGCTTGTACTTACTTACGTTGCTAGCAAGTCCTTTCCTTCACTGGCATTAGAGTCTATTTTGCTAGGATTTTAGAGTATATAAAAAACTAGTTGGGACATCCAGCCATTCAGCCTCTTAGACTGAGCAACAAATGAATGCTTGAATTTTCTGTTCAAATCCATTATTGGATTAGTTGGACTACAGTCAAAAAGTTGTAAAAAATTCTCTCTCTCTCTCTCTCTCTCTCTCTCTCTCTCTCTCTCTCTCTCTCGTGTGTGTGTGTGTGTGTGTGTGTGTGTGTGTGTGTGTGTGTATGTTATAGATAGGTAGACAGTAGACAGATGGAGAGGCTTATTCTCTAACTTCTGTTACTCCAGAGAAATCTGACTAACACAAATCACAAAGATGAAAACTGTCAGAATTCAATGTGCCTGCTTCTATAACTGAAGTCTTCTGCTGTGGTACCCTGCCTCATGATAAGCATCTGGAAAGCTGGGGGCAGAGGAAAAGAGGAGAATGAAATTTTTTCTTTTAACACATTTGTTACTTTGCAATATTTTAGGAAAAAAATATGTGAAAAGATGAAAAGAAGGATGAAATTATGTTTTTAAAACATAATTTGGGAGAAAGTGTGTGTTCCACTACATGCTGATTTAATGGTCAAAACATCATGCTCTGGCTTCATGCATGACGTACACATGCAGGCCATGTTCCTTTCTTTATAAAGCCTTCATTGTCCTGCTAGACATGCCTGCTTGTTCTCACTGTGAAACTTTGTTAAGTGTGAATTTCTAGACTATTTTAAAAGATGGCTGTGTACCAATTATAATTTTTAAGATCTTGGAAAGAAATTGGCCAGTGGAAATTCTTAGTCCTTTTGCTAAATCACTGGGGCCCTGCTGGTGGAAGGGGGTTCTCTACTGAGGGCTATGGAATGGCTATCATACTCAGTGACACTGGAAGATTCTCACTTCCTGCTTAGTAAATATTTGACAGGCGCTGGAAAAACTTCAGTTGGGCTAGACAATAAAGTTTACTTTGAAGAAGATTACAGAATTTCTCCACATTGACGTCATACCCATCCATAAGACAGATTCAGGTCAGCTTTCTAAGCTTTCCTAGATTTAAGCCTTCTTTTATCTATTTATTTTTAACCTTGGAATTGCTTTAAAATTAACTATCAAAGTGCAGACAATCTTTTGTAAAAATATTGGCAGTTTTATTAAAGTAAAACCAAATAAAATGAATCAACTAAAATAATAACAGTTAAGAAAACTTGAAAAATTATATAAAACTTGCTTACTAGTTTTTACTATTGCACAAACATGTCTTAAAGAAATGAAAATAGCAAAAGGAAATGACCTAAAAGAATAAATGTGCGAAATAACAAGGTGGCACTTCAAAAATCCAGATAGCTAATACACATACTCTAATGAAGATAGAAGAATCTATTCGTAATTTATTAGAAAATGTGTTCATTTGTCAAGTGCATAAGTACATGCAGAACTTTTCATAATAACCAAAACCATAGAAAGAAATGGCCACTCACAGTGTGTAGGTGTGAATTGATGTGATCTTTCTGTATGGCTTTTTGACACCATTCATCAAACTGTAGAAATTATGTTTGCACATTTGGTCACAGTAATATCACAGCTGGAGATTTGCCTGTGAAATATATTCCAAAGTGGCACATTTTCAACAAGAAGCTCTGAAGTAGCTTGTAATAGCAAACTACTAGGAAAAAGAATTAACCAATGTATTAAAGCTAGGGCACTCGTTAAACAAAATATCACAACCCTAGAATTTTCTTCTTGTTTTAAAGTACGAGGACAATTTGCATTGTGAAGATCAAAGATTTGGGGCATGTTTTAAATAAGGTAAAATAATACCCAATAAATTATGGATAAATGCTCTGTGTGATACAGCGGCCACTGTGTTTACTTTCTGAACACATGATACATTCTGGATGCTTAGTCTATCTTTCACATAAATAATCACCTTCTGTCGCCTCAGCCAATCTGTTATCTTTGGCCTGCAGTTGACAGCTCTGCAATTTGTTATTATGGGTCTAGTTCAAAAAAAGTATTTTGTTATGAGGCTCATTTGTCTTTTGTTTTTGTTTTAAATCCTTAATATGCCAACTCATAAATTTTTTGCATTAAAACCAATCTGAATAAAATAATACACAATTATACATTGATTCATTGATTAACGTCTTTTGCTTTTGGATGGGGGGTTGGTAGAGCTAAAGCTAACCAAATTCTTATTACAAATGCTGAGAGAAAGAGAGAGAGAGAGAGAGAGAGAGAGAGAGAGAGAGAGAGAGAGAGA